>JACVBY030000620.1:1863874-2103795 GCA_017589505.3 Metroxylon sagu
GCGCCCACTATCCATTATCCACAATGACACCCCTCAACCACTACATGAGCGTTATCCACTTTTTAACACATTGCATGCTAGTGTCTTAGGCTTTTCTATGTGAGATGCTTAATGTTAGGCATGACAGCTACCCCAAAAAAAATTCTTAAAAACAGATAATATAATTTAAAAATCAGATGCAAACAGTTTCAGGACAGTCCCAATGTCCATCATCATTCTTTACGAAAAGTAACTCCCAAAACCTGAACTTGTTCTATAAAATTCACTGACATGAATATCCAAAGTAAAATGGCGGTGTGTGTGTTTGAACTTCATTGATGAAAAGAGAAAGTTAAGGACTACCATGTAGAACAAGAGCTCTTATGGTTTGACTTGCATAATACGTGGTCAGCAAAACAAAAGAGGGTTGCTTGTAGTTTTCCAGGAGGCCAACACATACTCAGATTTTATACCTAGTATTTGGTGACCACCCATACCAGGCTCAGTTTAACAATCCCTCAAGTTAATACCCGATTGGCACCAATTAGGCCACTAATACCTGAATTATGTATCATCTAAAAATATAATAATATCCCTGTAAAAGGTGTGCGAGAGAAATTCATCAAGTGTTCCAGGCAATGGCCCTCATTAGTGTTGTCAAAGACACTCCAAGCGCTTGTCTAGGCACCTAGGTGAAATGAGGAAGCCCAAGAGTGCCTCAACAGTCACCAAGCAAGGAGACTTTACTAAGGCAACTCCTAGGCAAGCACGTAGGATGAAGCAAGAGGCATTTAAGTAAGAGCCTCTCCAATATCCTGCACTATTCTTCATACCCACTTTTTGCCCTTTCTCACAAGATTCATTAGTTTTATTTTGAGAGCTATTTTGGATATTAGAGTCTTTATAAATAAAGTGCTTCTTTAAAATGTCTAATTATTTACTTTTTGTGTTATGTGTTGTTTAGAAACATCTTGTTGTTTTGTGAATTTTGCTATAATGTTTGAATTTTGAAGCTACTAAAGGATGTCCAGTGGTTATTTTTGCTGACTTTTGTTTAGAAACATGATATGGGAAGTGGTATTTCTATGTGATGTTTTCAAAGATGTGAAACACTATATAAAATGTTCAAGACAAATATGATTTTTGATATTGAAACTTGAATAACTAATCTTATAGTGCATGGTATTTATTCACAATACATTTATTGAGATTTTCATAAAATTGAGTCTTGCTATCTTTAGGAGAGTATCTCCTTGGTGCTTGGTGCCTTAGACGATATTGGGTCCTATCACCTTATGAGTGTCCTTTTGCTTTTGACAACCTTGGCCCCTCATCCTAACACGTTGTTTCAGGATGAGATGAGAAATACTTTATATGTGAGCCAATTATTTGACAAACTAAGATTATATAGGTCCTAATAATCAATTAGAATGCATTAACTAAATATCATGAAAAATATTAGGGAGAAATAGAAGGCACTTAGAGAGCATAATCTCTTAATTTGTCTAGTAAGTGCATGGATAAAGAGAACCATGTCTTAGAGTGAGAATAGAATGTCAAACCTTATCGATAAAAGATGCAGGGTAACAGCGGTATGTCTGCTCGAAAGAGTTTCCATGATAACCAAATCCATCAAAATACTGATACCAAAATAAAGAAATAGAATTAAAGACCTGTATGGAAGAATTAAGCAATCAAGAAGGTGCACAAGTAAAAGAATAATAAATGAAAAAGGAAATAAACTTCTCATCCAATGGTCATCTCAGCCAATGCATAAAAGGACATGAACTAAGCAAAAAAAAAAAAAAAGGAAGAAAAAAGGTGGAAGGGGGGAATCAGTAAGGTAGACAGTAAAGCACAAAGATCACTAAATTTAATGCACAGTACTGGTGACAACATAATTGAATTTAATTTTATCAAAGAACCCTGTTTGCCATCTGCCTATGATATGTTTTTGGAGTCATGCATCCTAAAAGTACTGACTTAAGAAAAGGATAAAAATATGCATGCAGGAAATGATATTAGTGTAGAAATGACAAGCATGCCAGCACGGATGCCCACACATTCACTATCAGAGTGAAATCCTTGTCTATAAAACATGACATTAGATAAGAAAATTTCTGTCACCCCCGAGACAGTAACAGACATACCTTATTCAACAAATTCTTTTGCTCTATTGAAGGAGTTGCAGGTTGAGGTAGATAATTTCCTCTTCTAACACATAGAATATCATAATTTTTTTAATAACCCTCACAACATCGCTTTGCCATCTACTTGGGTAATACGATTAGAACAGAGAAAGTAAATGAGAACAATATCATATGGGGGACTACATATCAAATTCTTCAGCTAACTGCGTCAAGAACAACAGTACTCAATTTTATTTTCTCACCCAAGCAAGCTTATGGCAAGATAAATCTGCACATGCACATTTCTTTTCCTCTCAATGTTTATTTCTCCCCTTTCAATATTCCCATCACTGTCCTTTTAGTTTCAAATATTCAGAGGCCAGTTCTTTGATTAAATTGTTTAATCCTCTATTTTCTGATGGTCAAATATCCTGACTTTCCCTTCAAGTTAACGCTCAATCTTCAATGTTTTTCAAGCATTTAAACATTTTTCAGATCTAATGTTAAAGAAGCTCACTCAAGCTGACCATAAGAAGCAAACTTAAATTGGTATAAACCTTGTTTACAATCCTCTTCCACTTCTCTTCACTCTCCCACCTTATATCACATACATGATGATCATAATCACTTTATCAATGTTGAACTACTAGAACAATCCATCATAGATAACATCTAATATTAAGCCCTTCAAGTTCATTCATCAGCTTCATGTGCTTCCACCCCACTTTGTTCAATTTCAACCTCACCTTTGTAAGCGTAAACTGCAGTTAGGCATAAATGTAGGATACTCAATCATGTCATTTCCAAAGGTAATGCAGTAACAATAAGATAGAGCTAATCTTCATCAATTACTAAAATAGGAATAATATGCATGATTGCAAACACACTGTCAAGAGACATAGAGACAGCTTGGATGCATAGAATAAATTGCTGCATCATCTTATAAGTAGCCTTCTGAGTGTTCTTGCTAAGAACAAGCGTGAGATATTGTCATAATGGAGAAATGATGCAATCCAAGTTAAAGAATATAGTTTGCAGACAAAAGTTGGTCTCAACAGACATAAAAATCGCCCCTGCAGCCCTTCAGTCAATAAATTGACCAAAAGTGAGCTGAGATCATGAGACATGACTACTACTGTGGAATGTGAGGACCTCGTGCTGGAATGAAATGAATGAATCCATAAGGTGAATCAAAGACACGAGATCATCTAATAACCTCAATTTCATTGATGATTGAAGTTGTCATGTCTAGTTTTTGCAATAAGGTTTTTAGGGGTAAAATTGAAAAAGAAGTCAGCCCCTTATTTAGCATTGGATCACCTTCAGTTTTCTTTATTATGCTGTTGTAGGATGCCCAGATAAGAAGGTACAGATGCTCAAAGCAGCTGATATGAATGCACAATTTTATTATTATAATGCTGTTACTAAAGAGTACTGGAATGACTCTAAGTTTGCTTGCAAGCCATTTTAAGTGAGACTTTAAATAACCCCTATGGTAAGTCACCATGCAAGCATTGTGAAAATCGGGACCATATTGTAATTTGTAGAGGGTAGATCACATTGGATTGATTGGGTAAAATTGCAGATCAAAGAAATATTTAGAAAAGGTAGAACTATACAAAAAGGAAGCAGATCACATTGTAATTTGAATGAATAAATGGTGAGATATGATCATAAAAGAATGTAAGAAGTTTGTCCTTATCTAAAACCATAAGTTCATATATCTCATGTCCAAGAAACAAACACTGCATTCAATTGTTCAAAAAATGCTAGCAAATAAACCCATAGAATATATTGACACAAAAAATGTGTATAGGCATGGCCCTATAGGACAAAGAAAAAGATTACATAATATGCCATCATCATCATCATCAAATTTCATATACAAAATCATATTTCTTCCTCTAGCATCTTGATGAACTAAGAAAGATTTCTTCCCCATTGGTTAGTTAAATCTTATGTAGTATCTTAACAACCAGTTCTCTCATCTATACAACTACCTAGATGTTTCTCTTATCTATACAACTACCTAGATCCTTAAGTGTAAACAACAAAGCATGCTCTGCAACTCCAAATGCATCAATTCAGTTCACCTTTCAGTAGAAGATGGTAGAAGCAATCAAAGTTTATGAATGGTAAAAGCAAGTTTTTAAATCCCAATACCAAAGCCCATCCTAGTCTGGGGCCAGATTGGTACAATAACTAGATGGTCCTAAGTCAGTCCTAAACAACCATTAAAATAGAATGACGAGAAAAAATAAAAATCAAAAATAAAATCAAAAAAATGGTGTCCCAGGATGCTGAACTGTCCCAAGTGTCAAGACGCACCAATCCCAGACCATCAAGACCAGGATGGACAGGGTCAACCTGGTCTGGAAAGAAGCTGGGTCTCAGAAGCATCTCATAATCAGGTTGCTCTCCAGTTCAGTACAGGATGTACTGAGTCAGACTAGATCCTGAATCCTTGGGTAAAAGAATATGAAAATTTAACTCTAGTATTTATCTCTCATACAATTCTCTTCTTCTTTACAATTGAATCGAAAAAGTGGCTAACTTTATGTTCCTGAAACAAGTCAATATAAAAGTCAAAAAAAAAGAAAAAAAACATATCTTAAAATATTGATGTTCCACTTCTAATATGTAATAATATGATCTGGATTTGGATCTACAATCCAAAAGATCAAATAGTTCTTGGTCTGGAACTTACAATCTAAATCTGTAAATTAGGATCCAAACAAATCCAATTTTGCGATCTGAGCCACATCACTGAGACCATTTGAACAGGATCTCACCATATGATTGTAAATCATATGATCCTGACAACAATGGATGCATGGGTGTCTAAGCAGTCCATTAGTCATGAGTTTATTGTACACCAAATAACCCCATCCAAGAAACCCAAGCAGTCTATGAGCACAATTTCATGAGCTTCTAACATGCACTGAAATGCTAAGGAGCTCCATAACCACTTAAGTGAGATTATGTCATCCGTATAGGCCTAGAGCCACATGACACATTCCTACTGAAAATGCTCAAGCATGAAGAATGTCTCTAACTAGGCCTTAAGTCCAATGTGAGGGGCACAGTGACTGTTACTTTCAGCAGTACACAAGGATCTTGCTGCTTATCCCATTGGAATGTGCAACCATGACGGCAAGGCTTGAGGCCAACTCCATAATATAAAATGCTCATCTTTCTCTCTATCACTTTTGAAGCTTAAGACAAACCATAGTGAGGGCTTTCAATGGGAAAGTCTGGTTCAAACAAGAGTCTCATTCGAGCATGGGTTGGAGGTCAAACCTCATCCTTGCATTGCTCAGATCAATGTAAAAAGAGAAAACCTCAAATTGTTATTGTATTATTATGTGAGAAAAGCCTTTTACGTGCACATCCATTATCCTAAGGTGCATAGTAGTTTCTTCAACATAGTTTTTCCTGCTCCTACTACATATTCACATGCTACCATAACCTTAATGATCTAGCTTCCTTCGCTTTAAACATAATTTTTAACCATGACTTGGCTTAAGATGGGTTTAGGATGACAGAACATAGGCAGATGAGTCCAAGTCCTTTATTAACTGACTTACTCTTATTTTCCCTAGTTTCTATTCTTCTCAATTATATATTTTTTAAAAAAATAAAATATTAACAATACATTAGCACACGGATTGGTGATCAAGTCTTTAGGACATAGCTTTAAAAGTGTTTGATATATATCATAAGGATGCTATGTCTTAGTCTTACTATTGCTGTACAAGTAAATTTGGTCCAAACATGACAAGATATCAGCTTAACAATCATATGCTAAAGTATTCAACACCAATATCTGGATCCTCCACTGTTATTAAATATAGGCATTGGCAGAATTTCTACATAAACATACATATTAAATATATTATAAGGATATGGAAGCCCACTCATCTTTTGACAAACAACAACAGATTTCAAAGGACAGAAAAGGCACAACATTTAACAGACAAATGATCATGGATGTAAAGAATAGTGCTTGAAGTTCAGATTCTCGATAAGATAATGATTTGAGCTCAACTAGCATAGCAATGAAATATACTGGAACCAAAAATTCTACTAAAAGGTTTGACTTTGAAAGTTAAGGTCATTTGCATACCATTTTGCTTAGATCCAAGTGCTTGACTGCTCAGACTTCCTAAAAGAAAGCAACAAATCAGAATAATTAACAATATCATTTCAAGACTAAACCTGAACATAAAAATCTCACAGAAAAACTAAGGATTGAAAGATACTAACCATTCAAATTGTAGTATAAATCTAGAGTTTCTTAAGTAACCAGTAATTGTGCTTGGGGAAGAGTCGATTATTTATATACTATGATAACATGTTATATACAATCTGTACAGCTATCAAAACTCCCATGCAATTTAATCTTCAAAGTTAACCAAACCAACTCAAGGCTAATCCACGATCACAACCAAATACTTGTCGTTGCATTGCACCACGGCTGTCAAATAGCCTAAGAAACCCTCGATGGACCCTCCTATAGCCTTGCCAATAGTTCAGGTGACAATTCATATCTTCATATATTTCAGTTGCTGATAAAAATTGGCATCATTCCCGATAAATTATCCATATCACATGACCCAAATATACATTGATAACATTAAACGTGTGACTTCTGCTTAACATATAATACATCAAAGTCTCTTACAATTTTATTTTTCGATCTAAAATGTATCAAAATATTTCTAACAACAAATTGAGCTGAAAGCAGCCATGCGTCGGAGCAAGAAATAAAGGCCAAGAGGGAGACCATTCAAAGATCTCTCAGAGAGATGGAGGAAAAAATAAAAAAGAAAAGAAATAGAATAAAACTCCCGGCGTGCTTTTGAGGCTTGGACCGATCGAATAGCAACAAAAATAGAGGGAACAAAAAAAAAAAAAAATCAAAAGAAACATAAAGGGAGGATGAGGGAGAAACAGTGGAGAGAGAGGAAGGGGGAGGAGGAAGAACTCACCTCAATCAGCCGTCTATCAGCAGAGTTGTCGACCTCGTCGGCGTTCCACCGCCCACCGAGATCGAGCGAGGAAGGCGAAGCGAGTCCCCTCTTGTGCCCTAGGTCGGATGAGAGAGGGGACAGGGTTAACAAGTTGAACAAAATGAAGCTGTAACATTGAACAAAATTTATGGGATAATTCTGAATTATAGAGTAGACCGGACAACAAAAATTCAACAACATTCCTAAATAAAAAAAATCAAGCGACAGATAGCCAAATGAGTAATGGATTTAGATCGAGTACGTTGTTCTAAGCGATCCCAAAAATCGAGAGAGTCGAGGGAAGAATGGATACCTCCTTCGAGAAGAGCCGATCGCGTCAAGAGGAAGCGGAGAATCCGGGTCGCGTAGGAGAGAAGGTATCTAGTTTCCTTAGAGGTTTTCTTTTAATATAATAATAATAATAATAATACAATAATAATAATAAAGCATTGATTTAAAAATAGATGGAAATGAATCTTTTTTTTCTTTTGTTATATTTTTTTATTATAAAATAAAAATAAATAAATTATTATTATTATATTTTATGAATTCAATTAGGGTGATAGCCAGCTCGAATTAGATAGGTATGGATTAGAGCAGAAAACATATTGATTAAAATTTTATCAACCTACACTATTTATTTATTTAATTAATTAAAATTTAAACCTAAACCCAACTATTTTATGGAATAGGGAGCTCAAATATAGCCTACAATAAATTAAATCAAGTTAAATTGGTTAAATAAATGCACATTACCATATGTAAATTTTAACTCTAAATTTAACTGGATATGTGGAATTAGGTACTAGATTTTTATTATAAATTCTGAAAATTAATTCAATAGTCAAATATCTTTAAGCCTATTTTTATTAAAAATAAAATAAAAATTTTTTTTCCTCTCTATGAAATATATTTTGGTCAACGTTTTGCGAATTATGTGAATATAAGTTTCCCCCAACTATATATATATATATATATATTGTGAATTTGATTAAATGACACAAGATTATCCAGAAAAAGACCTAAAGTAAAATATTAGAGCATTGATGAGGAAAGGTATCACTTTGCATGATATAAATTTATTTTATTAAATTAGTAAAATAGGCTCATATCATAAAATAAAAATAACTTTATTTTCTTTAATAAATACTCAAAAAGTGAGAGAATGATTCAATTTTTTAATAAATTTCAAATTATGAAAATAAATTTAATTTTCTTACTTTATTTTATTTTTATATTTATTTTTTAATTAAATATAAAAATATGTCTTAAAAAAAATAACTTATCCCTTTGGGTAAACATGAGATACTTGTAAGATCAACGTGCACCCATAGGACACATGGCCAACAAGATCTGTGTGAATATGTTGAAATACCCAAGCTAGTAAGGGTGAAAAATAGTTGAACAGAAGTTGTAATCCCCCGAACATAAAAAGGATGAAAATAAAACTATACGCGGCGTGGGTGCGCGACACGCGGCCCGCTGTATGTGCGCCCACGCGCACATGGGCGCAGGGGAGGAGAGAGAGAGAGGGAGAGAGGAAGGGAGAGGGCCGTCGGATGCCCTCCCCTGACGGGAGCCGAACCAGCTCCCGCGCTTAGTTCGAGCCCGGCAGCGTGCCCGTCGGCTCCGCCGGCCCGTGCTCCGACTCGGCGGCCCCCCGCCGGTGCCGGGGCGGCGTCCGGTGGGGTCCCGGCCAGCCGGAGGTGGCCGGTCGTACTACCGGCGAGGAGAAAAAAGGGGAGGGTCGTTGGATGGCCCTCCCGTGGTCGGCGGGTTCGGGCCGGCGGCGTGCCGTCGGCTCGCCGGCTCGGCCGGCCGGCGACCCCCACCGGCGCCAAGGCGGTGTCTGGCGAGGTCTGGTCGGCCAGTGGTGGCCGATCATATCGCCAGTAGGGGGGCGAGGCAAGAGAGAGGGTCGAACGGCCCTCCCCTGTCGCGGGAGCCGGTCCGCCGGCACAGTGAAGAGAAGAAGAAGAAGAAGAAAAAGAGAGAGAGTGGGGGGTGGCCGCCGGAGGCGGCCGACCTGGGGCCGGTCGTCGGTGGCCAGCAGCCGACCCCCGAGGAGGGCCGGCGATGGCCCTAGACCGCCGGCCATGGCCCTAGACCGCCGGCCACCCTCAGCCCACCCTTGGTTCACCTGAACCAGGGGTGAAACAGAGAGAAGAAATGGGACTGGGCCGGCTTCGGCCCAGTCCAGTTAGCCAATTTGGGCCAAATTTTTGGGCCCCAAATTGGGCTGAGCCCAATAAAAGAAAAATAGAGTTGTGATCAGCTTGAATCCTAGTTCGTCGAAAAATTTTTATTTTCCCATTTGGGCTTCTATATTTGGAGATATTCAAGCCCCAAGTTGGGCCCAAGATTAGATTGGGCTAAGTATAGGAGTCAGTTTGACATCCTAAATTTAAAATTTAAAAATCTAAAAAATTATGTTGTAGGTACCCAGAGGTCCATACAGCTAATTTATACCTTGGGATTAGCGTTGTGAGATAAGTAAGCCAGTTATAATGATTTTCATAAATCATTATTAAATTATGCCATTATTGAAATAATGAAATTTATTTATAGTATTATTTGAAAAATGATATTTGTGGTATCACATTTATGCAAATGATTATTTGACTTGATTATTGCTAATTTTTATAAATTAAATTAGCATTTTATACTTACAATTGATTATGGACATGATTATGTGAAATTACAAAATTTGGTAAAATGTGAAAAGTAAATTGATATATATTTGCAGTAATGCATATAAATGTTATTTGTAATTGTGTTATTATATGTCATCACGGTCCACATTATATGTTACATGATTCCGAGACCCACCTCCACAGAGGGAATATGTGAAGAACACACATCCTTGGGATGTGCTGTGACAGGATATGGCATTATATGCTACATGACTCCGGCACCCTTCCTCCACTGGGAGCGTACAAGGAGGTTACATCTTTGAGATGTTTTGTTACGTGGACATGAGACATTAGTACAAAATGAGATTTACAGTGATTTGGAATTGAAATGGTATTTTGAAATATTATTACATAATATTTGCTTCCAATTTATTTAAACATGAGATTTGCATAATTCTATAATATGATAAAATGTTTTTAAATTTGGAAGCATGACATGTATTTAACTTGGTAAAATTCTGAATTGGCTATATTATGTTACAGTATGCTTACTTACTGAGCGTAAGCTCATTAAATCTTACAATATTTTTTTTCCAGAGCCACAAAATTATCAGGGGCAACAATAGGGGTAATTGGGAGCTTCATAATGTAAATAGTTTATATTTTGTTATATGTAACCCCATTTGGATTTATTTTGGAATTTTGGTTTGTTGCCCAACAGTACATAACTGATATTATGGAAAATTTAAATTTTGTATGACATGTAGTTATTATCCCTCCTTATTGTAATAATACTGTACTGGATGCCTTGCATGCCTGGCATGCGGCGGGCTGTCACCCCTGGGCCACCACCTCTGGATCTGAGGCGTGACAGCTTGTAGTGGTATCAGAGCAAGGTTTGACGTTAGGGCCAAACACATGATTAACTCTAGGCCAAATATTGACATGACATTAGAGGAGGGTAATAACTCTAGGGAAAAATTCAAGTGACTTATTTAAAAATGCTTGTGATTTGGAGGTTTATAAAGATATTGATTGGAACCTAACCTTGGCAGGAATTCATAATGACTCGTCGCACCAGTAGTCAGCGACATGAGGGGGACTCTCAGGCTGGTGATCCTACCCAGCAGGGAGGCCAGGAAGCCTCAGCAGATACGGGTTCCGTTGCCCCGGCTGGCAACGACCCACAGCAGTTGCAGACCGAGTTGCTCTGGACCTTTTTGGGAGTGACTCAGGCGATGCAGGCTATGCAGCAGCAGATTCAGCAAATTCTGCCTGCCCTATCTGCCTCTACCATTTCTCAGACTCCGTTTGCCCCTCCTACTCCTTAGACCCAACCGGTCCAGCCCGAACAGTCTGCTCAGCCCGCTCCATCTCAGCACTGACAGGGAGGGGGTCGTAGCTTCACAGAGTTTAAGAGCCTGGCCCTGCTCCCTTCATTGGATCCACCAACCCACTTGATGCTGAGAGGTGGATAAGAGAGATAGAGAAGGCCTTTACGGCCCTAGGTTGCTAGGAGGAGGATTTGCCACCTACCTTCTTCAGGTGGAAGCTTATGATTGGTGGCTACTGTTGGAGCAGCGATTGGGAGGTCGGGCTATCTCTTGAGGATAGTTTAAGAAGGCTTTTTATAACCAGTACTTCCCCAGGAGTGTACAGAGACAGATGGAGTCAGAGTTTATGAGATTGGAGCAGAGGAACCTCTCCGTGGCCCAGTATGAAGCTGAATTTAGATGATTGGCCCGATTTGCTCCTAATTTTGTGATCACTGAGAGAGCCAAGATCACTAAGTTGACTGAGGGATTGCAGCACAGGCTGAGGCAGGCAGTCAATGCTTTTGAGCTCCCCACTTACAGTGAAGTGGTGAGTAAGGCTCTGGTGATTGAGAGAGACATGATTGCCATTCAGCAGGTGAGGGAGCAGCAGATGAAAAGGGCAAGACCTTCTTCTGGTCAATTCTCAGGGCAGGCTAAGAAGAGGAAGGGTTTCTTTCAGGCTCCCTCAGGGCAAAAGGATAAGGAGACCCACTGTCCTCATTGCGGAAAGGCCCATCCGGACAAACAGTGCCGCAGGCTGAATGGTGCCTGCTTTATATGTGGAAAGATGGATCACAAGATGGCCACATGTCCCCTCTGAAAGGACCAGCAGCCCCCTCCAAATCAGGGGAAGAGCCAGCAGCAGCCCAGGACCCAAGGAAGGGTCTATACCCTCACTCAGAAGGACGTTGTTGTCTCTAATACTATGGTGACAGGTTTGCCTGTTAACTTAATATATATTTCTTTAAAATTATTGCATTCATACCTGATGTAATGCATAGATTATGATAGTAGATAGAGGAAAAAACTTATGAATCTGCATGACACCTAAGTTAAGTTAATTTTTATGATAGGTATGTTTAAAGTAGGCAACACTTATGCTCAAACTTTAATTGATCCGGGTGCCACACATTCATTTGTATCTAATAGTTATCTTGCCAAGAATGCATCATTGACACCCGTTCCTTTAAAGCAAGAGTTGCATATTGCATTCCCAAATGGAGATGTTATGATGGTAGACTCAGTATGTAAATCCTGCCTAATGGACATGGAAGATAGGAGGTTGAATGCTGATTTGATAGTCCTCCTACTGAAGTTCTTTGATGTAATCCTGGGGATGGACTGGTTGTTCTCCTATCATGCTTCTATAAACTGTTTCAGGAAAAGGGTGATCTTTAAAATTCCTAATCTTCCTGATTCAGTTTTATTGGGAGTTAGGAACACCTAGCTTCGGTATTAGTGTCAGCTCTGCAAGCTGAAAAATACCTAAGAAAGGGTGGTCAGGGGTTTCTTGCTGTGGTCAGAGACCTTCAGCAGGAAGAACACAAAGAGCATATTCCAGTGGCTCGGGAGTTACTTGATGTCTTTTTGAAGGAATTGACTGAATTACCCTCGGATCGAGAAGTCGAGTTCACTATTGATTTAGCCCCTGGCACTGGACCTATATCCAAGGCTCCTTACCGCATGGCCCCAACTGAGCTAAAGGAGCTAAAATGTCAGTTGCAAGAGCTTCTGAATCGGAGATTTATCAAACCCAGTGTCTCTCACTGGGGTGCTCCAGTATTGTTTGTTAAAAAGAAGGATGGCAGTCTTCGGCTCTGCATTGATTACCGAAAAATTAATAAGGTAACAGTGCGGAACAAGTACCCTTTGTCGAGGATTGATGATCTATTTGATCAACTCCAAGGAGCCCAGGTATTCTCAAAGATTGATCTTCGATCAGGGTACCATCAGCTTAAGATTAAAGCTGAGGATGTTTCTAAGACTGCATTCAGAACCAGGTATGGCCATTATGAGTTCTTAGTTATGCCGTTTGATTTGACTAATGCCCCGACAGCATTCATGGACTTGATGCACGGGATCTTTAAACCATACCTGGATCAGTTTATAGTGGTTTTCATTGATGATATCTTGATATATTCTAAAAGTCATTTGGAGCATGAAGACCACTTAAGGATTGTTCTGCAGACTCTTCGGGAGAAAAAACTTTATGCCAAGCTGCAGAAATGTGACTTCTGGATGAGCCAAATATCCTTCTTAGGTCATATCATATCTAAAGATGGCATATCTGTTGATTCTAAGAAGATTGAGGCTGTTGTGAACTGATGTCGGCCTTCCAATGTAACAGAAGTCAGAAGCTTCTTGGGACTAGTTGGTTATTATCGCCGATTTGTGGAAGGCTTCTCTCGCATTGCTTTACCTCTGACTCGCTTAACCCAAAAGCGAGCAAAGTTTGTATGGTGAGTATGAGGGAAGTTTTCAGGAGCTCAAGCAGCATCTGGTGTCGACCCCTATCCTTATCCTTCCATCTACATCTGGAGGATATACTTTATTCACTAATGCCTCTCGAAAGGGATTGGGAGGTGTTCTGATGCAGGAAGGGAAGGTGATGGCCTATGCCTCCAGGCAGCTGAAGCCTTATGAGCAAAACTATCCTACTCATGACTTGGAGTTGGCCGCCGTGATCTTTGCTCTGAAAATTTGGCGGCATTATCTATATGGGGAGACTTGTGATGTGTATACAGACCATCAAAGTCTGAAATACATTTTTACCCAAAAGAAGCTAAACTTGAGGCAGAGGAGGTGGCTGGAGCTACTAAAGGATTATGACCTGAGCCTGCATTATCACCTAGGGAAGGCTAATGTGGTAGCTGATGCCTTAAGCAGAAAGTCCTCCTCAGAGCTTGCTTCCATAATTACTTCTCAGCCTCACATTCACAGAGACTTTGAAAAGTTGAAGGTTGGTTTGCGAGTACAGCGGTCCGATGGGCTTATTGCAACACTTGTACTGCAGCCAACCCTGATTGACAGGATTAAGTCTTCTCAGAAAGAAGATTTGGAACTGCAAAAGATGAAGGAAGTTGTGCAGTCAGAGGTTCAGAATGAATTCAAATTAATGGAGGATGGATCCCTGAGATTTAATAGTAGGCTCTGTGTGCCAAATGTAGAGGATTTAAGGGCCAAAATTTTGAGGGAGGCTCACTACTCTCCCTATACTGTTCACCCAGGAGGCACCAAAATGTACAGAGAACTATGGAAAAATTTCTGGTGGAAAGGAATGAAAAGACAAATTGCTCAATATGTGGCTAAGTGCTTAGTGTGCCAACAAGTAAAGGCCGAACATCAAAGGCCTGCATGACCTCTTCGGTCTTTGATGATTTTCCAGTGGAAATGGGAAAAGATCACTATGGATTTTGTGACTGGTTTGCCCAAAACTCCCAGAAGCAATGATGATGTCTGGGTCATTGTTGATAGATTGACCAAGTCAGCCCATTTCCTACTGTTCAAAGTTGGGGTCTCTAGTGAGAGATTGGCCACCATGTACATTGAGCAGATCATGAGGCTTCATGGTGTCTCCGAGTCGATTGTGTCATATCGGGATACTAGGTTTGTGTCCCAGTTTTGGAAGAATCTTCATAGGGCTCTGGGGACCAAACTGAATTTCAGTACAGCTTTCCACCCCCAAACAGATGGATAGTCTGAGAGGACCATACAGATCTTAAAGGATATGTTACGAGCTTGTGTGATGGACTTGGGTGGTGCTTGGGACAACCACCTACCTTTGGTGGAGTTTGCTTACAACAATAATTACCAAGCCAGTATCAAGATGGCTCCATTTGAAGCTTTGTATGGTAGGAAATGCAGATCTCTCTTATGTTGTAATGATGTGGGGGAAAGAAAATTGTTGGGCCCTGAGCTGATTCAGTAAATAGTAGAAAAAGTGCAGCTGATTAAAGAAAGATTCGGGGTAGCTCAGAGCCGATAGAAGAGCTATGCTGATGTTAGAAGAAGGGAGCTGGAATTTCAGGTTGGGGACCATGTCTTCTTAAGGGTTTCACCAACCAAAGATGTGATGAGGTTTGAGCTTAGAGGAAAATTGAGTCCATGATACATTGGGCCATTTGAAATCTTGAGCAGAGTGGGGGAAGTGGCTTATAGCCTGGCATTACCTCCTGCACTCTCTGAGGTACATAATGTATTTTATGTTTTTATGTTGAGGAAGTACATTCCTGACCCCAGCCATGTGATAGAAGCAGAGCCTATATTGTTGAAGAAGGATTTGACATATGTAGAGCATCCTATACGTATTGTGGACCACAAAGATCAAGTTCTGAGACGACCATATGTTAAGGTTTAGTGGAGTAATCATTCTGAACAGGAGGCTACGTGGGAACTTGAAGAGGAAATGAAAAAAATATATCCTCATCTATTTGTATTTGAGTAGATATTTGTACATATGTACAAAAGTGTATCTACCATTGTAATTTGATCAGAAAGATAAATAAAGCTTGTAAGTTTCCAATTTGGGCCTCAAAAAAAAAAAATTTATTCATAATATGCATTAATTTCGAGGCTAAAAATTTTTATAAGGAGCGGAGGATGTAATCCCCCGGGCATAAAAAGGATTAAAATAAAGCTATATGCGGCGTGGGTGCGCGACACGCGGCGCGCTGCATGCGCGCCAGCGCGCGCGCACCCACGCGCGTGCACATGGGCGCAGAGGAGGGCTCAGCCCTCCCCTCGCTGAAGAAAAAGGGAGAGGAGGGGATTGTGCCAGTCCCCTCCGTCTCCTTCACCCTCTCCGACCCGTCACCGTTGTCACCTCTACTCGTCTCCGCTGCCTCACCGCCGATCAAGTAATCCCTCACCGACAAGGAGAGAGAGAGAGAGGAAGGGAGAGGGCCGTCGGATGGCCCTCCCCTGACGCGAGAGCCGAACCGGCTCCCGCACTTGGTTTGGGCCCAGCGGCGTGCCCGTCGGCTCACCGGCTCGGCCGCGACGGCGGCCCCGCCGGCGCCATGCCGACGCCCGGTGGGGCCCGATCGACCGAAGGTGGCCGGCCGTGCTGCCGACGAGGAGAGAAAGGGGGAGGGCCGCCGGATGGCCCCCCTGGTTGTTGGTTTGGGCCCGTCGACTCGTCGTGCCGGGCTTCGGCCGTGACCCCCGCGCGCTAGAGCCGTCCGGACGACGTGGTCCCGGCCGACCGCGTGGTGGCCGACCGTGCCGCCGGCAAGGGGCGAGGCAAGGAGAGGGCGGAACCGCCCTCCCCGCAGCGGAGCCGAACCGGCTCCGCGCCGGTTCGAGCCGATGGTGTGCCCGTCGGCTTCGCCGGGCCCGGCTCCGGACGGCGGCCCCCACCGGCGCGGGGTGGCATCCGGTGGGGTTCGGCCAGCCGGTGGTCGCCCGGCCGTGCCGCCGGCATAGTAAAGAGAAGAAGAAGAAGAAGAAGAAAGAGAAGAAGAGAGAGCGAGGGGGTGGCGCGCCGCCGACGGCCGGCCCCTGGGGTCGGTCGTCGGTGGCCGCCGCCGCTGGCCGGCCTGGGGTCGGTCGTCGGTGGCCAGCCGACCCCCGGGGAGGGCCGGCGGCGGCCCTAGGCCACCGGCCACCCTCAGCCCACCCCTGGTTCAGGTGAACCAGGGGTGAAACAGAGAGGAAATGGGATTGGGCCGGCTTCGGCCCAGTCCAGTTAGCCAATTTGGGCCAAATTTTTGGGCCCCAAATTGGGCTGGGCCCAATAAAAGAAAAATAGGGTTGTGATCAGCTTGAATCCTAGTTCGTCGAAAAATTTTTATTTCCCCATTTGGGCTTCTATATTTGGAGATATTCAAGCCCCAAGTTGGGCCCAAGATTAGATTGGGCTAAGTGTAGGAGTCAGTTTGACATCCTAAATTTGAAATTTAAACATCTAAAAAATTATGTTGTAGGTACCCAGAGGTCCATACAGCTAATTTACACCTTGGGATTAGCGTTGTGAGGTAAGTAAGCTAGTTATAATGATTTTCATAAATCATTATTAAATTATGCCATTATTGAAATAATAAAATTTATTTATAGTATTATTTGAAAATTGATATTTGTGGTATCACATTTATGCAAATGATTATTTGACTTGATTATTGCTAATTTTTGTAAATTAAATTGGCATTTTATACTTACAATTGATTATGGACATGATTATGTGAAATTACCAAATTTGGTAAAATATGAAAAGTAAATTGGTATATATTTGCAGTAATGCATATAAATGTTATTTGTGATTGTGTTACTATATGTCATCACGGTCCACATTATATGTTACATGACTCCGAGACCCACCTCCATAGGGAAAATATGTGGAGAACACACATCCTTGGGATGTGCTGTGACAGGATATGGCATTATATGCTAAATGACTCCGGCACCCTTCCTCCACTGGGGGCGTACAAGGAGGTTACATCTTTGAGATGTTTTGTTACGTGGACGTGGGACATTAGTACAAAATGAGATTTACAGTGATTTGGAATTGAAATGGTATTTTGAAATATTATTACATAATATTTGCTTCCAATTTATTTAAACATGAGATTTGCATAATTCTATAATATGATAAAATGTTTTTAAATTTGGAAGCATGACATGTATTTGACTCGGTAAAATTCTGAATTGGCTATATTATGTTACAGTAGGCTTACTTACTGAGCGTAAGCTCATTAAATCTTACAATATTTTTTTTTTAGAGCCACAAAATTATCAGGAGCTACAACAGGGGTAATTGGGAGCTTCATAATGTAAATAGTTTATATTTTGTTATATGTAACCCCATTTGGATTTATTTTGGAATTTTGGTTTGTTACTCAACAGTACATAACTGATATTATGAAGAATTTAAATTTTGTATGACATGTAGTTATTACCCCTCCTTGTTGTAATAATACTGTACTGGATGCCTTGCATACCTGGCATGCGGTGGGTTGTCACCTCTGGTTCACCACCTCTGGATCTGGGGCGTGACAGAAGTCATCAAAAACTAGCGCTAACTTAACTCATTTTATAATCAAGTGAGTTCGACTAACTCATTTAATTTTAAGTCGAGCTTAAGCTATTGATGAATGGCTAATTTAAGAGATATATGAAGAGTTTATATCATCTTAGGCTTTTATTTATGTACTCTTAATTATATGTTATTCTTACAGTTGAAATATGCTACAACAAATATATAACAAATAATTAAAAAATAATTATTTATATGAATAATAACGACTAAATACTATATAATGTATATTAATTATTCGTATCTTAGTATGTTAAGCTAAGTGGGCTAAGCTGAAGCGGGCTAAGTTTAGTTCTTACTCAAGATGTTCTCTAAAAGAAGAGGCAAAAATTGGCTTGGAGTTCATGTCAAACTTGAGCTAGCTTATGAATATAGAGCTGACTTGTTTGCTAACTCTATTATAATTGGCTAAACACCACCCAGATCTCATACCATAAAAAAGAAAATGCATTAGGATGTCAATCATATCATATGAAAATTTTAACTGGACCTCAAGTAAAAATAGTGTTTAGGATGATGAGACCATAACTAATAGCCCATGGGAAACCATTTTGTGGGATTTGAAAGGAGAAAGAGATTTTAAAAAAAAGAAAAGAAAAAAAAAAAAAAGAAAGAAAGAAAGAGGCCCATCTCTCTCTCTCTCTCTCTCTCTCTTTCTCACACACACACACACACATCTCTCCTCAATCTCTCTCTATTTCACCTCTGGTGCCAGTGCTGCCAATGACAGAGGATGGAAGGTTGAGGAAAAAGAACAGTTCCTATTTTGACATTTAAAAAAAAAAAAAAATCAGAACTAAAAGCTTAATTAGAAGTAACATTGAAAGTTAAAGTAACTAGAAGAGATAACCAGTGGTTTTACCTCTGTACTGAAGGTCTTCATCAATTCATGAAATCCACTAGAAGCTTTTAAAAAGGTATCACATGTTATCAAAATCCACCGACTTGCTAACAACTTTCCTTGAAATCTATCATGAACATTCCGAAATCTACTAAAGCTTTCTTTAAATCCACTACAACTTACACAGAATCCATCATGTGAACAAGATCATACAAATATGTACAAAATGAACAATATTTTGATTAATTATTTTTAGTTTTTTAGGGTCCCTTACATTGATATATTCATGAGTGCCTTCAGAAGTGCACTAAAACTTGAGTTCCATTGGTTATATACCTCTTAGAACTTATTTTGTGCTCTCATGGTCATTTTGAATGCAAAAATCTTTTCAAGAATGATTTTTATGTTGTCATATTATTCTGTTGATATCATTTATGCTGTCACTTGAGTACTAAATTAGGCAAGGGTCAAATTCCTTTTAAAAGTGGCAGTTTTGCTACAAAAATTCAATTGATAGTATGGGTATTACTATCATTTGTCATATGATAGGTGGCTTAATTACATGATTGATAACTATTGATTCTTATGAGTATCAAAAACTAAGGCATATAACATATTAAATATGACGATTTTAGATCATTGGGATATGATCACTTTGAAATAAAGATATGAGTTATATAAAACTATTGTAATGATTCTACCTGAATTACTAGACACCCGCTGGCACATCTTTTCTGAACCCTTTGTTATGTCTTCTATAAGCAATGATACCACCTTTATACTTAGCTCCGAGCCTAACAATCCTAGAATAACAACAGTTACTTTCGAAAAATTGTATTCCCAAAAACTTGGGATAACATCTATTTTTCAAAATTTTATCCTCATTAATGGCTGGTAGACATCTACATTTTCATATTTTCTATGCTCAATAGTAATACTAGAATGACATTCATCATTCCTTCATAATCTCAAGTACCAAGCTTCCAACAATCCTAGGATGTCATCCTTGTTTCAAAATTTCATTGTATCATTTCCTAAGCAATGTTATCCAATTTAACCCCAATAATCCCAGGATAATATCTCTTCTCCAAAATTTGAATCTCAGCAACTCTAGGATGGTATCTTCTTTTCAAAATTTGAACTGTAGCACTCCTAAAATGACTCAAGCTCTTCTGCACTCAAACTCTTAACAATCTCGAAACATTCATTCCAAATTCAATTTTAGCCTTTCCAGGCCGATCACAAATCCATTTGCTTCTCCCACAGCCCATTAAAAATCTATATTGTTTCCGAAAGCCAATTCATTTCAAAATGCCCGTTCCTTCCCTTCCTCAAAAGATAATCGAATTAATTGAATGATCTTCCTCAAAATCATTTGCACCGAAGTAGTGTGAATACCACCACTATGCTATAAGACCATGGAAAAAATGCTGAGAAAATTGGAGCAAGATATACAAAGTAAGAAAAGATAGAACTGGCTGCCCAATTAGCCATCTAAAGATGTATTGTGGTGCCATGTCAAAGTAACAGATAATGATTGTATCTTGGTAAAAATGTTTTAACATACATTGAGAGTGTATTTGGTACGGTGGCATGGATAAGATGGGATGGGATTGGATGTCCATATGTTTGAAAAAGTAAAGATTGGATTCAAATAACATGGGCTTCACCATATTATTGATATCCCAAAGCTATAAGCGTGAGATTGGTAAACCCATCCCTTCTCTTATATTTTTCAATCACATAGGATTAGATGGGTAATCTCATATCGCTCTAATTTCATACGGTGAACCAAACACACCCTGAAGGAGTAACAAGAAATGAATGGCCTCAATTGATCACCACACTTTCAGGACCTTGAACGAGCTAGTGAATACATTCAAGCTATAATATGATTTTAACATTAATGTTGCACTTAAGAGGATCGATTTAGAAGCACTAACATAGGAATTACATGAGTTCATTGCGGCTGATCTGGGCATATTGCGGGCTATGATGGTCAGAATGAAAGATAAGCCTACTACTAATAAGGATAACTAGCATAATTATTAAAAACTACACTATCTTAAATGTCCTCATTTTTGTTTACAAGCTCATGATAGCCTTAATTTTTTGAGTTTGAATGTAAGGCAAACAAAAATTGAGTAAAAGGCTAAGAAGCCAAACATATTAGACCAACACATTTTAGCAAGTCGAGGATAGAAATTAAATCGGGGCTCCCAAATAAGAAATCTAAGGACTTAAATTTCTAAATAGACGAGGTTTCACTTTAGGTTATAGTAAAAGGAATTAATATAGGGTTGAAAATGGGTTAGGTATTTAAATATCTATGTATCCATATTCATATTAATTTTTGTTGAGTAAATATAGATGCAAAACATGAATATTAGTTGAGTATAAAAATTTATATCCATATTTATTTTGAATAGATATTGATGTAAATTAGATATTAAAAATATAGATATAAATCAAATATAAGTCATATAATTCACCTATTTCTTTAAAAAGTCAATGATTATTATATAAAATTAAATAGAATTAGAAGCAAAACTAGATATTTGAATATGGACAAGATAATTATCTATTCATATCTATATTTTTTCTTTAATAGACATGGATATAAATACAAATATTACTCAAATTTGTATCCATATAATCCAATAATTCAGAACCATTTTGATATGAAAACATATCTAAATGGGCATTTTGAATTTAAAAAAGTAATAATAAAAATAATCATATCATTATCCAAATTAGTATTCACTTGATAGAATTTTATTCTTTAGTTGATACAATTTTTTAAATAATAATTAATAGAAAATTCAACTTGGAAAGTATTATTTTATTTACAAAAACAATACTAGCATGCATAATAGCTATTATTCTTCTTATATAACAACCATTACAATAAGATAACCATCAAATAAACATCATGATCTACAATATCCCTCATTAGTGTGTGCCACAATGGATGGACTGTATCTGAAAATATTATTATACATAATAGCCATTATTTTAAACCATATTTCCATTTTTTTAAAATTTTTTTCTACTCATCTTCGTATTGGATCAACCTTGTAGGGCACCTTCTGCTCTTTACTCCTTTTGCTTTTTTTTTTTTTTTTTTTTCCTTCTTTATTTATGCATTTGATCAGCATCTCTCATGTCAATCATTTGCCAAAACGAAAAAACAAAGAAAGGAAAAAAAAAAAAGAAACGAAGAGTCCAAGAAACATACAATTAGGTAGTAGCGTCATCTTGTCATCCATAAAAAAGAAAAGGTTGCCTTGTTTCCCATGCCACTTCTTGTCTCCTATACCTAATCTTATCACTCCAACTCATTGTTTTGAAAGTTCTACTCAACAAAGAGAGAATTAATGGACGTTCACCTAATCATAATCATGTGGATGACGCCATGACTCGAGGGGAAATCACCTTCCATTCCCTCGCATCCAAGTCTCCTTCATAGTTAGGTTCTGTGCCTTCTTATCCTCTAGATTATGAACATATCGTCTTCTAATGGTGGATGGGAACTTTGGATTTGAGCTAACAGCCATGCCACGTCCATGCCATTCGCATGTTCTTTCTCAGGCCATGTCATCCCTTCTCCCCTGCATTGGCTCATCAACTGCATGCACCCAACATGCATTAATAAAATAATTTGGATGCCAAAGGATGACCCGAAAGAGTGACAACGTAACAATATGGCGATGGATCATGTGATGGTGGTCCTTCTTTACACGAACAAGGAACAAGAAGCTCCGACAAGGCATGCACTCACGGAGGAAATTTCGAAATGTTTTGTGCCGGATGGTGGGCTGCCGCCATGAGATGCATTGCACGGAGAACTTGCCGGCTATTGGATGTCAGATAAATTTTATACTCAAGTTAGGTAGAGACAATGATGAGATGATGGAGAACTTGAGAAAAAAGAAAGTTTATGAAAGTTTAATGCTAACATGTCATTATTTTATGATGAGAGCTCGTTGGTGCACTATTTTATGATGAGAGCTTGTTGGTGCGCTCAAAAATTTATTCGAGCTCACCTGCCACCGACTTGGTGGCTTGGTATCCGTCAATCCGTCTCTGAGCATCCATGACATAGTCCATGGCATGCTATGTGGGTGAGAAATTTTGGTGCTACATAATTTTGACTAACCCTAGCATTACTTGCAGCTCAACCATCCATCAGATTAGAATTGTTCGTGTGCCTTTTCTATAGACCCACAGTTAAGGATGAGTACAAGCTAGGTTGGGCTAGTTCTAAATTAGAATTTAAAACTGGTCCAATAAAATCGATTCCAAAATTTTATATCCTACCAAAACCTATTCTATACATCCTGAAAACAATTGAGAAGTAATTTGATTAGAATGAATCAGTTTTAAATCGATTTTAGAGTAGAACTGATTTATTTATTTATTTGACACACCTTTGTTATCTAATATTTATATATAATACATAAGGCAGGGGGTTGGCTAGATGGTTACCGTATGTGTGCATCTTTATCCATGCATTTTCAAAACCTTTACATATTATATATATTTATATATCAAAATATATATATGAGGTTGGGTCAAGTTAGGCCGAGCCAAGCTTATCTTTCTCAAGCCCCAAGCCCCGCCCAAAACTTGAATGAGCTTGAAAAGTTAGGCCCGGCTCAACCTTAAGGACTAAAAAAATCAGGCCCAATCTTAAAAATTTTTCGGACCAAGCTTGGGCTTGCTCATGGGCCACTCGACTCATGTCTGCCTCTAGTGATGGTGATGGATGGTTAAGATATTATAGCAATAATGATGGTAGGTGATAGTAGAGGTATGGTAGTAGTGGTAATGGTGATAATGATGGTGATAAATGATGGTAGGGACGGTGAAGATGTAGTACTAGTAGTCGAAGCAGTGAATGATGGTGAACATAGTGAAGATATGGTAGTGCTGGTGGAGGATAGCAATAGTAGAAGTATGGTAATAGTTATAGCTCTAGTGGTGAGTAGTATAGGTATGATGGTTTAGGTTATAACCATGATGGCAATGGTGGTCGATGATGAAGAGTATAAAGTAAAAATGCAGTGAGTGATAGAGGTATGATAGTGGTAATGGCGGTGGTGGTGAAGGGTACAGATATGTGATGAGTGGTGGTAATAGAAAATGCAGAAAAATATTGTTTCATTCAGAAAGAAAAATAATTAAAACAATTTAAAGATGTTTTCCAAACCAATGTATATTTAGAAAATTAAAAATATAGTTTTTTAGTTTTTTATTTTGAAAAATATTAGATTTAAATATAAAATTCTGTTTTATCCTTCATAGAAAATTTTTCAGAAAATATTCTTAGTTTTTAACAACAAAACAAGCCTAGGTGTTTGGTTAAAAGTGTGTTTGGTGTCTCAAAATTCTTGTTGCAGGTATACATATGCTAGGAGACCAAAGAAGAAATTTTCCAAGAGCAGCCTTTCTTGAATTAAAAGTGCATAGCATACACGCATCTCTTAAGGCTTCTTGCGCATCCGGAACAAAGCATCACAAATTTCCAAGGAGTTTTGGATTTTTCTAACAGGAGGTATTGCGCATATATCACATAGTAATAATACATACATATATATATATATATATATATATAATACTGTAGAAATGAAGAGATTTCAATTGTAAAACCATTCACATGCCACTGTTGCATCATAGTTTAGCATGCATGAAATTATAATGTGAAAATCTGAAAGAAATATCAATTTGTTACATCATACTTCCTCTAAGTCATGGCAGTAGTTGCATAAAACTTTTCTTATTGGGAAGGCCAATGCACCATTGCTCGTTTCAAACATTCAACACATGCTTCCTCAATGCTTTGTCATGAATTAGTTGCGCGTAGATTTTCTTATTGTGAAGGCCAATGGGACCACTGTTTGTCCAATCGTTCAACAAATATGAAGGGAAGATAACGTTGAAGATCGATCCCCCAGACCAAATAATCCTTGGGTGTGGGTTGAGTCAAAATATTTTGGAAGAGATTTTTGGTTTATCCCAACTGAAATGAAGCGTTTAAAAAACAATTAACATGCAACTTATTCCATATCTTGGTCAACGAGCAGTGACATAACAAAATATCAACTGATGGAAAGCACAAAGAGCACCCAATATTTTAGACTTGATTTTATCTTTACCAAACCAGAAACCAACTTTCAGGTAGCAAGAGAGATTAAAAATGTGCCAAATTGATAACCGCCGTTAACTAAATACATAACATTCGATCTATCGTATCAGTTCTTTTTCATTGTATACAGTAAGAAAATAATTATATGCAATATTAAAAAAATCATATGCAGTAAAAGATAGACTGTATATTAGAGAATGGATCGGATCTTATAGTTTCAATTAAGGTGTAGAAACTGGAATATTGATACAATATTGAATACATCAAGATAAAGGAATTTTATGTTATCTTCATGAGTCTGAGTGTATATAGAAACCAAGACCTTGGCCAACCAACATTCAGACAACAGCTGATGTACTTGGGCTTCCATTCAGACAACGCTTCATCTGCCAGCGAACGGAAAATGGATAACCATTCGTTCTAAGATCTGTACGTCACCTAACACGATGGATTAATTTTATCTAACATTTCTAGATATCCATGCATGACTCTTGGTGTGCTTCTGAATGACAAACGATTAGATGACCGTGCACTCTGAGATCTGCTCCTCACCTAACACAACAGGTTAATTTCATCTGATCATTTTCGTTGTTGCTTCCAGATCTACCAACAAAACAGTCAATGTGTCTAAACTTGAAGGCATGACTCTTTGCATGCTGGTGACTCTCTGCATACCAATCTGTCCCTCACCTAACACAATAAGATAATCCGGTAGGTATCTGAGACGTCTAACACTCATCCTTTGAGATATATATATATATATATACATATATAAAGACAAGGTGTATTGATGTGTTTCTCATACGTGCATGGCCCTATATTTCAAATGTTTCTACGCATGATGTGGCAATACGTAACCAGAAGGATCGATTCATAGTTCTGAAGCATGGCATTCTTTGAAAGCCTGAAAAATTTAACATCCACCCAGTCCCTCGTTCTTGATGATGCGTGCATGGAAATAAGATTGAACCATGCATGAGGGACTGATCGTTAAACAAGACAGCCAAGGACTAATCTATGAAGTGGTAGCGAGGAGAGGGGCTGGAATCAACTTGTCCTCACGGGAAAATGGGCGCGTCAACGCATAGATTCTGATCCTCAAGGGATAAGGTTAGGTTAGCTGCAAGAGATTTTTGATACGTATACAAGATAAGGTGTTTGAATAATGCATTTTTAGCTAACTTTTTTTTAGATGAGATTTTAAGTCGTTATGAATTGTATCAAAATGAACTCAGCTTATGGTTTATATGAACTAAGGGACTGTAAATGAACGCCAGCACTTGAACGGAGAGAGTGAGAGCTATGCAGGAGATACCTTCTTAGCTTGTCGTTTTCGGATGGGATTTTGAGTAGTTGTACTACAAAATCATCACGCCTTGGACCCTTTCAAGAGGACGTTGTAAGTTTATGCTTGGGTTGTTGTACTACAAAATCCGCACGCCTTGGAACCTCTCAAGAGGATGTTGTAAGTTAATGCTGGGGTGAAAAAGGAACTGGAAAAATTAAAGGGATCTTCTCTGAAACTTGGTTTATTATGCTTAAACTAAGCTTGAGTTGAGCTTGAGATGCAAATAAACAAGTCACAATTGATCTTGTTCGACAGAGCTTTTCATCAAGCGAAGCTGAAACTTCTGTTTATTATTTGGAGTTCCTTGGTGCTTTTGAGCTTAAAATGAGGTGTGACCTTGGTCAAAGCTATTTATGAGTAACTTTTTGTTCCCTTGCGCCTCCAAATTAATCAATGAATAGCTGACGCAGTTAAGTTTTAGTCCCACTTGAAATTGGTGATGTTCCAGCCATGAGCTTGTAGGTTGACATGGTCCATAAGAGAGGCCAGTCATGCAAAGGATCAGTGAGATGCCCTGTGGACCAGTTAGGTGGCACCATCAAAGACTTTGTTTGGATTATCTACTGGTTTAAGTTGTTGATCATCAATTATCTCATATAACTATTAACCAGCAATCATTAGAAGGTACTAAATAGCGAAGAGATGACCAGTGGAAGGAGCGTTGAGATGCCTTGACAAATTATTAGTTAATTAAAGGACCAAATAAGGTCCAATAAAAAAAATATATATTTGGCTTATCATGGAAGGAATGGATGTAAGATACTTCTAATTTTATTTTGAATCTAGACATATTTTATATCAGATTGATAGACGTATTTTTTGGACTTGACAACGTACTGAAAGTTATAATAACTACAGTTGAGTTATAACTGTCATCATCCAATTGTATTTTCCATGAAATGGATAACATTTAATTGAGCAAATAACTCAGTGTTTCTACTGCAATGAAATAGAACGTTTTAGATGATTTATGAAACAATAACAATGATTTTAAAAAATTAATGTATCATCTATTACATGGGATTTTGGTGGTTGACATGTATGCTCTTTTAGCTTATTTATAAAACAACAGCAATAATAACAAAAGAAATAATGTTTCATTAATTACATGGGATTTTGTTGGTTGACATGTATGTTCTTTTAGTTGATTTATAAAACAACAGCAATAACAAAAAGAATTAATGTATCATTAATTACATTGGATTTTGGTTGTTGGCATGCATGTTTTAGTTAAATAGAGTGGCCATTTAATTATGTTATAAAAGGATTCTAACTTTGAAAATGACATAGGTGTAACCATTTATAAAACTTTTTTAAAAAAAAAAAAAAGGTAGAGACACCAAGAACCAAGATTCGAGCGATCCCATATGAGGTAGAAGGTGCTTGCAAAGACAATGATGATATAATTATTAGAAAAATAAAGGAATAAAAAAATCATAAAATGTTTGTATCATGGTTTGATTTCATCTCCGTACCTATTTATCTATATTAATATGCAACACCACCTCCTATGGGATATCTCTCAATCATTTAACCTATGCTCATTTGAGAGAGGAGATGATCAAAAAAAAAAAAAAAGGTTTTCTTCCGTCTTATTTGACAGATTAATTTTTGCATGCATTGAATATATCTAAAATTAAGGTCATACATAACTACATATCCAAAAACTAGTTGACCATAAACATAATATTTTTTTATTAATATTTTATATTATTATTTTTATTTGTATGTAAAGTGCATTGTACAGGGAGAAGACAATTGTTATCTTCCATATAGCTTATACTTAATGAAATATTAGCTAGTTTAGTGTTTATTTCTTTAATTTGCTTTGAATGCAGACATATGGCAACAGAAGGCTATATACTTCATTTCATATTCAATATAAATCTAAGATTAGTTACTTAACACTTGAAATGAAATAATAAGAAATAAAACTAATTGAAAGTTTACTTCTCAAAAAATAAAGAGAAGGTGCCAATTTATATATATATATATATATATAAAGAAAAATTATAGCTTTAAAAAGAAAAGAAAAAGGGGAAGAATTCCAACATGGTCCTTTCACGACAACATGAAATTGTCAAATGATTTGGGGACTAATGTCCCAAGGTTTGGTGGCCGGGCAGCTCCTTCTCTCACCCTTCCATTTCTTTATATTAAATTTGGCCTCTTTTGGACCTTTAAATGGATAGCCGACAGCGGATATTTCGGTCTCCGGAAGGCCCTTTCACATGATATGGCACCGAACCACAGCGCACCTTCCCTGGATCCACCTTCCCTCCCCTCTTTCCCGTGAGCTTCTCACTACGGTAGTAGCTTATAGTTCAGACGATAAAAGCTCAGAAAACAGCCCCACTGTTAAATTTGATTGATCTAATCTATTCATTATGTGATACCATGATATTTCAAATTTAATTCTACATAGATTATATATATATATATATATATTATATGCTTATAATTTAATTTTACATGCTATCAATTAAATTTTACTTAAATTTTTGAACCACATGATTTCGATCCGCTAACAAATTAATTAAACCATATAACCTTGAAACATTATAAATAGTATAAGAGCCGATCTAATTATACAAAAATTTATAAAATTAAACCATCTGAACTTAAAGTGTTACAAACTGTACCAAACTAATCTAATATATACATCATATGATACATCAGATCCTTAAAGTTATATATAAAATATATATTATATAAAATAAAAAAATTTATCAATAATTAATAATTTTTATTTTACTGCATTATATATTATTAATAAATACATAATGAAATTTACAGCATTTTCGTTTTCTCTCTCACGTAGAAACTAGAAATATTAGGTGATACTTTTTTTTTTTTTTTTTTTCGAAATCAAGCGTCAATTCCTTCCCTTTAAAGTTCCTCATTCAACGCCTTCGGTGAATGTTAGAAATATTATATTAGATAGAATTTAGGTGCTTTTCCTTGGGTCAGCTTGCCATGTGATTCTCCACAGGTGATATCATCGGGTTCGTCAGTGCTCTTCTCGGCTTGTAGGAGGCTTTCAAGTTACGCGAGGCCCGCGGTTTTTACGGCCAACCATTGCAGTATTTACCACGGGATGATAATTCCGCGGTTTCGATTGAGAGTGAGAGGAGAGGGGAGGGGCATTGAGGCGGGCCCCGGTCCACAGCCACGCGGCAAATCGATGCGGAGAGGTGGATCTCGAATGAGTGCAAGAGACGGAAAATAATAATAATAATAATAATAATAAAAAAAAAAAGTCACGGACGAAATATTCCCCGAGAAATTGGTAAAAGAAAAAGAAGGAGAGAGACGCATTCGAAGATTTTTTTTTATTTTTTTTTTTTTGTATTTTAAGAAATGACGTCCTCTTTGCCCTATAAATACCCCTCACGCCTCATGCAATTCTCGCCCGCTCTCCGACCTCCTTCCTTTATCCCCAGCCGGAGCCATCCCACCGCTGGAATTAGGTACCCTTTCTCTTCTGATCTCCTCTTCTATCTTTTTCCTTTTCGATTGTTTCCCCTAGCGAGAGCCGGCTGCCGGATCCTCAGCGATCTACGCGTCCTCTCCTTTTCTCGATCCGTCTCTTTTGTTCTCACCGTCTTCTGAAGGTCAGGCGCGAGGACATCCGACTACTCTAAAGGCGAGCTAGAGTTTCTCTCCCTTATCTCAGCTCTCTTCCCCCTCGTTTGCGGGGGATAGCCGAGGCTCCGGCCTCGGCGGCTTTCAAAGCCCCCTTCTTCAAGTCTGGTAGAAAAAATCTAGCTTTTTTTTCTTCCATTTTTATTGCGATCGGGAAGAGATGCCGGCCCTGGCCTGCGTAGACGCTGCAGTGCCCCCTCCTGGCTACGCCCTCGGCTGGGATGGCTCTCTTCCTGCGCCGGGATCATTTCCTGGCGGCTCTCCGACGGCAGCGACGGCGGACCTCGAACGCCTCTCCCCCTGGTCCACCGACCTCTCCGCCGCCCTCTACAAGATCGACGGCTGGGGCGCCCCCTACTTCTCCGTGAACGCCGCCGGCAACATTGCCGTCCGACCGTACGGTCCCGCCACCCTCCCCCACCAGGAGATTGATCTGATGAAGGTCGTCCGGAAGGCCTCCGACCCGAAATCCGCCGGCGGCCTCGGCCTCCGGCTCCCCCTGATCATCCGCTTCCCCGACGTTCTCCGTCACCGCCTCGAGTCCCTCCACTCCGCCTTCCACTTCGCCATCCGGTCCTCCGGATACGGCGCCCACTACCAGGGCGTATACCCGGTCAAGTGCAACCAGGACCGCTTCATCGTGGAGGACATCGTCGAATTCGGCACACCGTTCCGCTTCGGCCTCGAGGCCGGATCCAAGCCGGAGCTCCTCCTCGCCATGAGCTGCCTCACCCGAAGCAACCCCGAGGCCTTCCTCATCTGCAACGGCTACAAGGACGAGGAGTATGTCGGCCTGGCCCTTCTCGCCCGAACCCTAGACCTGAACACGGTGATCGTCCTCGAGCAGGAGAAGGAGCTCGACACGGTGGTGGAGACCAGCCGGAGGCTAGGCGTCCGGCCGGTGATCGGCCTTCGGGCGAAGCTTCGGACCCGGCACTCCGGCCACTTCGGGTCGACCTCTGGCGAAAAGGGCAAGTTCGGCCTGACGACGGCCCAGATCCTCTCGGTGGCCCGGAAGCTCCAGCGGCTCGAGATGCTCGACTGCCTCCAGCTCTTGCACTTCCACATCGGATCGCAGATCCCGTCCACTGCCCTCGTGGCAGACGGCGTCAGCGAGGCCGCCCAGATCTACTGCGAGCTGTCACGGCTGGGCGCGGCGATGCGCGTGATCGACATGGGGGGCGGCCTTGGCATCGACTACGACGGTTCCCACTCCAGCGGGTCGGACATGTCCGTCGGTTACTGCCTCGACGAATACGCCGACGCCGTGGTCCGGGCGGTCCAGTACGCCTGCGACCGCAAGGGCGTTCCCCACCCCATCCTCTGCAGCGAGAGCGGCCGGGCCTTGGTGTCCCACCACTCAGTCCTCGTCTTCGAGACCGTGTCGTCCACCACTGCGGCCCCAGCCTCCGCTATCGGGCCCGGCATGACCTACTTCCTCGATGATCTGCCCGACGACGCTGGCGGCTGCTACCGGAATCTGATGGCGGCCGTCCTCCAGGCTGACCGCGACAATTGCGTGATTTACATGGACCAGCTGAAGTGGAAATGCGTCGAGCAGTTCAAGGACGGGCTGCTGGGGCTCGAGCACCTGGCGGCGGTCGACGCTCTCTGCGAGCTGGTGGCGAAGGAGATTGGGTCGGCTACGTACCACATGAATCTCTCACTCTTCACGTCGATGCCCGATTTCTGGGCGATCGGTCAGCTGTTCCCTATCCTGCCGATCCACCGGCTCGACCAGCGGCCGGGGGTGGAGGGGGTGCTGTTGGACCTGACCTGCGACAGCGACGGCAAGGTGGACCGATTCATCGGCGGGAGGCGGAGCCTCCCACTGCACGAGTTCGTCGGCGGTGGAAAGGAGGGCAGCTATTATCTGGGGATGTTTCTGGGCGGGGCTTACCAGGAGGCGCTCGGCGGCCTGCACAACCTGTTCGGAGGGGCGAGCGTTGTGCGGGTGACGCAGAGCGACGGGCCGCACTGCTTCGCGGTGACGCGGGCGGTGCAGTCGCCGTCGTCCGCGGACGTCCTGCGAGCGATGCAGCACGAGCCCGAGCTCATGTTCGAGGCGCTCAAGAGGCGTGCGGAGGAGGTGTCCGCCGCCCGTGGAGGGGTGGACGTCGGCGCCGTGGCCACCGCGCTCGCCCGCGCCTTCCGCTCCACGCCGTACCTCCTCGTCGGTGGCAAATCGGAGGGGTCCGCCGAGGGGGCGGAGAACGTCGACGGTGGTAGCGACGAGGAGTGGGAGTTCATGAGGTGCCTGAGCCTGTGAAGCGGGTCATGGGACGCAGCTGATGACTGGTTTGCCGTGGGTCGTTGGAGTGCTTCGCAGTTTTTTCTTTTATCCTTTTTTTTTTTTTTTTTCTTTTATGTTTGTTAGACCACCCAATTCCGCCGATCGGGGGGAGTGCCAAGAGGCTGGACTTTTTTTTTTTTTTTCTTTTATGTTTGTTAGACCACCCAATTCCGCCGATCGGGGGGAGTGCCAAGAGGCTGGACTTGCTCTTCTAGTTGCTGTTTTCTTTTTCCTAAATATGCTTCAAATTACTTGCTCTTCTAGTTGCTGTTTTCTTTTCCCTAAATATGCTTCAAATTATATCTTTGTAATTTGAGGATCAAGAATTCAAAATAGGTTAATCTTTTATGCATATCATGTACGGTGCAACAAAATTTGTACCGAACATAATGATTCATTCATGAAGCACGATATCTATAGAAGAACGAAAAAAAAAAGTATAATTAATTTTTTTTCATTTCTTTGACTTTACTGCACTGCACGCGCGCGGTATACAAAGAATTTCTCATCCAAAATAATATCCGTGGCTTTCACTCTCTTTGCGTGAGCCTGAATATACTGTGCTTCTTTTGACCAAGAAGTCAGACAGTGTTCTAATCCACGTTTAGGAATCTGGTGGTCCAGCCTTGCCTTCTTTCCGTTCCACGTGCGTTGTTAAAAGTTCTAACCAGAAGCCGGCCCAACTGGAGCTACCGAAAGTTCAGCGCTTCAGTCGCCGGCAGGTGGCAGAGAAAATCACAGAACATAGTGGAGGGTTTTTTCTTGCATGCTAACATGCTATAATTATTATTATTATTAATATTATTAATGTGCGTGAGCCATGTATGTATGTGGATGCTTCATGTCATCAATCACTGATCATGAATAAATACATCGTTAAATAAATATTACAATATTATATATAAAGATAATTTAATTAAAAAAAATATTCAATTCATAAAAATACAATTCAAAAAATGTTTTCTTTTTAATTTAGCACCTAAAAGACAAATTTGATAATAAGATTACTGAAAAAATTTGCATCTCTAAAATAAAATCAAAGATAAAGCTCTATAAAAGAGGTCTAACAGCCTTAAAGGTCCTCTTCTCTCACATCGTTCCCTGGAGCCGAAGACATTCTCTACATCGAGCATCACACCCTACCTCCCAACAATTTTAATAAGAACCTTAGAATTTAAGTAGAGAAAATACATACATATATATATATAGAGAGAGAGAGGAGGAATAGATTTAGCTACATTCTAATACAGTCAAGTTTAAAATTTGATCATTTTTTCCATCCTTATATCTATATGAATTCTGAAGCGATCTCATTTCTTTCATTTTTTCTATGTTTAAAATTTATGAACTATATAGATTCAATGGTGGAAAAGATGACCCGATTCACACTTAACTACAATCAAATATAGCTAAATCTATCTTTCTTTCTATATATAAAAGAATCTCATCTCTTTCATTTTTTCTATGTTTAAAATAATGAACTATATAAATTTAATGATGAAAAAGATGATTAGATTTATACTTGGCTACCATCAAATGTGGTTAAATCTATCTTTCTTTCTATATATAAAAAATTTTATCTTGACAGCCACCATAATTTATGTTTTATAAAAAAAATTTATAATAACAAGTTTATGCTAAAGTTATAATATTCGTGTTTGGCCTCGCTTGCTTCACAATTGGTCAGAGTGCAAAAGTCTGCCCACACGGCTTGCGAAAGTATAAATAAATAAATAAATAAAATAGAACCTCTATGAATTAATACAAATGAAAGAAAAGGGATTATCTTATGTAAAGAATTACAAAAAGAATTGGAAAAAAAATGCAAAAAGAGTGTCTTTATTCCATTATTATATTTTCAAATCATTTACATACAAATTCTATGGTTTTTCACTGAAGAGACGGTTCTGTCCTTATCTCTACCACTCCTTGTAGCATTTGAAAGTGAAATTAGCCCAACCCAAACATACAATTCTAGACTTTCATGCCAACATATTTGACAAAAGTTGACGAGATACCTTTCACACTGGAGAAGATTCCATTGGCCTTGCGATAGAACTCTATGATATGAGACAGCAAGATCTCCTGGAATCTCAACCTAACTTCAATATCGAACCATCAAAATTGGTAAAGAGAAAAGCTAGACAGGTTATGACGAAAGAATGGAGAGAAAAGTGCAACAAGAGATGAGGATTGACAACATAGCTTGGGGTTAGATGATGGGTTAGCATTTTATGAGATGAAAACAAGATAAGGGGAAGGCAATACCCATAACGTTTCTCTTTAATTTCTTTCTAGTTGAGAAAATTATTTAAATCAAGAATTAAAGCGTACAGATTTTAATTAATTCTAAACTTTTTTTTTCCCTTTCTTATTAATGGTGCCTCTATACAAGAGTGATTTTTGATGTGAAAAGATAGCTAGGAATTAAGGGCTCCAATTGCATTCTAATTAATCATAATTATTTTGTATTTATTTTTTCTTTCTTACTAATGGTACCTCTAATATAGAAATTCTGGGACTAATCTTAAACATTGAAGGATCATCTTATAATAATTATAAACATGTAATATTTAGAGTATATAATTATTTTCTTCCTTAGCATTGATTGTTAATTCTATTGAGAAACCATCATAAATTAGGGTGTTGCATGGGCTATTTCTAAATATTAATTATTTTTATAATATAATATTTAAAAAATATAAGAAAAATATCAAAATTAGTTTCTATCATTATGTTATATATTTTAACATTATAATCATTTTAAAAATATCTTTCCTTGTAATTATAATTATATTAGTTTCATATTTGTAGTATAGTATTATATTATATTATATTATAATTTTATAATTACATTATTATTATTGGATTCATGTTTACAAGGTATGTCTATAGTTTTATGTTGGTCATCAACCTACTATAACCCTTCTTCTTTATCCGAGTTTAGAACCGGCTATATATAAAAAACTCATATATATGCGGAATTAAATAGTGACTTGATATATATAGAGAAAAAGAAAAAGGTAAAGGTAGATCGAAAATTAAAAGAAGTGATAAAGAAAGACTTAAAATTTTTATATATTACAAAAAAAATATATGATTCAAAATATAGCTGAATGAAGCAAAAAATTCATGCAGTTAATTTCAACAAATTTATGATTAAGACTTTATCATTGTTATTGTAATTATAATTATAGTAATAATTAATTGAGAAAATCTTGCTGCTAAAAACATTGTCGCTGCTCCAAATCAATGACAAGATTAAACTGTCTTGAGCCGCTCCATTCGTACTGTCTGCAACTGCTGAGAAAGATCTTCGAAATGGTGCCCTGCTCCTTCCCTAAATAACACCCCGCCTGCACCAAATTGAGTGACAGCCTCAACTACGCCACCACTGCTATCTCCTGCCTCACCACTGCTGCAGGGTCCTCTTGAGAGGCTTCGTCGGTATCAACGATGAACATTCAGAGCAAATAAAAGAAAAATGAAGATCAAATAAAAGAAAAAAAAAAAAAAACAAATATTCAGAGCATTTGCCTCTAACAGAGACCTTAAGCAACGGTCTAAACCATCTAAACTTTGATCCAGGTGGCCCGGTGCCAATATTTACTTGGTCTTGGACATATCCAGTTCTGAAATAGAATAAGAACTACTGTAAATAATGATTTGATCTTTGAAATACAAAAAGAGAAAAAGAAATTCATAGCCTGAACAACAGAATTTCTGGGTTCACACCTTTTGCTTGAGTAATTAAAGCCTACAAATAGGTGTCTGCCATGATAGAATTAAGGATCCAAGTACAGAAACCAGAGAACCTAATAAATGTTTCGGATATATGACAACAACTACAATTTAGGATCTCACAATTTGAGTTAGAAACTAATCAAAATGTCCTTTTCACGTAACCAAAGCTTTTAGATGCTACTACAAAGTAACACAAAAAAAGAAAAAAGAAAAAAACTTGGGATAGATGATCCGTTAAATTTTCATCAAATATTACAAATTCAGAACTAATACTAAAACTGGAAGAAAAAGACGCCGTTTTGAAGCAAAAAAAAAAAAAAAAACCAACTAATGCCTTGTTTCGCGAACGAATGGTTAGAATAGACATGGGAATGGTTGTTTGGGACCTCACTTGACGAGAGAGAAGAGGCGCTTCTTTTACTTGGGCACCCCCACACAGAGGGACTTAAAAAAAAAAAACAATCTCTTTTGATGGCTCTACAATGTGAGTACAAGATGCGTGCAACTTCTACACTACGAAATTACGCAGGAGTGGTGTTTGCTATTTGTAGCTATCCATGATATGACTTGCCTAAAACCAAGGGTCATTAAACTATGTAATTTTTAACATGCAAGCAGTGATCAATATTATTGAAACTTTACTCTGGTCATTATCAGATCGTATCTAAAAAAAAAAAATATACCCAAAGTGTACCCTTATCTACCTACTATTACTACTAACAGCAACAACAATAATAATGATAATAATAAGCTCTAGTAGTTTAGGATGGCTTCGGCATTTCTTTACTCCATGGCTTTTGTTTTCTTTTTCATTGTTTGATAGAATGATAAGAAATTTTATTACTAAGTTGAAGTGAATGAGCAGTTAGTCTACAATATGATTTGCATACATCAAAATTATCTGCATGAATTACGAGGCCGGATAAAGAATGTGCTTCTCGATTATCATCCCTCTTTGTGTAAGCTGATGAACAAACTAATAATTGAAAATATAAGTGGTTTGTGTCTTTGATAAGTTTATCCATTTGAAAGAGGCCTTCTCGGATAGATTTTGGCATATCAACGTGTTCCAAAAGGTCCTGTGCCTATAGAACAAATGCTTGGTTACCCCTATCCATCTATAAAATAAGCAGTTGAATACCCACATCTATGGTAAGTATACACCTTCTTTTACCGTCAAATCTTACGTTAGCCTAAATTTTAATACTAATTTTGATTTGCTTATTATTTGATCAAGATGCCTGGAACAAATTGAAATGATATCTTATTGAAACAGACGCCATGCCAATAACTCGTCACATATTAAGCTGTACCTCTTGGCGAAGCTGCCTTCCTACAGTCTCTACCAGTAGAAGCATAAAACACAGCCATCCGTCAGCCATCCATTGAACAGCCATCCGTCAGCCATCCATTGAACACTCTCAAGGGAGTACTGGATAACCTAAATGGGATCAACACCGTTATTCTAGATCACAAGTGATACTTACCCTGCAGTAGTGATCACTGATGACTTTAGATCACTGATGATCCTATAATTTTCATTTTGTATGTTATCACACAGCAATCCAAGATCAGTCGATGTTCCTGATTAAGCTATTTGGCATAATGAAATTCAAAATTAGTAAATGTAATACTAAAATTATCTTAAATGATTCATTTAATTAGACTTTATTTAGGAGTATTACAACTAAATTAACATTTTTTATGCAACACAGGAAAATATTTTTGATAAAATTTAGCTTTTACTACTAAACTTTTTCAAAAGAAAATGGATATCAAGGCAAACTTTTCCTGAAAATAAATCTTTCCCAAAAAAACCCAAACAAGCACTTAATTCATCAACCAAGCAATCACTTAATTCATCAAACAAGCACTTAATTCATCAGCCTTGAGCACCATTTGGATCGGCTGCTGGAAAGCCTTCGTGAGATAGTTGTTGACTCAGCTATCCTAGATATGCTCTCAATGAACATATTTATACACCAACTCCATTCCTGACCATATTCACCAATTCTGTTCCTCGTGGACAATGGAAAGCAAATATGAGCTATACCATGTGGAAGAAGGAAAAAAAAAACCCATTGCAACTGGTAAAGAGACTATATATCTCTGGCCCCTATTGGAACAAAATTTTATCTATTCATTTTAAATTATGTTGAATAAATGACAATTGTCATCCAAGAAATACAGAAAAATGATGTACCAGACGAGGAAATGACCACAATCTTAGCTTATTTCCTCTTATATTCTCTCTAACTTCACACACTTTGGATTTCAATAAGCAAAAGAATACAAAATCACAAGATTATGATTTCTAACAATACAACCTGTTTTAAAAGCAAAAATTGAGTTCATCTAAATGTAGTAATAATTAGTGCTGAGAAATTTCATCAGAGGCATAATGCCCAATCATCCAACCTACCCTAGCAGATCTACTGCAATCCCAAGCGGCAGATTGGGTTGTTCTTTATAAGATTGAAATCCACCTGCAAATAATGGAAATGGAAGCTTAAATTCATATCATTCTCATAATCCTACGACACTTAATTGACAATATCATACCTTTGGCCCAAAGAGATCTCGAATGTTGTCAATCCCATACAAAATCATTGTAGGCCTGGTTTAAAAAATAGAATTGAAGAACAAGTAAACATATTATTATCTGCGGCAACAAAGATGATGATAAACGGACTTGAATGCCAAATTTTAACTAGAAAGAGTTGCCCTTAAGATCACTCCTACAATCATTAGCTTGTAGTACATGCAGATCTAGGATGTGATATATACACTAGTCACACCAGAAAAATGCCTACACATTGCTTGTATTTAACATATCTAAAAATGTATTACATGGTGGAAGTATATACGGCAAAGGCAGTGATGACAGTGGCTTAAACATGCCTTCTCCATCTAAATATTATACTTGATGCCATCACTTGAGTTCATAGAACTTCAGCTAGGAGGGAGATCCTACTCCAATCCAATCATCCACCAATTTAATAATAAAAAAAAACAAAAAAAAATTGGCCAGCTTACAGAGTGTTGCAATTATAGAACTCTAATCAATCTCTTACAATAATTGTTACTCCAAAAGAATAGCGTATTTTAACTTTGTTTTTTAGTTTCAATATCATTTATGCATCAATATCTCAAACAAATAAAGTTGGCATTACTAATCAAGATGATTCCATGGTTCAAAATCAATGACAATCCTTTCAGAAAGAAGAGACGTCTCAAATTACCTTTCAAGAGAAAGACCCCATGCAATAACGTTAACATCTTCAGGGAGACCCATAGGGAGAAGCATTTCAGGCCTAAACATGCCAGAATTTCCAACCTCTACCCATTTCTTAAAACCTTCATGATAACTGGAAAACCAGAACCATATGAGACAATGAGCAGAGAGAGAGGCATCCACCAAAATGTTCAAATAAATGAGAAAAAATACCCACCTGAAAACTTCCATGCTTGGTTCAGTATATGGATTATAAGCAGGTTTGAATCGTAGCTTTGACATTCCTATAAGCCAGAGTAATGAGAGATGTATACTCAGTAAGAAAGGAGCACATGATGTGACAAAAAAATGGTGCAACCTAGTTGCAAAGGTTTTGAATTGAACACATTTATCGGATTCTTTATCCAGACTGAACAGGAGCAATCAAAAAAAATAAATGTTTGAGACAGTTGTAAAAAAGCAATGCAAAAGCAGGATATGTTGAAGCAATAAGACAAACGGAAATGGCAAACGGAAATGATCAGGAACTAACCAGTCGTAAACAGTAAGTTCACCATATGAGAACATACCAGTAAGTAGCGGCATAAGAGTAGACACAAGGACAACATTGTAATATAACTGCTTTGCATTGGAATTTTTGGAGAAGTATTGAGACTACGACTTCTGATTAACAACATTCTCCATGATCAAAAGCAACCGCATCCTAATGAATTATGCTATTAAATGCATTCCAATTTGGTTCTTGGATTATTGTTTGCAACTTAAAAGATGAATGTGATTCAAAATATTGAACATTATCTTCTCTCATTTTCATCCAAACACTTTCCAAGCCTCAGGGAACTTAGGGGTACGTGAGACAACATTTTGCTGCAAACCAAAAATGGGACAAAAGAATGAATGAGGGAGGGAAGCCATGGGAAACCATGTAGGGTCTCTCTAAGCTGCACAGGCTCAAATCATGTGAGTAATATGGTAGGTTAACCAGTTAACCTTGGTCAACCAAAATTGGCTTTGCTAGATTTTTTGCACCAATTTAAAGAGTGTAGATGTTGCAGTCCATCTCTAAAATGTTTTCAAAACATTGATTTCATCATAGCCTTAAGTAGAAGCCACCCACATAGAGTGAGATAAGACTACTTATCCACTTGCAAGTTTTGAAGATTTAACCCCAACTTGGAAGTGACGTTTCCAATAATGAATGAATAAGCCTCTCTAATTTCAGATGAGTTTAGCTTTTTTTAAAATAAAATTGCTCTATTTGGGCATGAAATATTGAGTTTTAATCGCTCATGATTGGGTGCCACACATAAGGACACAAGATGATGACTTGTTACATAGTTCACGGATTTTGAAAACACTGGTATTTAGTCTTCAATATCCTATCTCTACTTAACTATGATATGCTAGACAGGGTTTTGGAGTAAAAGATACTAAAGAGCCTACAATCTAGTGAGTTATGTATGGTCATACAATATTACTAAGTGCATGGATATACTTACAGGAACAGCATTAATTTTTACTGGGCATAATCAACATGGTTGTGCCTTATAATTAAAATGTATGATAAGACACATAATTGACTAGAAACAAAATTTAAAAAATATTGGCAGCTTGTTACCTGTGTGTGAAGCACCAAACTAATGGTTCTTGAACAACAGAGTGTTAATCTACGGTTGGGAAATAGCTAAACCACTTGGTTGGCGTATTTTAAGATATCTAGAAAACAAATGACCAATGTGGATATTCAACTTGGATTGATCATCATGTATTTTCACAAAGGGCATAATTATGATAGCCAAGCCCTGCAAACAGTAAACTGTCTGGTGTAGACCCATAGATACATATGAAAGTAAACAAAAACATATACTTGAAACAGCCATACGTTATAGCATGCTTTCATGTTATTCAGACAAGAGCACACTAAAAGAGGGCTTCAACCTAATAATCAACCATCAACAAGCACAATAAAGGATAAATGGATCAGCTTCCTATAACGACAGAACATTAGCACAAGAAGGTGGAATTACACCAACCATGCGAATCAAGCCATTGAATAGATCAAAATGTCTACATCAACCTATAAGATTGGGATGCGAACTTATTTCTGAAACTAACAGGGAAAGTCTTGATTATTGATAGTCATTTTTATTCAAAATATCTAGCATCTAAAACCTTTTAGCAAAGTTGTCAGAGAGAAGGAGAAAAACAAAATTTCCACATGTTGATCAAATAGCTCATGCATGTGTTGTCCACCTAATGTATATAACAGGCATCGTGATGAAAGGAAAGAGGACGTTTTGTGGATTTATATTGATCAATCTTTTAATGAAATTCTTAATCCTGTATGTAAGGTTAAAGAGTAATTTTCCTTTGACCGCAGCATATATGGATCTCTGGGCAATACATCAAAAGTCTCTCTTTTGGTCTTTAAGTCACCTGCACCTTCCATATCCCTAACACATATTTGTTCTGTTAGAATTTGGCATCTATTGGATTGCAATAATCACTGCCATGACAGGAATATTTTGTGAACAAGAACTGACATAGACAATCTCAATTGTTGGGCGAAGCTCAACATTTAGGGTTATCATTATGGCTTATCAAAGGCGCACCTAAGGCACATAAGGCAAGGCACAAAGGGTTAGGCACTTCTTATATCTTAAGGTGCACCTAAGGCGACTTAAATGCTTCTTATATCTTAAATGAGGTGCCTTTATTTTGGCGCACATAAGGTGAAAAAATATACACTTTTAATTAGATTTGAGGCGTAAGAAAAGCATGCACCTTTCTTCATAAGTTATATTTATAATTTTTTTAATCTATTATATTTATTAGGCTATGCCGACTTTATGATGTACTATCCCATACACAATTATTTTTCTTATCCTATAAAAAAGCTAAAAATTGGAAAAGAGATGGAACATCAAAAATTATGCCATCATCTGAAAAAGAAGGAAACATTAAGAAACTACAAATTTCAGCTAAGAAAGAGAAGGCTTTCCATTGAACTAATAGGTTAAATATATTATTATTATATTTTTTTAGCTTTTTTCTATTATGTGTTATAAATCTTACTTATATAAATTATTTTATTTATTTTAAAAATACGTGCCTCACTTCATTCAGACGTACACTTATGCTTTACACCTCGCGCGTAGGCTTTAAAAACCCTTTGCACTTAGGTGCACCTAGCACTTTTAACAACACTGGGCCCAACAAGCTTTTCATGGGCAATAGATGTGGTTTCAGCTTTCAAACTGAAAAACTTCAGACAACACTGCATCACAATGGTTTTTAGACTCCAGAAATTTTTTATGTATTCTCACCTTTATAGTTTTTATATAGAGACCCATAGAAACTAATATCTGTACATAGGAGTCCTACATTAACACTAAAGTAATAGTCCAAGGTGAGAAAATACCAATGCGACATCAATTTTGTACTACACATGTAAGTCCTAGATGGCCTAAATACCAATGAGAAGGAAACCCAAAACTAATCAGCAGAATAATACTTATTTTATATTTGCTTGTCTTCATAGATAAGTAAAAACAAGCATTCATATAGGTACCTCATAAACAAAATGTCAAGGATTTACACATAATAATTGATTTATAGAGTTTGTATATGATAAAGATATTTCCATGAGTTGGATGTAGCAAATTAGCTATCAATATTACCAACTTTAAATAGTTAGAGATCTTGATCGAACTAGAGATTCAGGTTTTTGAAATTGCCCATCCTCAAACATGCTTGTTTCTGCAAGCATGTGTATAATTTAATCCGCCTTGTTTCATTTATTTGATTTTGAAGTTTAATCTGCACAAACACATTGAAATGTGACCAAAAACCCATACTCCATATGAGGAGTGGCTACCACAAGACCACCATCCGAGGTGTCTCTTACCATTAGATGCTAAACTATAAATATTTGAAAAAAAGGTTCACTAAGGTTTTAAATACTGGTACTAAAACCCATACCCCATCAAAAAGGTGGAGTATCAGTATAGTATCAATTTGGTACCAGTACCAATGATATATACTGAAACTAACACATTTCAAAAAAAAGTAAAAATAAAAATAAAACCATCTGTACTGAGCAGCATGGCTGATATGATACTGGTACAGCTGTTTGAGCGACCCAACACCCATATCAGCGCTGGTTTTGCACTGGAATGGTACAATACCAGTCATACCATCTCCCAATGCTTTTTGAAAACATGAAATTTTCTATATGGTACCAGTAAGCTATATGAGTAACCCAACACCCATATCAGTGCCGGTTTTGCACTGGTATGGTATAGTACCAGTCATACCATTTCTCAATACATTTTGAAACCATGAAATTTTCTATCATAAGAACTTCAGCATACCATCGTTATCAATATAATGCTAGGATTTTTATTCCCATGTATCCATAAAGAATGAGTATCACCAAAAAGTTCCAAAATATTCTTGAAGTATTTACGCTAACTCTCTAGATTCAATGTAGTAATGTTAGATAAGTGGAGCATATCGCAATCACATGGATGAGTTTGGTATTTTATGCACACAAGACAAATTCCTGCAAAACAATTTCATCTAGTAACACTAACACTGTCAGAGTGTACTAGAGTTTACCATTATCTTAATAATGTGGTTAAGTTCATAACTCATGCTCATTATAAACCAAATTGGTAGTCCATTGGGTACATCAGAGTTTATTCTGCATTCTTATTAATGTTTTGGAATTTTTGAATGCAGGCCCTTAAATTACTATTTATTTGTGTATAACTCACTTTTTCGCTATTGGAAAACATGGACATCCATTAATTCCCAAAAAAATTCTCCCATCTAACTGTCCAAGAATAAATAAGGCATGCTTATGAAATACTATAAGCACCAATAAGTCCACATCATAATGTTGCAATTTAATGATGCAATTGTCCTTAAATGTTATTATAATGTTCTAAGATCACCAAAACATTTGTTATCCAATGGTAAACCAAAATGAAGAAGAACAATTAATAATAAGACTTGGAGCTTGTGCCCAAAATCTTTTGCCTATAGGGGCTCACCATCCAGGCGCCAATTTAAAAGCCAGTAGCCCTGACTCAGAATTGTTTCTCTGCTTTTATCTTAATTTATAATTTTTAAAAAATATTATCCTGTATAAACTACAATATGCTATACTACTAAAATATTGCAAATTGTACTTGTATACAGTAAATGGTCAGCAACTAAATTGCCATGACTACATGCAGATGGATATATACAAAAATACACAAAAGCACAAATAAGAACTTTGTTAAGACAGAGGAATGATGTGAAAGTGTGCTGACGAGAAAGATGTAGTGTCATACCAAGACGTGAAAAGAAGTCCTCCAATACTCCAAGCAGATCACCAAGGGTGAGACCATGATCACATATAAGACCTGAGATAAGAGATCAAAAGACAATGGATCCATAAGAACTTTATATACAAACACACACACACACCCCCCAAAATTTGGAATGTGTATGCAACACCAATTTAGATATGTCTATGATGATTCATTCAAAAGATACAGAAGGCAGCATCAATATCAAAAAGGGGTACCTTCTATCTGATGGAACTCTGCAAGGTGAGTCCGGTCTACTGCTTCGTTACGAAAAACACGATCAATAGAGAAATACCTCTTAGGCCTGAAAGGTTTCTGAACAGAATATAACATTAATTAATATAAAGTTTGAGAAGATAAAAAAACAAGCACCAGCCACTAAACCTCAAGGAACATAAATATATTAACAAACCTACTGGCTAGTGCATTCCAATACTGATGGAATACAAATTCTTTTCTCTATTAGTCTCAAAACTTCTCGATACTAACTTATGACGATTGTTAAAATCAGAAGTGCCTTGAAAAGAGGCTTCAGGACTTGAAAATTTTAAAGCACATAATATTAATCTTGTCTTTCAACTTGAACAAGTTCAGCTCAAGAAAACCAAAGTGAGACACAGAACAAATGTAAATGGATATGGGACAGGCTTCAGGTGCTTCAGGATAACTGAGGGCATTGTGTATATAAAAGCCATGACAAACCCATGTCACATGCCCAAGAATATTTGGGAGTGACAGGATCATCTTTTGCAGGCGTCACCATACTACTGTAATTAATTTAAAGATAATATTAAACTATCATGCATTGTTTTCAAAAAATACTTCAATAACAAAAAATTCAACCCTGCATACTACAGATGTGCACATCTACTGAAGTGATTTAGTCGATAAATGGCATACTCTAGCTTAATGTCAGCATGTGTTGCATCCATATTAAAACTACTATAAAAGGTCTGTCATACAAAAGTTTGGCACTCATGTCTGCAAACAAGTGCTGTTGAGGACAATCCACCATGTACCTACTTGGGCCAGGCTGACCAGGCCAAGCCTACTTAAACCCTTAATGCATAAATTTTTTGAAAACACATATTTTGAAATCTCTTTCTTTATTTGAGCTGAATATGATATTATTCTGGGTCACTGAGGCTGCCACTGATTCAGGCAGTAGCAGCATAGTGATTGACGGCCACCAGTAGTGATTACTCTGTAGGTGATGCTAGCAGTCAGAAATGGTGCCAGGTAGTGTGTTTTCTCTCCTTTTCTTTTGTACATATGCCCCAAGTTAATTAGACATTCACACATCAAGAACAGAAACTGACTTTGGCACAGGATACTCTTAAACTTGCATGGCTTCACAAGATGGAGTCTAAGTCTAGGAGGCTAGAATTCACACATCAAGAACAGAAAACAGGATCTCATCTTGCAAAATGACCAAGCAATGCATATCAAAGTTTTTGATTATTCACATTCAAAACAGGCTTTTGTCTAATTGTGCAAGCAATAATCATTAAAGAAATCAACCTTCCTACATGGTATGAGGTTCTAAATGTTTGAAAAGCAAAGGTGCCTCTGATAGAATGTAGAATACAAGATAATCATGGCATGAATTATTTTGTTCCCATTGATTTTGCAAATTGAATGATGAGTTACATGGTATCACATATTCAGAAGCTGTTCAACTCAGATTTGAAGCAGATTGCAGCACTTAATCCTTTGATTCTCAAAAGTCAAAATTCCTCCACCTATCTTGAACCTATACCCTGAAGCCCAATCATCTTTAGACACAAAGCAAAAGAAAATACCTTCATGAACCAATCATGAGAACAAAATCATATCCACAAGAACATTACCCCAGCTGCTCTTTTGAAAGAATGTTAGGATGCCAAACAAAAAGTTGAAAATTCAATGAATCAAGGTTTCTGGCTCAGTAAAGATCTGGGGAATAATAAGAAGATTCTTGTATTTGGTGTTTTTCCTAAAATGAACAGCAATAGGCTCCATAAAGGTATTGAAGGAGGAGAATATGGAAAGTCACAAAAGAAGGATTGCAAAAAAGGTATTATTGACAGCAGTAGATCTGCAGGTCACTTAACATTCCATGTACAGGTCTGGCACATTAAAAGTGGATAGGAGGAAAAGAGAGAGTTGAAAGAGCAGGTGCTGCCTTGTTGTGCCATGAGAGGATGAGGAAGAAGGGACACATGAGCAGGGAAGAGAGTTTGCAGGAATCAGAAGGACGGTCAGGAGAAAGAATTTTAACAAATTGATAGTCTGAAGAATGGGATGCTAAGCCAGTTCCAGAGACATGGAACAAAAGAAACTCTGAATAATCTTCCTAATACCAGCTTTCTTCTTGTTTACACTCTTGTATAATTTTTTGTCCGTGCAAATCTTTAATTTGACTACATAAGGTCCATTTCACTTTTATCTTTTGGCTTCATTTAATGGCTGATACTCTATAACCAAGGTCCACGAAACTGTGAACCAGTGCTGAAGCGGCAGCATACCACCCTTTTTCCTTTTTTTTCATAGTTTTTCAGTTTTGGTCCAGTTTTTTCATGACTTTTTTGAGATTCATGGGTTAATTCAATTTGGCGTATTTGTGATTAAGAGGAATGTTCACTATTTGCACAATGCATGTATATATATAGATATTAAAAATATATAGAGCTACTTTAGATATGTTAATTATTTGCTACCAAAAAGATGATCCATTGATTATGACCATCCTTTAAAAGAAGAATGCGCTGATTGTTTCTGTCATTTGAAGAAAATTTGATATATATAATTAATGTCCATTATATATGAGATGTATATGCATAAAAAAAAAATGCATACATAGACTTATGATTTGCTGATTATCTGTTATTCTTTAAAGAAAAAGAAAATTTGATTATTTGCTTCAATTGGGGTAAAGATAGAGAGACATGAAATTGTCACAAGAGAGAATTAAATTTGATATATTTTTGATTTAGAGAAATGGCCGTTGAAATTTTTCCTTATAAAAATAAAAGAAAAAAAAAGGAAAAGTGTACTGCACATGGAGGATAGGGCATCTAATTCTAGCTTTATACAAGAAAAGCAAATTAATACCTAATGCTAATTTAAATGCATGTACGTATATAAATATTAAAATATACATAGCTACTTTACATTTGCTGATTATTTGCTATCCATCAAAAACAAGATCCATTGATTATGGCCATCCTTTAAAAAAAAAGAATGTGCTGATTGTTTACGTTATTTGAGGGTGGAAAAAGAGGAAGGTCAAAGAATTAAAGAAAATAGGTGTAATCAAACTTCGTACATATAATTAATGTTCATTATACGTGCGATGTATATGTATCAAGAAAATGCATATTGGACTCATGATCTACTTATTCTTTAAAGAAAAAGAAAATCTAATTATTTGCTTCATTTGGGGGTGAAGATAGAGGGGCACGAAATTGCCACAAAAGGTAATCAAATTTAATATATGTTTTATTAAGAGAGATGGCTGTTGAATTTTTTCCTCATAAAAATAAAAGGAAGAAAAGGAAAAGTGTGCTAGACATGAAGAATAGAACATCCAATTCTAACTCTCTAAAAGAAGAGCAAATTAATACCTTATGCTAATTTAGAACCATGGTTTTTTAGTTTTGGTCCAGTTTTTCTAATAGTTTTTTCATGGTTTTTCAGTGGAAACACATGGCGAAATGAACCGGTAACCGGTCAAGTCGGGTCGGATCGAAAAACCCAATCAATAACATATGGCTTATGAAATATTCAGACCAAACGTTTAAACATTTAAGTCCTTTACAAACTGGTTCCAAGTTTATCACCATGCATTCAACACATAACTCTCGACATATATAAGAAAGAATTACTTAATTTATTGCTTGTTTCAAAAATTAAGGAAAATAATATATATATATATATATATATATTTGAAAACGAGGAAAAAAATATCAATTAAACTTAAACAATTGTAAATTAGAAATCTCTGAAATTGTGGAAGCATAAGCACCTGATGAGCAAGCATGTAAAGCATTCTTGTAGAAACTGCAGTTGTATGAGTTCGAAGTAGGTTTTTGTCTGCTTCTTCCCTTTTCCACTCATATCCATACCTGAAAAGTACAATATTTCAGTAAGAAACTTGATGAATATGAATCATCATATAATTATAAGAACATACCCTTTGGACCCATAACCACCAGATTCATGAACACACTTTACCCTCTCAACATAGTCTTCAGGTAATTCTCTTGTAGCAGCAGGAGCTGCAAAACCAAAGCATCAGATGATTTTTTTATTTCGCAATATATAGCACGAAATATGCAAATTTCAATAGGATATCAAGGCACTATACCTTTAAGAAAGAAAGTGTCATGTGAATCACGAGCAGGGTGCTGTTGCGGCTGGAATAATGCATCAAAATTCCAAAAGCTATAGATAAACAATTGAAATAACCACAATCAGGCCATAACACTAAAACACAAACTATAAAAGCTCATAAGGAGGTATATGCAGGCAGGTGCATGGACATGCAGACTACAGAAAGTAGAGAATTTTTAAAATACGATGTTCAAAGAATACTAGATATGGACCTAAGATGTTCATATCAAGTTAGTTGGTAACCGTAAGAGGGTCAAATAAAGTCATTTACTGCAAATTGAAAACAGAAAATGCACTATTTGACATCTTAAATCTCATAGAAAAATATGCATTCCTAAATCAGATAGAGGATGTGCATAATTTTATGACCAGCATGGCGAAATAGCACTCAGGTAGCAAACTGCAGGCTTTTACATCTGCTTTGAACAGATTGTTCCAAAAAGTTAGCATACATTTATACCAGAAAAAAAATAGTATAAATGGGGTCAGTATGTAATAATGCAGATTGTTGTTTGACCTATAAGTTTGAGTGTCTCATATTCTCCATTTTCATGTAACTTGGTACTTCTTAGATACTTTTTTTATCTCAAAATGGAATTCATCTGAGCACACTATCACACATTAGTATGAAAGATTATACATAACCCTTCATGCACTGCTTATCAAGTTATTGATTACAACAAGATACAAATTTAGACTTCGTAGAGGGAAAACCTTACTACCTGCTTTCTACAAAGTTGTTTGTTGGCATCTCCTCAAAACTGCACCAAGAAAGTATCAAGAATCACAAGCAGGAACACAATTGTAATTTGTAATTAGTAAAAGAAATATTTTTATTTGCTTACCCCATCTGAAGGAAGATATTTTGGATTTCCTCACGAACCTGAAACAAAATAAATCAGTATATTTGGAAGCTTCAGCAAAAATCAGTACCAAGTGTCGGTACCAGGAACCAAACTGTACCAACACTTCCTGGTAGCCTCATGAAGCAGAATAACATTGTTAAACAAGCAGCAAAATTGATATTTCCCATGAAAAGTGCAGATATGTATTTAAAATTTGCATGAAATAAATCATGCCTGTTCCTGTCACTAATAACGCTAAGCATAGTTTCACTTTTTAGTATTGGACTCTACGTACAGGGCATCCTGGGTCATAGTGATCAAAGAACCGATAAGCTCTCTATTTTGACACTATGTACCAGACTGGTGCATCGTATCAAGAGCCATATCAGTTGCATGACAATAGATATCAGTATCAGGACTTGAAACCTTGTTAATAAGGAATCTAGATACATTTAAGACCCAAATATAAAGTATTGTAAGAAAAGATGAGTTGAGAAAAACCTCTAGCAATGGTTGCAAATAGCCAACTTGGATTGGTTGCCCTTGGGCACTGAGGTTATACTCCTTGAACTCTAAGTCATTCCAATCACCCCTTAGAACAACAAAAATCATATAAGATTTTTCATCATGATAATCTTTATGACGTGGAATTACACAAAAAAGTTAAGCAAGCAAGACTTTATTAGTGGGCACATGTAGGAGATTAATGCATTATATGAACTAGATCTAGAAATGTGCAGTTAAAAGGGCGAGACAAGGGAGCCATGCAACACAAAAGGGGAAAAAGAACACACAGAAAGCATTCTTTTTTCCCTATACAATAGACTCTACAGGTTGAACTATAAAGGACAGTTAGCTCTAAAAGTCCAGGTACAGAAAGACACCCAACCAAAAAACCAAAAAGTTCAATCACGCAAGATTCTCCCATCAAAATAGCAGAGACAAGACAAATGGACCACCAGTAAAAAAAAGCTAAACTAGGACAAATTATTTAAACAAAAAATTAATTAAGTGTACATAAGGAACAAGCAAAACATAGAAAAAATTAAGAAGCAGCGTATAGTATATTACAAGGTGGATAAAAGCACCACATAAGTTTGACTAACTTTACCACAAAATTTGTACTATTTTTGCATGTTATGTTGGTTAGCATAGCCGCATTCCTGATTCAGAGATGAAAGTGAAATGGAAGGCACTTCCACGTATTGCAATTTCTCTCCAATGAATCTTCTATTATTTTCATTCAAAGAATTCCACAAATAATACATGTAATAAGATTTTGAAAATCAGTGGCTTGTCTCTCCTAAATCCTCATTCCCATCCCTTATCACATCAGACATGATGCAAGGTTCCCCCACTGAAAATCATAAGTGCGAAAAACCCCACATATGTTGCATGACATTTCACATCTCATCAGAAGAAAGCATAAGCATTTCCTTCACTAAACAAATCACATATGCATTGGCTATAGCAAACACCTATTTCGTAATAAACTGAATATTACGATGTTAAAACAAAAGGACTGTAAAGAGAGCATTCAAGGATTGAATCTCCTAGTTCATTGCAAAGCAATGCCCCAAAATCACAAAATAATTAATAATCACAATAAATTAGTAACAACATCAACAAATAGAGAATGGCTGAATGAAGGTTTTATCTTTTTTTTTTTTTTTTAAGTATCTATGTTAAATTATACACCAATAAAACCTCAAAGTTGCAACAGAAACTTGAAAAGATGTGGTTCAACCATTGAAGAATCTAAAAGAGTGCTTACTAGAACCATAACATGCATAAAACTCTTCAAAGATCATGTACCATAAAACTTTAGTATATGAGAAAAGGCAACATGCAAGTATTTCAAGAATTTTTTTTTTAATCACTAGTGAAAACCAAAAAGTTGAGACTGAACATCAATTTTATGGTAATTTCAAATAAAGACTCCACAACAAGTTAATATTTTAACAACATATGTAACTTTAAAAATAATGTTATAACAAAAGAATATCATTTCTAAGCTCCTTCCTAACCAGGATCTAATAGCTTACAAAGCGAGCATCCATGATATTCAGGAATCTTAAATATGATATCAACATTTGACAAATTTTCAAGGTGAAAACTTTGACCAAGACCTTTTATATATTACTCAGAAAAACCTTTTTACAGTTCACAAACATTTAAGCTAATTAAGTTGCATCACAAACACAACTTAAATGTCAAGGAGAATTTTCACAAATGTTTGGTAAGATGACATTCACCATGCTTCTTTTCTGTAGGCAGTGTCATTCCTTCACAGCTAAGGGAACATACAGAAAGAATACCTTTTTAGATGTTCTCGAGTCAAATCAGTTGCAGCCTTTTTCCTCTCTGAAGTGTACTTAGGACCTTTTCTTAAAGAGTAGCCCTTCCATGTCCTGTAGATAGGGGATTGCCAAAAATAAAGATAATTAGGAAAAAGAATAGCAGTATGCAGAACTATGCAGAATAATAAATTTGCTCAGAATAACATTTTTGTCTTATGAAACAAGAATGATATTTCAAATTATATAAAAGCACTCACATTCACAGATATTCATTTGTGCACAAAAGAGAGGGGAAAAAAATCAGAATAAATAAACAGATCTGTTCAGCAAATTGATGAGAAAGTGAACATTACTGAAGGGTAATGAGCTTTCTTTTCTTCAAAGCATCAATGTCTTCTTTCTTATCGACAACCTGTAATAACAATAAAGTTAGTCTAATAAACTGCAAGGATACAAGAATATGAGATCAGATCATCCATGTAAAGTAAACTTGATGATGCATGAGAGCATAACATGTTCAAAAACATTGGAACTACCATCCATTTGATCAACCAAAGGCTAGTTTCTACAGCTTGATATTTCCAATTTAATAGGCCATGTTAACAATGTTTTTAAGTTTCAGTATTGGAACCTGTAATGGTACTTTGCTAATACAGAATGGTAGAATACAGTACACCACTATGCCAGCACATAATACACTGTCAGAGTCGGCATAACCATGTGCTGCTACGAAGGCATATACCTAGACCCTGTGCTGTATGAGTACCATACATGATTGGTATGGCTGTTGCCTGTAAGGCTAGAACAAGTCGGCACTTGCAATGTTAACATGACATGTCTGTTAGCCAATCCTAAAATGAATGTCTAGACGAATTAGCAACTCCAAAATTTTTTAACCATTACCATCATCCATTTTAGTATTTATTGATTATATATGTACGTCTGTATGTCATAGAACTTAACAATGATCTTGAGGAGGAAAAACCTCATTTCACCATCTATGGCAAAATGCAAGCAAATTAATATTATCGCACCTCAAACTAATTTGTAAAAATTATAAAAATAGCTGATAATTAAGTTCGGAGCTTAATCCAAATTCTTTTGTTATGACTCCATAATATAATACAGAATCTATCACAGAGTAGTATAATTTCCACTCACTATTTACCTCCTCTTCGAGATTAGATTCAATAGGTTTATGGAAAACCATTTCCACAGAAAAAAATGAGATTCACTGGTGCAAACTTTTAGAAATTTATAAAATATGGTAGAAGTATCATTAATGATAATGGCTGCAAATAATCATACAGAGATTCATTTCTTGAGCTTACAGCAGTCTAGAATTGTATGGAAACAAATAGTGTATTACAAAGTCAATGAAGTGTCACAATAGGATGACTTCCATTTATGGAAAAAAGTCAATAAAATGACTCAGAAGCTAGGCCTGGCAACAAATGCTATTATTCACAGACAATTATGCTTATAAATAAACCAACATTCAGTTTCAAATCTTGGCCGCATTCAGTTTCAGCTGACACTCAACCAAAACTGACCCCAGTTTTGGGTTTCAGTTAGTTTGGCAGTTTCAGTCAGTTTCAACCAAAACAAGCCATACATGTTTTTTGAAAGCTCCTCTTGATCTTTTATCATATATTTGCCATTTCTTTGTTTATTTAAGTACATCAGCTATGTAGTACAAATTTTCAAAGGATTTTCTTTTTTATCTTAAGTTAAAATGGATACGATAAATATAAGTTTTGTTGGCCAAGCCTTCTAATGACCCTTAGTACTTTACAAATATAATTCTAAACAACTAAATACAGTATATTTTACAAAAATAATGTTTTTGTATAGGGTAAATAAAAGATTTCATAACTTTCTGGGTTCATGGGAGCCATCACATGTTTATCCTCATGTCTATCAATACTCCCACCCACACTGTGATGACGATGGTCACTTTTATTTGCACCACTTGCCTTGCAATGGTATGCAGCACTGAATAGATAAACCTCATTTATTTGACACTCATATGTACTTGTTTGTTAAATTATGATTGATTGAATTTGTATTTTATATTTTATTTAAGAGATTGGCACATTCATGTAATGTGTTTAATGTAAAATCAACATCGTTTAATTTCACATTGAAACTACCCAAATTATATAAATTATGATGCTATATATCTTAAAACACAATTAGATGATGGGAAATGGCTTGCCCATAGTTTAACCTCAGCCAGAAACTATTCAAGCTATATAACATATAAATCTACGTAACTTAAAAGGCAATCAAATTACTGAAGAGACTAAAAGGAAACAATGATAACATTAAGTGGTAATTTACCGTTGATAGGAAGAAATGATCGACTGGCATACTTGAACTTGATAGATTCATTATTTTTGGTTATGGTTATATTTAAACATACTCACTATAAGTCATGGATATATTATTTGTTATGAATGTTCTGCCTATTTCATGTTACACCTCAAGATTAGGATTAGCAAAGTAGACAAGTTGAGATTAACATGTTAGATTTTTTATTTTTGACAGTTCATGTTCATGTTAAACACAAAAATCAAAGTTGTTATTTGCATTGCTTTCAATGTATGTACAAGGCCAACAATAAGAAAGCATTATACAAGGTACAATTTCTTGGTACTCATCATTTATGTGTTCAGCTAGATAACCCACTTGATCTCTATCAGATAGAATAATCGTAATAATAATTATTTGTCATTGCATGAAATATTCATGGTCATTATGAATCCAAACTCCCAAAGTATTCCTATATCAAGATATTTCCAAGGCTATTGTTGAAAGTAGGTTATGCCTTAAAAGCTATTTAGCATAATGAACATGATATTCTAATATATTTTATGGATATCTCTCCAATGCATGGTTATAAATAATTAAAGGATTTTGTCACACGTCAGTCTTAGAGACAAAAAAAAAAAAAAAAAGGTCAATGGGTGCTGCTTATGGGTACAATGACCAAGTGGACAATTGTATATTCTATGAGGAGAAATAGATCATTCTAGACACTTGAAAATAGTTCACAACTATGGATGAGATTAGGCACTGCATTCACATGAATGTCATTATATACAGTGAAAACGGACTGGAATAGTTATTTCTCACAAACATGAAAATAGTTGACTTTGCATTGGCTAATAGATATGTTTCATATTGAATAATCAATAGGACAAGTCCTTCTCTTGACAACCACTGTCAGAGTTGCAAATGACAATTTTGAATGCAGAGAATGCAAGTGGTCCCTTAATTTGAGAGCACAACTACCCGCTATGGTCTTGGTTCAATAAATTGGAGCCAAACCCGTATCGACCATGAAGCCCAAGATATTTCCTTCATAGAGATCATGATGGTTTATTGTCCTTGTCACAGTGGAGTAAGTATTATCCAAAAAGGATCCACCTAAGGAAACTTATCCATATCAACATAGAGTCATGTTAGACATAAGTCATAAATCTAGTAAGTATTTTAATCAAATCATTTTCATTTTATGTTTAAATATATTTTATTCAAAATTGGTTTTGCATGCACATCAATTTTCAGTGGTATCTTACACATGATCTAGGGTTTCAATGGGCCAAGAAATTGATTGGCTATGGATTTGATACTGTTAATATTTTTTCCAACAATTAATCAAGTACAAAGATAAGTGAAGGGACCGAATTGCAGAAACAGTTATCGTACATGAAGAAAAACTTTTCTATCCATTCTACCTATCGAGGATCAGCATGATTATACTTATTTTTGTACATAAAGGCTGGTCCAACTTGCCTTTTTATGACTCTGGCACACCCATCGAGTAAGATGGGACATGGTAGATCAAAAATCCAAACTGACCTCAAGCTCGCATACTTGTCCATCATTCTTCACCCTTTTCTCCCCTTTTGAGTCCTCACCAAACTCAAGCTCAATCAAATTGAGTAGATAGACCATTACCTTGGTATAGGAAATGTCTCACATGGATTAACAAGACCAAATTAGGGTGGTCTAATATCCTAGACCAAATTAGAGTTTCCTAAGTGGCCGGCTTCTAGGGCTATCCCTCACTAACTGACAACATGTGGGAGCCCTTAGTGTCAGCCACTTACCTATGGTTTCCTAGGGTGATGCTACATGGCCTAGGGTTTCCCCTTAGGAACAGCCCCTAGTGTTATAAATAGGAGGTGTCGAATTTGGGTAGAGTAGTGTGGTTTTCATATCTCACACTGAGATCTCAAGCAAGATGTCTCAAAGTACTACTCAATAAAGAGAGCAATTGAGAGAAGGAAGAAAGAAAAAAAAAAAGGAGACAAAGAGACTTCCAAGTAATTCTTGAAGGGCCTGTCAGGTGAAAGTACTTTGTGGTGCCTAGAGAACTCTTCATCCATTTTCCTGCATCTTATCATGCTATCACATTTTCTCTGCAGGAATTAATCTATCTTGATATTCAGGTAATTTATATTTTCATAGTGATTGTCTGAATAAGAACACCAAAAAAGAACAATCCAATCTTAATCTTCCACCACAGCACAATGTTGGACTGTGCAGTTGTCCTTCAATTGCAAGCTTTTCTAAATCTTCTCTCTCAATCTCCATCCATGTCAGCCTTTTCTTTCTAGATGCTTTAACACTAATCTGAGTGCCTCTCCTTACCAAGGCCTTCTCAAATTTTTGTTGCACATGCCCAGACCATCTTAATTAATTCTTCAACACTTTATCCTCGAAGAATGTGACTTTTATACCACCTTAGTGTACACATTTTCATCTTGTTTTTCCCAAATGCCACATACAAATGATATCCAATGATTATAAACATATTATGGATTGTCCAAACAATTGTGGACCAAGAAAAGTTCTACTAGTTACATGGTAAGGTCATCTAAGTGGGATGCCTTTTTTGCCCATAAAACAACCCAAGAGGTTGCTTGATAATTGGAGAGTCACAACAAGCAATCAAAAGTATCATTCAAGCATTATAAACAACCACTCTGACATTTTTTGGTACAAACTAAAACTACACACATGTAATAAAAAATAATATTATAATATTAATAAAGCATGCATGCCAACAAAGTTGATGAGTTAAATCATGATGATTAATGAATGTCTACATTATTAGAGAGCTTATGACTGCAACAGCAAAGTCTTTTTGGTGTGGATTAAAAATACCCCATAAACAAATAGCAACATTATAGCCAGCTATATGAAAGCATGCCCATGCAATTGATATGAAAGATAAATCATGGATGATAAACAAGAATGTCTAGCAACCTCTCCAGCTTCAATTTTTTTAAGCAGATCTTTGACTGTATCCTCCACATTTTCAACCTACAAACACAATAAACATGAATATCCATAAAATATATATATATATATCATCAAATAACATCTAATGATATCTGAGCATGGTACAAACAAATTTGACCTTACGAGTCAAAGAATCACAAAGTGACAAATGCACCCTTGTAATATTCTCAGCATACCAGTAAATAAATTGGAACCCTTAATTCCAAAAGAATTGATAGAGGAGAAGGAAAAAAGAAACATGTCATCGCTTGACTTGCAATTCAACACAATATAAATCTAGTTTGACAAGACTAGCAAACAGGACCTATAATTATCTGCACACACTGTTTCATTCAAGTGAATTGATTTAGAAAGTATTCTTATAGAGTTCTAAGCTAAGCAAACTTTGAATATTCCGTATTTTGACACTTAAATGCAGGTTGTAATAGTTAATTACATACTTATGGACTGTTACTCGGCAGCACTCATGAAAGATTTCGAGCAATGGTTGTTTCATATTTTAGTATAGACTATTATGTTTTTTAAAGATAAATATGGCATGTTGCTTTATTATTCACATGGTATAAAATATACTTAAATGACACATATAATGAACTCAGAAGAATAGTATAAAATATATTTAAAGTGAATTATGGAATTAATTAGATGAACATGTGGCTCACATAATGGAACAAAAATATAGTATGGCCCTTGTTAATCAGATAACATGAAGCCTTCACAACGCATCTCTTAGAACCTTGCCAACATTTTGATGTTTTAAGCATTTAATGAGAGTTGAACCTTCATGACTTCATAATTCTGATGCTCAAGATGCCTAAAGACCCTATGCCCTAACAAGAAGAACCTCTCCAAAATCCTATACCACAAATTTGGATTGGCAAGACCACCAATAATTGAAAAAAAACAAAGTACAAAACATATAATATAAGTTTTCTTTCTTGAAAGGCCCATCTATTTTGGAACATGGGATCGGAACAACTGGAAAGGGCGACACATAGTAAACTTTGAATATGAAAGCACAAATAAAACTCATTTCAGTGAGAAAATAAAAAGCCATGGTCGGAAGCAGAGTAAACAAATGGGAACATTTACCGCTCCTTATCTAAAATATCAATTCAATGATGCGAAATTCTCATCGCATGGATACAGTTTTCTTCATGGAAAAGGCGCTTCTTTCTATAGTTGCAAAGCCGTATGTCTTGAGTAGCATTAAGAACTTCAGTTTAAAGTAGATTTTGCAATGGCAATACCAATGTTACCCTAAATACAGTCAGCATTGTGAATTTCAAGTCCACTCCAAGTAGTCCAGATAGCCAAGTTACCTCCACGCATATAATTGAAACTCATGAGATAAAAGCAAGAGGGATCTACCTTTCGGAAAATTAGCTGTTTCTTAATCTCCACCCATTTGTTCTTCATTGCCCAGTTGAGCCCTATGTTGACAATGTTGTCCCCCAATTTTTTCTGAACCATTCATACTGAGTCAAGTTAGTTCCACCAGAATCTCTCCGACCTCAATCGCAACTTTCTTCACTCTGATATAATTCACATCCTTCAGAACAACGTTCAATAGCAGAACAACTCCATACCTTAAGATCATCACGAGTGATTCCCTCAGGGGGCACGGACAAGAAGAACTGCACCTCCGGCGAGCCATCCGCAGTATATTGTTTCCCCTCGTCGGTTAGAACGAAGTTCTCTTTCTTGATATCCTGCGTGGAATCCGGAGAAAAATTAGGATTTTAAACGCAAGCTGGATCGAGTCTTGGGGATGAAGCTAGGGTTTTGAGGGGGCGGGGGATGACCTGGGTATCGATGATCTCGAAGCCGCGGAGGCTTTTGATGACGTTCTCGAGCTCGGTGTGGTCGATTCCGACGGAGGCGGCGAAGAGGTGGGAGTCGGGGATCTCATCCTTCTCCTTAAGGAATTCTAGGATTGCCTTCTCGGCCATTGTTGGGAGGGTCGCCGCCTTCGCTGTCGCGGACGACGCGGAGGGCTACTTCAACCTAACCGGCGCTGGGAGAGCCCTCAATAAAAATACCCGGAAGAAATGGAGGAATAATAAATGGAAAAAAAAGGCTTACAGCTATATTACTATTTATTCAATCTTAAAATCAAACAATGTAATTTGACTCAAAGATCTTAGATTCATCCGGATAAAAATTTTAAATATTAATAAAAAATATATGGAAAATATTTACTTTTTTATTTTGCACGGTGCCATTTTTATTTTTTAGATTCCATTCAATTTTTTAGCATTGTTTTTTTTATGCTACGTAATATTGGTAAACTAAAAATTTGCGCAAATTTTTAATATCTTATCATTTTTCCTAAAAATCATGAATCAGATTTAGATAAATTTGCAAAGGATTAAGTTTAAAACTGATTTTTAAAATTGATCAACAATAAGCAAATAGATCAATAATTAATAATATAATTTGTTAGAAGAACATAAACTAAAATTTTAAGGTTGCCATATTAACAAACTTTTTATTATATTAACTTTATATATTACATTATGAAAGTTTCATTCATAACTTATTTAACTTATGTATATATATTATAAATATTTTTAAATTTTATTATTTAATGGCCGTTGAAAGATGAGTAAATTAAGATTAAATTTAAGACATGTTTGATTCATGGTACAGAAAGATATTTGTGTGTGACAAAAGCATATATAAAGAATCGGTAAAGATAACTTATCATTTTGATAATGAGTTGTTGTTATTATACTTTGCTTTGTCATAATTTTTTGTTATTTAATCTATGTCTTAAATTTTTTTTATTTTATTTTGGTTGATCATAGATCTATAATAAAGCTAAAGGGTTATATGGCCTGTAATTCCCTTATCTGAACACCCTAAGTAAAGTCTTAGAAGAAATCAAGCTAGTAAAGCAAGTGTAGAGACATTTTCTTAAGCAATTGATAACAGGTTAAAGAAGTTGCAAATGAAGCTGCTATTAGGGCTGGAAATAGGCTTGAACCAATTTAAGGCCCATCGAGCCTAGCTAGCTTTAAAGTAGGCGAGGTTTTTTGAACTTCGAGCTGGACCTGGGCTCAAAATTAAGGCCCATATTAATTTTAGACCATAGTTGGGCCAGGGTTTGGCCTGGCCCCGACTTGGCCTGAACTCGAGCCCAATCCATGCCCGATTATTAAGCCCAAATCAGGCCCAATTATGTTGGATTGGTTGAATATTCATGTAGTTTTAGTTTATAGAAATTTAAGATCTTGCATTTATTATTTAAATAAATAATCATTTTATATAAACTTTAATAAATCTAAGTAAATAATTTGTATGCATGAGCAAATGGGCAAATAGTTTTATAAAATAAATTATCAAAATTGGGCCAAAATCGGGCCAGGCTAATGTTTCGGCCCAAATGGGCTAATCGAGTCAGCCTAATGGATTTCGGGCTCAGGTTGGGCTCAAGCCTGAGTTAACCAAAAAATTTTGATTCTTGGCACAGCCTGAAACCCAAAAAAATATCGGATTGGACTTGAGCAAGGATCTGATTTGATCCGATCTAGCCCATTTTCAGCCCTAGCTACTATTAAAAACAATAATGAATCTTAAACTAATGATAAAGACTAATTAATTGCACACGCAACCATCTTCTAGAAATATCCATAAGAAAGCTAAGAAGAGCAGAATAATTGAGGTCGGCCCAATGACACTCCACTTTGAGAATATTTTAAAATAATTTAGATTATTCGTTGATCGGTTCATTCCTCAACCTAAGAAAATTGTTGATATAATGGTTTATGACAAAGAGGTGGCCCAAAAGTCCGAAATGGTTGTGTGACGGAGTTGATGATAATTGATTACTTAAGTTGTGAATATATTATAAGTATAGCTAAATTAATTTTGAAGGATCAAAGCAATCTTATATTCTTCTATCCCTTTCTAGTGACGCTTCAGTTGGTGTTGCTTCATCTAATCATGTCATTTTATGTTGTTATGATTAAGCATTTGAGGGGGATAGGGTTATTTATTAAGACTTTTATCATTTACTTATATGAACTAGTGTAGGTACTATGCTACTTGAATGCCTTTTTTATCCTACATATTGGGCACTATAACTTATTATTCCTTGTTATGAAATATTATGCTCATTTGGTTTATGTAATTGATATTATAACTTATTATGTACTTTGGTATATTGTGACTTAACATTCTAGAATTCAATAATATAGCTTTTTCTATATTTCATATAGTTTGAGAAATTGATCGTATCATTATGATTGTGAGGTAAAGTTTTTTTTTAATGCAATAAATTATAGTAGGCACTTTTGAAACCAAATGATTGATTCTCGTTCTTATGTACATTCTGTAAATCAAATATAGGCAATTGAAATAGAAATGAAGGGCATTCTTGAAAAATATGTCAATTCTTATTTCATTTATCATTCAAATTAAATACAAATAATGAGAATTAGAATTCTATTTCAATTCTCATTTTTATGCAAAGCAAGCTTCTATTCACTTAGGAATGGAATTCAATTCCCATTCTGCTCTATACCTACAAACCAAACATGGCCTTCATATATTATACTTTGATTTTCTTATTGGGCATTTGCCCAATACGCACTTTTAATTCTTAAAACCTTATTAATTTTTTAAAATTTTAAAATTTGAAGTTAATAATATAAAATTAAAAAAACAAGTCTATGATTTTTTAATTTATTTCATCAATTATATCAACATCTGATCCATCGCACTAGCATCTATATAACCTATGCATTGCATTGGCATATACCTGGTTTAACTAACATCTATATACTATAATTTATATATCTATATATAAAGCAAAGCTTCAATGAATTTGAGTTCAAATTAAACTTCAAATTTTTGCTATGTTTTTTTTTTTCTTCTTCTTCTTTTTCTTTCTAAACATTATGAAAATAATATGAATTTTTTCTTCTTTTGTTTCCTTCTAAACATTAAGAAAATAATAAGAACTTATGCACACTATGCTGCTAAATAATTTTTACATACATACATACACACACATATATATATAAGTGATAAATTTTTAAAAAAAATCATTTAATTTTCTTTAGCACACTGATGCCATATCAAATGGGCCCATGCTATACACCCTAACATATAATAAACCATGACATGAGCTTGCTTATCAGTTCTATACCCCCTCTTCTATATTTTAAGATAGGTATACTTTTGCCCGTTACTATTGGTTTAACTCAACAAGGTCACAACAATGTCTAAAGTAAAATTAGGGCGAGTTACAAAAATAATTCCTCAACTTTGTCCTTGTTATTTTTTATTTTTGTTTTGTATAAGTTTTTTAGATACTATGATACTATGGACAGCTTTAAAATTCAGTGCACATAGGTCAACAGCATGGGATGGGCCATTTGCTTAGGAATCAATGCTTTCAGATTGCTGATAATAACAATAATAACAATAAAAAAAAATCAGCTACCTGATGCCTATGCCAGCATCCATCTGGAAACAAAAGAACGACCCATTTGTTTCTCAGTTTCATTGTCCTGTTCATTGAGCGAATCCACTACAATGCATATATTATGAGCAGAATTTGCTTAGCTTCTGGTTTTGAAAATATATTTCTCCAGTATGTTTTGCAGGTTGATTTCGAACAGAGCGATGGTATTAGTTTTTGATGCCATGTTGCGTATTATATATAAAGTAAAGCCTCAAATTCATTGAGCCTAAACTGAACTTCAAGTTTTTGCCATGTTGTCTTTTTTTTTTTTTTTTTTATCTCTCTCTTTTTCCTTCTAAACATTAAGAAAATAATGAGAGCTTGTGAATATGTTAAAGAACTTTTACATGTATCAAAAAAAAAAAAAAAAAAAGTGATAATTTTTCTCTAACGATTATATATATATTTATTTATTTTTAAGCATACTGATGTCATGTCAAATGGGCTCTTATTGTATACCCCCAATATATATCAAACTACCACATAAGCTTGCTTATCAACTCTATGCCTCTTTTTCTATATTTTAAGATGGGTATACTTTTGTCTGTTACTATGGGTTTAATTCAACAAGGTCACAATAATGTTTAAAATAAAATGAGGGTAAATTATAAAAAATCTAATGCCCCCTCAACTTTGGCCTTTTTTTATGTTTTTTTTTTGCTATGCAATTTTTTTTTTTAAGATGACGACACCATTTAAGAAAATAAAATATTATGATGCTATTTTATGGTTTAAAACTTTCATGTATTATATTTTTATTTATTTATTTATTTTTAGTTTCAAGCTTTTTATTTTCATGAATGCCTAATATTGCTTGTCCCATAGCTTTATGATAAAAATTTATTGTCATTAATTTCACTATAAATAGTTTTTTGATAATTTTCGGATTTATACGAAACTTTTAATATTTTGTGCTAAATTAACCAATTTAACTTGAAATGTATGATTTTTGATTGTTTTAATTATAGACTCATTTACGGTGCTGTTTTATTTTAGATATTGGCAACTGTGCTAAATCTGGACCGTTCAATTAAATGCCTTAACGAGTTAAATTGGTTACCGGTTGTAAATTTTACGCTTTTACAGCGGAAACGTAACTTGAATTCAGGGATTCAAATCCAATTTCGTTTTGACCCTAAAAGTTTGATTAATTTTATAGCACCAGCCATTCCCTAAAAGCATCAGTTACGAAACTTAACGGATGGCATCGGTTAAGCGTGGTAGAATCTAGGCCGTTCATTTTCCATCCTATGGTTGGTTTTCGTTACATTCGTTTATTTTATATCATATATCAAGAAGGATGATAGAATCCGTCTTTAATTATATTGGATAATTAAAATTTCTTTGTTAGATTTTTAGTGAATATCTATTGAAACTTTTAAAATGAATAAATTTTATTTTTCTTTTAAAGCAGATAACGTATAACTTTAATCTATGGCCTGCTGATTTGAGAGTAATGATCAATTGCTGAGTCTATTTACTCCCAGGTTAGCAATTCAGCGTCCCAAGCGGTAAAGAATCGCATGTTTCTTCCATCGAGCCGGTTTAGTAGAACCGTTTTGTTTCGCCGAACCGGACGAGCTAGTTTCCATCGCATTGCGATGCCCGGTGAGCCGCTACCTCTTAGAGCGGGACGGCCCAAGCCTCCCACCTAATCCATGAACGAAAGTGTTGCCCAACTCGCCGGCCCAGTGACTCTCACGCACCGATCCTCGTCGAAGCATTTCAACCAATCAGGAGAGAGCACACGGATCCTGTGTTTCTTTAAACCCATCCTCATCCGTCCGATCCCCATCAACGATCAAAAATCTCCCTCAAGGCCCTTTTCACGTGTCTCTCTCCAGATATAAGCTCCCCAAACCGACCTTTTTCTACCTACTCGCAACCCCTTTCCAGAAAGAGAGAGAGAGAGAGTCACGGAACCCTAACCCTAGCCCCGGCCTTCTCCTCCTCCGATGGCTCGTACGAAGCAGACCGCCCGGAAGTCCACCGGTGGAAAGGCTCCCCGGAAGCAGCTCGCCACGAAGGTATCAACGCCTCACCTAAATCGATCTTATTTTTCTTTGGATTGCTCGGGAAAACCATTCACCTAAATCTTGTTCCTGTCTTTAATTTGTTCTTGAAGGCGGCGAGGAAATCGGCGCCGACCACCGGTGGAGTCAAAAAGCCCCACCGCTACCGCCCTGGAACCGTTGCCCTTCGGTACATACTATGATCTTCCAATCCGTCATCTTTTCCGATTTCTTTTCTAAACGATGATTTTTGGGGGTGAAAATTTCAGTGAGATTCGGAAGTATCAGAAGAGCACGGAGCTGCTGATCAGGAAGCTGCCGTTCCAGAGGCTGGTTCGTGAGATCGCGCAGGATTTCAAGACGGATCTGAGATTCCAGAGCCACGCTGTCTTGGCCCTCCAAGAGGCCGCGGAGGCCTACCTCGTCGGGCTCTTCGAGGACACCAACCTCTGCGCCATCCACGCCAAGCGCGTTACGATCATGCCCAAGGACATCCAGCTCGCACGCCGCATCCGTGGAGAGCGTGCTTAGATTCGTCTTCTCTTATTTATATCGCTTCTTTGTTTTATTTCTAGTGCTATATGTTGACTGGGTTCTGTTAACTGTTTGGACTCATCTCTCGTTTTGTTTTAGATCAGACTTATAGTGGTTACTTTTAGAATCTCTTGTTCTAATGGCCTTGTTTTGGTGTATACTCTGGGATTAAATAGTAGCAATTTGGAATCAATGATGTGGTTGTCTAAATGTTGGTGATGAAGTTTGAATTCGAGAATTTGTGATGTTAGAAGAGGAGGAGATGAAGTTTTTCGAAATAAAGCCAAACTGCAATTTGAGAGGTTTTCTAATATGAATTTTGTGAATGATGAGGTGATGAGAAATATTACTCAAAAGGTGTTTGAAGTATTGTTTGTTCGATGGTTTGGGTAACGTATTTGTTGGGTGTTTAGGTTGTGGGATCGAGTCTTGTTTTGTTTTTAATGTTGCCTGCGCTTCTGGAATTCTCGTTTCTTGGATAAGAGGCGGCAGATGGGGATGATGGAGCTATGGATGGAAAAACGGAGAATTGGAGCATCTAATCTGTGGGGAGGATTCTCGTCTCGAAATGGGTCGCGAGGGACAACGTAGGAGGTTTGAGGGAATCGCGAGTGTGGGGCGGAACTCAGTTTTGTGCCGAAACGAACGTGTACTGCGTTGCGGCCTCTCTAATCTAGGGTGGAGCAAGGCTGTTCGGATGCCGAAGGGTTAGACGACGCTCTTTTTTGGTGCAGTTTGGTTGGTTGTTAAATCATATGCGAAGAACTATGCGGCCTTATCGTTGACTGGGTAAACAATGAATGATTTGAAGACTGGTAGGGGGTGAAAGGCGCAATGGATATACCGTAGTTTTCTTGTTGAGGTTGTTAGCATGGTTTGGGAGCAGGAGGGGGCTAAGGCTCGGATGGCGGTCAAGTTGCAGTTAGGGGAAGGAAATGGGCTGGGTTCGACTCAACGACCCGAAGACCTAAAGGTCTAATCAAATATCTGGCAGGTCTTCGCCTTTGGAAAAAATGAAGAGGGTCTGATTTCAAGACCGGGCAGCCCGAATGCATAAACTGTTTGGGGACCGGCTCGGGCCTGGAAATCCGGATCGGAAGCCAGGCGAAGCTAGACCGGACTCGAGCTTGTAGTACGAACTTTGGGCTTCTTTTGGGCCTAAGACCAACCCCTGTTCCTGGTCTATTTTATGTCCCTAGGAGCAGGTGCGTAATGGGCGTAGCACGAGATTTTTTTTTCCCCCCTCTTGTTGGTGGGATCACAAAATGACGTATTCTAAAACCGCCAACAAGTAACCAAGCAAAATTTCGCTAGACTGATCTATATGCCTCTGAAGGCTAATGGAAATCAACATTTTTTTTTTTATTTTTTTTATTTTTAGGAACCAACCCCCGCGACTGTGCATTGCGAAGATCAATATAATTGGAATTTGAATTTTAAATCATTTTCACCGTCTCCAAAGTCAAATTTTCCATATATCTTGAATTATTATTCTAATCATATATGCGTTTTAGAAAAGAACTATTTTGTCGATGCTAATAAATAAGTAATTATGCTAATAAATTGGTAAAGTACAAATTTCGTCCATTTTCTGGTTTGTTTTAAATAAGTTTTTTATTGGAAAAAGTTGTTATACAAATTAGAAAACTTATTAAGAAAATTTTTAATTATTCGCTTTACTCTTTAGGAATGCTAACGTCTGTCTTGAAAATTTCTTAATATTTTTTCATCTTAATCATCAGCCTTTCCTTGTACTTTACCAATTTCATTTTTGTCGCAATAAATTTAAGATCATGTTTTATTCTATTTAAACATAAACAGTAGGTTTGATTTTTTTTTTATATTATAAAATAAGATTATCCTAAAATACGAATTGTTTTAGAAAAATTAAAATGTTTAATCTCTTAATTCCTAATGATTCAAGGAACACAAAACCTAGGAATAGACATGTACATTTTTTAAATTTGAAATCCTTAGAAGTTTTGAAAGGAGGAGAATAAGAAGATCATGGTCGCTATAATCCCAGTCTATGCTGGTGGCGAGAAACCTCATCTTGCCACCCGTATTGCTGTATTGCTCCCCCCTCGTCGCCTTTCTCAAACCTGGGAGCTTCCAAGACTCCAGTCCTCTCTCGTGGAGTTGGAATAATCCAGTCGTAATTAAAAGGAAGAACAATCCAGTACCATTTTAACTCTCTCATGTTGAATCCAGCTTCCAGATTCCTCATGGATCACCAAAGAAGATTTGCTCATCTGAATGTCTATTTGCACCCATTTATCCATCTAGGGCCATGATTTCTTGTTTCAAGTAAATCAAATAAGAACTACTAGCCAATTGATCTTTTTGAATGCTGATTGGAAGTGAAGAATGAGACTGTCCATAGGTTTTCAATGTGAAAGTTGTACCAAAGGCCGGGAGAATGTACCGGTGCTAATCAAATTGCTAACAACTGCTGTCCGAATTCCAGTTAGTCTTGCCAAAACTCAAAGCGTGTTTCACGAGGATTTTAGGAGCTTAGAGCCAGATGCGCTTGGTTTTGGCTACTGGAAGTACATGATAAAATTTTGGTGGCTTCCACTGTATTCTGGATTGTTCTTTTAGCAGGCTTACCGAATCCCCAACGTTCCAGCACAAGATTGCATTTGAGATGACGCAAAAACTCGCACGACAGAAACTATAATTGCATCTTTCCGGGTGTATAGTACCGTTTGCTATCAAATTTCTTTAATATAATTTAAAATATTATACCTAATTATCATACATTTTTACGTTATCAAGCAAACTTATATTATTTAAAATATTCTGCTTAATTTATTCATGTAGTGTAAACGCTATCAAATTGCATTCATATTGTTTAAAATCTTATCTTTTTTATCATCTATACCTTTTAATCTTATTTAAACTTTATTTAATGCTTAAACTTTTACATAAGCGTAATTTGCTAGTTTTTAAAATATATTCTAATTAGATGAAATGTATCAAAATCTCATGTTTGCTATCAAGTGTAACACGTTTAAGTTTTATGGGCATAGTTTGATAGTGCCTGATTAGGGTGTGATATTTTATGCCCCACCATATGGTGCAATTTGAGAACAATAATCTGTACTTTATCCTTCTTTTTTAAATGTTTCATGCCACATTCCTCCCACTGAAGCTGAAAGGATCCGTCTACCTAACAGGTGAGTGTGATACTGGGAGAAAGTTTGGCTCTAAAGTAAGAACAATAAATTCTTAGCCAGCGTGATTTCTTGCATAAAGTGTCACCAGCGCAAGGTTTTTACGGCTTGGTGAAATACATATATATATATATAAAATTAAGTGGTTTTGGTGACTCCAGACCCAAACTTTTGGATGCACGTTAGGCCCCATCGTTAATTATATAAGACCAAATCTATGTCTCAGTCGACTCAAACCAACGGCCAGCCGCTGCATTAGAACTGGGAACTTAGCTCGCTGTTTCGATGCCAATCTTCCGTATTGTTTAACAAAAAATATTCTCTGTGATCGGAGACTTCAGAGAAGTCAAAAGAGACAGGACTGGGGTCCGAGCTCCAATGGAGGCGATGCAGGGCAAAAGGAAAATATTAAGAAAAAGCATCACATCTAAAACAAATTGCGACGTTACTCGGAACGCCACTGTCCTACCAGGACGGAAAAAACCCAAAAAAAAAAAAAAAAAAAAAAAAAAAAAAAAAAAAATCTACCCTATTGGTGAACTAATAAATCCATATATCAAGAAACTGGATCGAATAAATTCATGTTATTCTAATTTTCAGAATTATGCTGGGTTTGAGAGAACACAAGACGTGCTCCAAAATATGGAATCAAATAATTTAACCTTTTTTTTTTAAAAAAAATTTCATAGTCTTAAGTATTGGCTTCGTACTTTGGTTATTAAGATAAACTGTTTAATAGATCAAAAGCTTACTAATGGTAAATATTCTTATACGTAAAATTACTAATCTTCAGTTAAGTAGGAATAGAATTTATGATCCAATAGCACATTAGTTCTAATTAGAAAGAAGAAAAAGAGAACATGTATAAAAATTAAAATATAGTTATCAAAATTGGTAAGAAATTATCATAAATAGGTAGAAGTTATTCATAGTTCTAAAAACTAAATAGAAATTGCTTGAGGGTTTAAGCAGTTGCCAAATATAATTATAATCAACACATTATAGAAAAGAAAGTAAACAATATTCGAAGGTAACCCCAAACATTTCAAAACTTAGAAATCTTTATCCATTTATCCGTTGAAGTAATCTATTCGTAGTCTCTACTGTAATTAGGAGTAATCTATAGCCTATAATTTAGCCTTTGCATGCTACTCATATTGCCAATCAGATTACACTCATTTGTATTTTGTAATCAAATCATTCTTGCAACCAACACTAAGAAAATTAAAACAAAAAATCTAACTCATCCAACATTGTGTATTTGTGTTTTATAGGTTAAAAGATTGATATTTTTGAGCTTCTATCAATGTTGATTTTTGCTTACAAAGAATGGTTGTTGACTTTTTCTATTTTATATTAAGTCACTAATCTTTTCATTTTATCACATCATCTATTTTAATAATAATTATTAAGATTTTTAAAAACATATATATGTGGTTAGTTCATCAATAGAAGTTAAACTAATGACTTAATGACCAGCCTCTTAAGTAGATGAATATATATGCTAAGCATGATAACCATACATTTTGGTGTTGCTAGATAAATATCCTCCACATAATGTGATTAAATAACATATGGCCAATAACTGCTAGCATAATTAGTGGACACATTATCTCTAAGGGCTTACTTTCCAAGATGTCTAAGTACTGCTAAATAAATAAATCACACATAAAATTTAGTCTGCATATAATAAAATAATTTGATGAGGAATTGATATACATGCCTGAGCTTAATTACTCAAGCTTTTAGATCCAATTGGGTCTTAGCATGTGTATCAGGACATTCTATATTTCCACAGAGCTATAGGTTGAAGATCTTCAGTAATACATAGAATAAAATAAGGTGGCGAAGGATTGAGGTGGATGAATGAGCTTAATTACTTGAGCATTTAGATCCTTGGGATGTTAGAGTGGAGTTATAGTGATTGCAAGCTGACTCCAGAGACCAGATTGTGAGCTCGTATGTGATTTTTGGAAAAATGAAATTTTATAAGAGTGTAGTGAAAGGAGACTCCCTAATTGAAATGGTAAATGCTTGGGTGTGACTCTTCTTTTTAGGTTGGAGTAACATGTGGAGAACTTTAAAAAAGTCTTAAAATGTAATGCTTAATTAGACAGTAGTAGAACAGATTTGAGAGGGAGATGAATGAGATCGCATGTGGGGAGAGACTGTTGTTGGTCATGAGTTTGGATCACTGGTATATAAAATAAAATAGTGCAAGAAAAATCATGCAGTGAGCCTCAATATCTAATAAGTTAAACTGTTAATTTGGGTAGGGACCTAATATGTGACCCCCTCTCGCTATAGAGTGGCAATCCTAGATTCTCTCCTAATCTGATCTTTTGGATTTGTAGATTGAATATAAGTCAACTGGATCTAGCAGTAAGTCAAAGATCTTTAACCTATCATGATAAAAGTTCTAAATTAGAATGTAGATATTGTATTAAATGTCTAATAAATTTTGAAGATATTTGATATAATAGCTACAGGGACTAGGCTTCAGGTGGAGGGCACCCAACTGTTTAGAAGCCAAGCCATCTCTAGCTCTCCACACCTCTCAGAGCAATCAAGCATTTTTCTCATAAACTCATTCACAATCTTATCTGTTATCCCTTTTTTTTCCATCAATCACTTCTCCCTTTACTGAGAAAATCTTAATTCAAGCATCATCGCATTAGATTATTGAGGATAGCATAAATCAGGCCAAGACTTCCTCCTCAAATCATATACCATGATTTGAAGAGATGCTAAGAAAACCTTAAATCAAGCATCATTACACTAGACTAGCTAGGATGCTATATATCAGGTAGTCTATCAATGATGCTTCAAATTAGACCAAAACTTCCTTCTCAAATTATGTATATAAGATTTAAGGACATTTTAAATCAAATATCATCACATTCTAAAGATGTTGTAAGTCAGAACAAGACTTCCTTTTCAAATTATGTACCATAATTTGAGAAATCATGAGATGTTATAATTTCCTTGGATGAAAATTCTTTCTATTCTTTGCTAAACTTAGATTGTGGATGTGTATATGTGTATATGTGTCTATATATATATATGTATATATGTATATGTATATGTATATGTATATGTATATGTATATATATATATGTATATGTATATGTATATATATATGTATATGTATATATATATATATATATGTATATGTATATCTATATGTATATGTGTATATATATATATATATATATATATATATATATATATATGTATATGTATATATATATATATATGTATATGTATATATATATATATGTATATGTATATATATATATATATATGTATATGTACGTATACACGTATATGGATGTGTATATAGATTTGGCTACATTTGAATATAACTAAATTCAGGGTTCAGTTATCTTTTTTATCCTTAAATTCACATAGGTATACGTATATGGATGTGTATATAGATTTGCCTACATTTGAATATAACTAAATTCAGTGTTCACTTATCTTTTTTATCCTTAAATTCACATAGATTTAAGAGTTATCTTATCTTTTTTATCTTTTCTGTCGATTGGATTAAACTGTATGGATTCAAGAATAGAGAAGATAATCGAATTTAAACTCAATGATATTTAAATATAGTTTATCTTCTTTCTTTGTCTTTCTATATATATATATATATATAGTTGAATTTGGCTATACTTGTGTACCGTCTAACTTTAAATTCAATCGCTCTTTTTTATTTTTGAATCCATACGAATCTCGAATTCACATATGAGTTGAGAGAAGATGTGGCTATGCCTAGACCTTTGGATTGGCCATCATTCCATATGCGGCACCAAAACTTCCTTTAGGCTGTCTATCATTCCTAGCATTTTCTACCTCCCCTCCATTCTCATCATTCCTACCATTTTCTGCCTCCCCTCCATTCTCATCGTTGCAGCCTCTATTCTTTGGCTACCCATCTTTCTTTTGCCCGTCACCATGGCACCTCTCCCTTCTTCATTTCTTACCCTTTCTCTTGACACCTCCGGGCTTCTCTGCACTTCTTTAACAATCATCAACGAACACCAAGATACGGCCAAGAAGAGCTCTATAGGGCCCACCTTCAGTGAATGGCCTTCATCCAGTTAAAGAGACACTGAACCAATTTGAATACGACTGCAAAAAAAATCCAAGTCAACCAGGGTCCAACTTGGTCTGGATTCAATTTTTTACCCATTAGATAAGGTTGGTCCAACATTTCCTAACCTTGGTTTAAATCTCAAAACTGGAAACTGATCTCAAATTGAGACGGTCTAGTAGTAGCTGACGTAAAACCCAATCCTAATCTTAACCCGAAAACCTGAAAGATAAAAATAAAGCTAAAATATACTTATGATCTCAAACTTCCACTTAAAAATCCATTTCGAAAATACCGCATGCTTTAAAAAGTTTAGAAATTATTACGATACGTTAACCTATTTGAGATTTTTATAAGAAATATATATATTTTCAATTGAGTGCAGGTATCAAACCCTTGCTTCCACGCCTTGCTCCCTTAGGTCCCTTTCGCTTCTGTTTTCTTTTTTACTCTGATTACTCCAATTAAGTCTTGTTTTGTCCACATATCAGTGCCAATATCAACCTCCATGGGTTGTTTTCCCTTCCATTTCTTCTTTAATTGAGCTTTACCCGCTGGCATATGACCTATTCAATTAGGTAAAAATAAATAAAAAAAACAAATAGATTGGAAAAAAAAAGGCCACCACACTGTAGGATTCTATAAATTGGTTCTGTTTAAGGACGAAAATTATATTTTCAATATAAATAAAATTACAATTCCTCCAATCTTAAGATACCTATAAAACATGGCTTTACTAACTAATATAATTATTAATCAACCCAACCCTGCCCAATCTATAGAGCTACTAAAGTCAAATAGTTTTTTTTTGACCAGATCTTTGATCCATAGCAGTAATCCAGGTCAGCTACGCGTCTCATCTTCAGGCCATCACTGTTCCTCCAACCCCCGGCACCGGTACCATCTCGACGTGGTCCTCACAGCCACTCAAAGCCCCCCCCCCCCCCCCCTCGAAGGGAAGAGCAAAAAGAAAGAAAGAAGGAAAGAAAAATTTTCAGCCTCTAGCTGTATCCATCCTATCCTCCTTCATAAAACCACAACCAAGCACACGATTTCCAGACCTCAGAACATCAAAACCATGAAATTTTATACAGAAACGGCGCATATTATTGACGCTCCATTAACATCAGTCACCACGCGAGTTGAGAGGGGAAAACATCAAAAAAAAAAAAAAAAAAAAAAAAAAAGGCCTACAAGAGAAAAAGGACTCACAGAGATAGCCGAAATATACAACAGGCCAAGCACAAAGGAAACCAAACTAAAACTAAGTATTTATACAAGTTTCAACAGAGTCACGGAGATGAGCCCATCTCCGCCATCAAGCAGTCGCCTTCTTAGCCTTCTTGGCCGCCGGAGACTTGATGGACTTGGGCTGCTTCGGCTTCGCAGGAGTGGCCTTCTTGGCCTTCTTCACCCCCGGCTTCTTCTTAGCCTTTGAAGGCTTTGGGGATTTCTTCGGAGCCGCAGCAACGGAGGCCTTCCTCTTGGCAGGAGCAGAGAGAGCCTTCTTCGCTGGCTTCTTATTCTTCTTCTCCTCCTTCCCGGTCTCCGCTAGCTTGAAGGAAGCCTTCACCTTGACGAGCTTGCCCTTGGCGGTGAAATTCCTCAACTGGATGGCCAAGACCTTCTTGTAGTTCGCCGGCAGGACCCCCTTGTGCTTCTCCTCCATGTGCTTGGCAATGGCGTAGGAGCTGGAGCCGGTCTTCTCGTTGAACGCCATGATCGCTTCTTTGATCATCTGAACCGATCGCCAGGCGATCAAAAGCCGAACTTTTGAACATAGCAGCCATCAAATTGGAGAGGGAAAGAAGAGATTTTTACCTGGAAATAGGGAGGGTGGGACGGGGCGGGGGGCTTTGGAGCCTTGGGCTTCTTCTCCTTGGGGGCTTTCGGGGTTCTAGCCCTCTTCCCCTTCACCGGCTTCTCCTCGGCGGCAGGCTTAGGCTCCGGCGGGACCTCCGGCGGGGCCTTCGCCGCCGGTGGCTCGACGGGGACGGCCGGGACCTCGGCTACTTCGGCGGTCGACATCGGCGGAAGACGACGATATTTACCACGGACACCAACGGTTCTCGGATCGCTCTGGAGAGAAGGGAAGGAATTCGATGGGGATTTTATAGGAGGGGGACGGTATCTGGCGGAGGAGAGGAGCGAGCGATGTGATTGGCCGGAATGGAGGCACACGGATTGACCCTCTTGGTGGGCTGAATCGTGGCCGTCCATCTGTGTGCCAGATGGGGGCGGAGATTGCCATGTTTGGTACGACGCAGGATCCTGGAAGAATATAGAGATCGTCGACGCCAGGAGGTGTGTTTGTGTGTGTTTTTGGTAACCAATTTGAGGGCACTCATTTCGCTTGGAATTTGGGGTCTGTCTCCAAACTCATCGCATCGGATTGAGGATAACGAGCAGAAGATTCTGAAGAAAATGGAATGAGGGAGAATGGTTGCGTATTGGATGAGATTTTGTGTTTCAAAGCAAACCAAGCCCATGCTTGAGAACTTCATATGATTAGCTTGGCGAGGGGTAATCTCAAACACGTTAATTTTTGTTTCAAGAAAATAGTTACTCATTTAAGATCCTTAATTCTAGTTGGGAATGTGCTTTGAAGAATGTCTCATGTTAGATGGATTAAACCCAACATGAGAACATAGGATAGATTTATCAAAACCATTACGATTATTTTAAAAATTATTATCAACTAAATGCCTGCCATATAAATGGTGACACATTTAGGATTTTAGTGTTATCTTGCTGCTATATATATATATAAGTTGAACTACCTAGAGATAACTGGAACATGATCATTGAAGTTAGACTCAGGAGTATAAGTCTAGTGGTGGAGATTTTTGAATTTTGACTCAACTTGAAACTTAATCCTTTTCCTTCTTACACTTGCTTTAGGTCAAGGACAGCTAAATTTAAAAGAAGTACAAATTGAGTTTTAAGCTTGGGTCAGGCATAGGTTGGAGCTTCGGATTGATTTGCATGACAAGGATATAATTTCAATGCAGTTCTTATTACGTATATCGGTACTTATATCCACTATCTCACCCATTTGATTTTTTATCTGCAACCTTCTTCGGCCTAGTTTGAGAAGAGTTAGTCTCATTTTCTTTCTGTATCTTTCCATGTCCTTGAAAAGCCCTAGTATTGTTATTAGCACTCCATGTTCCAGCTTAAGGAGGTGTGAGAGGGGGTTAGTGACAATTTTCAGATACGCCAATGGATAACAAGGTGTAGAAAAAATATGGATCGCTGATGGGCAGTGCTAGAGAAGAAGCCTTGTCCAAGGGGGATGGGATGTTAACATTTTTTTTACAATTCTCTTTTTTATTTTACTTTAGGTTGTGTTTGGTATAACCATTGACGACCCTTCAATAATTATAAATGGGCATAAATCAGATCGGAACAAGCTAAAAGTAAAAGCTAAAAAGTAAAAATGGCAGTTCAAGGCATCAGATCAGATCAGAGCTCAACTTCAACTAAGCTCAACCTGTACTTTTTTTTAAATTATAGTTTGATTTTTTTATTAATTATTATAATAAAAAAATAATTCTAGAAAAGCTGATACTGAACTAAGCTTATTTCTATGACATTTAAGCCTTTGGACCTCAATCTAAATATAATATTATATATATTATAATGATACACATGTATATCAGGTTAAGCCAGGTTTATTTTTCTAGATCCATAGCTGATCTTAAATTTAAATGAGTCAAAAATTTTGATCCAAATCCTAAAGTTTTAGGATCAAATCCGATCCATGGGCTGCCCAAATTCATGCCCACTCCATAGCATAGCAGTTTTTATAGTTCAACCGTCCATGCTAGCTGCTGGTTCCAAGAGATATTAGCTAGCAAGTTCAATACGTTACATCAAGCTTTGTTTATTAGCCGTTATCATGAGTCCTTTTCATCCTTTTGCGAGCTAGCGAAGTGGGGGTTAGTGTCAAGCCCACTAACAAACAATAATTTAAACTCTATATCTCTACAACCGTCCCCATGTATTAAGATCATTTTAGACAACTAGACTCCCTTATCCCCACCTCAGCTTCTTCCTTCGGGACTCTTAGGTTGGGGTGACGAACGAGTGAGGCCGGTGGTCCGAGAACGGCTTCTATAATGGAACATAAGCTTGGCTGGAGATAGGCTATACTGGATTGTGCCTAGCCCACGAGTTGGGTTAGTTCGTATGCCAGCTCGCATGCCGATCCATAAGACGACATATGTATCAGCTTATTTTTTTTTAATATTATTTAAATAAAATAATATTAAAATTAGTAATATTTTATTTTTTTAAAAAATATAGGATTTGAAGTAGTTTTTATATATTTTTAAAAATCTTAGATTTTCAACAAAAGTAAAAGACATTTCACTACCAACAATAAATTTTGATTTTTTTTTTTCTATTTAATTCTCGAGAATAAGAAATTTTTTCTAACTCATCTCCTTGGCTAATTCTAATTTGAGATTGAGTGGTGCCATGAATTGCACTCTTATGTTTCTTCTAGTGATAAGCTAAGAAATCAATTCTTTTAGAAGTGTCGTAGTTGTAGTATTTCTATCAGACTTTACATACCACATGGAATCTTTTGCCGACGTTTCCTCAATGTCAAAGTGTAGTTAGAGTCTAGAGGTTATGGGTCTAGCCCTAGATTTGGTAGTGGATGTGGCACCAATGGCAGTAGTGGACTAGGAGACACTAGGTTCAGTTTGTGACTAATGTACCCTGTACTCCACTATATTGACGTCGAAGTCAAACTCTTAACCATAGGATGAGCAAGAGTTACTAGCACAAGGCATTGTTGATTGTAGAAGATAGAGAGTAATAATAGAGACTAAAAACTAGGGAGAGATTAGGACAACTAATAAGAGGATAGAGAGAAATTAAGATAGCTTGGAAGGATTAGAAGAACTTAAGAAAGCTTTATAGAGCTTATAGTTTAGTGTGAGGTGAGGGTGAAGGGTTGGAGGGCTTCCAAATGATTCAAATAATTTTAAAAACTAACTATTTATAGTTGTTGGAAAGAGCCAATATATCTTCTTAATCAAAAGATCGGAATACTTTTGAAAACTAACCATTTATAGCAGTTAAAAAAGGGTATTTTAAGAATTGGATGAAAATACCTCTAACTAGTCATTTTTGGTCTTTTCAGGGGGTATTTTGGAAAAATTTCCATCGGGCCTCGGTGTAACAAGTGCGTGTTTGACGAGCCCTGCCTAGCATGCTGAGCTTGATGTGCCGATTCTGGTGGGCCCAACAGGTTAGTCTATTAGTGCTCAGTCGATTGACTATGGGCCATATTGGCCCGTGATAGGCTGTCATGCCAGCACAGCTCACGAGCTTTAAGGGATGGTATGGCACAACTCACTCAGGTTTGAGCCTGCCCGACCTATTTGACATCTTTACTTATAAGCACTATCTTCGATAAAGCCTTCAAAACTTTCTAGTCCTTGTTCACTTTTTCATCCAGCAAATCTTTGACTATCTTTTTCCATTGGTTACTGACACCAAATATTTATCCTCACCAAACCTATATCATGAATCATGAATGTTGTGTTACCATTGATAGGAATTGTGGGAATCCATGCAAATGTTTGGCAGGGTTTAAGAGATGGGAAACAATAGAAGAAGTACATACAAGGTATATAGGTACAAGAGAAAGTAGAGATTGAAGAGGGAGATTGAGGAAAGTTATGCATCAAAGGTCCCACTAGAAAGGGAGAAAAAGGGGGAATAATCAGTTTATGGATGGAAGGAATGATAAGAAGGGTTTTAAAGATCGTTATTTTTGTTATAGGGGAATAGATGTTAATAATCTAAACCTTTTTTTTGGTTATACCTTTTGGCCACTAGCCTAACCTTATCTTTTTCGATAAATCTATCTAGTCTAAGTTTCATTTTGAAAGCCTACTTACACGCTAATGATTTGCATAGGAGGTAATTTAGTCAAGACCTAGGCCTGATTTTGGATAATTAAGTTAAACTTAGAGCTAATAACTTTATTTCAAAAAAGAACATTAGGTAATAACATCACTTTTAAAAAAGTATAAGGTTCACCCTCAATAAGAAAAGTGAAGAAACTTTCGTTAATTTCTTTTTCTGGCCCTTATTTCTATTCTAAGTTTTGAAAGTTGGCTATTAAAGATAAACCTTTTCTTCTTTCTTGATTTATAAGGGACCTTAGACTCAAGAAGATTAGGGTTAAAGGGTGGTTAAGCTAAAGGATTAAAAACTTGCTTTTCAAAGAAAAAGATATTTTCATAATAAGTAAATCTCTGGCCTCAATTAGAGTGTTATTAGAAATATTATTTACCTCTAAATTTAATCTATTAGTTCTACCATCTAAGGAATATCATGCAAAAACAATATCCATGGTTTTAAATCCTATCCTTTTCCTTATGTATCAAATATATCTATATAGTATAGGAGGCCTAACTTTTTGTATCCTAAAAGATATTTTACTTAGGATATAGCAGGCTGCTAATAAGGTTTTTCTTTATAAATTTTTCAATGCATTAAAACTTATTAACATTGAGTTAATCATATCTATCCATTAAGGTTTGATTTTTTTTATTTCGCTTTCCTATTAGATTAAGAGAAATAAAGAGTGACCCATAAATAATTCTATTATTTTGATGGTACAGGATCATTTTATTGAGGTATTCAAGTCTTTTAAAGGCTTTAGCAGTTTGATTTTAGCTTCAGCTTCATGAACCTTGGACCCTCTGGAGCTTCATCCTTCATCCTTAGATTTCATTTGTAACAACATCAAGAAAAAGTCATTTATTATAAATATTAGAATGCAATGATTTTCTTTCCAAGTTGAAAATTTAAAAGAATCGCGCACCTCGCTATAGGTTGAATTCAAAAGATTTAAATTTTTAATTACAAACTCGCAGGACTTTCTAATACTCTTGGCTTGGAGACAGATTTCAAACTCAGATTTTTTTTTTTTTTCCGTCAATATGCATCCCAAAAATCAAATTTAGGCGAGCCATGGAACGGATTCGTTCAAAATTCACTTAACTGAGGGTTTTTCTTTTATTTTCAATCTAAACCTTCCATGGTTAAACCTAGTTTTTCGATAGCATCTCGAAATTTCACCGACCCTGAATCATCGCTAAGCCAAGTCCGACCAACGCCACCGCCTCTCCCTCCCCCCGGTGTCCCTGAACGCAGAACACCGCCGGAGGCCGTGGACGAATCCAAGTCCCAAGACCCACTTCAAACCCTCGGCAAAAGCGTCAATTAAATCGCATCAAATAGCCGAAGCGCAGGGCCCCACGCGTCAGAGCAACTAACGCAGCAAATGAATGCAAGCGTTCAGCTGCCCAAAAAATAAAAATTCCGGAAGAGAAGCTAAAAAAAAAAAAAAAAGTGAACTTCGAAGAGAAGAAGAAGGGGGAAGAGATAGCAGTGAAAAAAACGGAGTGAAAACTCTTGGAGAGATTTCACTCTCCTACCTCTGTCTGCATCTCCTCTGAGGTGAGAGAAATCTCTTTCCCGTGCATTTAGCTTTCGATCTATTCTTATATACTTGCATGTTTTTCTCTTGTTCTTGGTCTGAAATCGTTCTTCTTTTCTTTTACATTCCAACTTTTTAGCTGATTTATTATTTCATTGTGGTGTTATTTTTGTGATTCATTGATTTTTTTTTTATTTGTCATAATTTTCTTGTATGTTTGGAGAATATCCTATCACTAAAGTTCACTGCTTGATGAATGATCTGTATGTATTCCGGGAGATAAACTAAGGCTTGTACTTTGTGATCTAGTATTGCAGTGATTGATTCAGTCGAGAAGCTTGAGGTGTGGAAATCGTAGAAAAGGTGCACGCAATGCTGCTCAACACTTGTTTGTGGAAATGATCTTTCTTTTCCGTATCTAACTGTAAAGGACTTTCCTATCGCTCCATCAATGTCATTATCTGAATTATTAGAGCTTCGTCTTCTTGAATTTTGACAAATTATCTGAATAAACTATTATCAAATAATGTAAGTAAGATATGATTTGTATACCAAGGAAGGAAAGAATTCTATCTTCATATTTTTCTATTCAGAATTTTTAAAAGAGACGTGCCAACTCAATTAGTAATATACCTTTTTTTTCTTCTGAGTTTTTTTTTTCTTTTTAAGTCATTCAGATATCACATGGGCATTTCACTACAATTTGGATGCAGAGATGGAGTGAGGGAGGGAGAGAAATTTGGTAGGGAAAGGAGGAAATTTATGTGGTAAAGAAAGAGGGGAAATCTGAGAGATGGAGGGGCCAAGAAGTTAAAGAAAGAAGGGAAATCTGAGAGATGGAGGGGCCAAGAAGGTCTAGTCTCGTAGTCTGATTGATATGTGCTGCATGCAACCATGAATGTGGTTCTAGTGGTAGATAGATGTATTGAAGAAAACTGCTGATAAAGGACCTTTTCTTATGGAGTTAAGTTGCATATTTGTTATGTAACTTTTAGGAATATGGATTCCTGTAAGGTAAAACCAGGCAATGGAGTTTTAAACTGAAATCCTTTATGAGGATTATTTTCTAAAACAGATTCTTGTTTATGTTTTTTCATAATTAGGGTAATTTGTGGCTCTTTGTTTTTTGTGTTGTTAATCTCATTGCAGCAGCAGCTGCTGCTGTGATGAGTGCGCTAATAATTCAATCACGGTGTTCTTTTTCGGTTTATATAAGGGAAGTAGTTCTATATCTTCCTTCTTTGTGGAAGTTTTTTTTATTGAGTTATTATTTTCTATTTTCTTTGAATTCAAGCGTGCTATGATGATTCAAGTTGACCTAAGATTTATTTTCTATACCTTGTTAAGCTACATCTGGCCTTTAAGGTTCACTCTGTAGCTCTAAATATTTTGCAATGTCAACCACTTACAACTCCATCAAGATGATGCTTATTTGGATGGCTCAAGTGACAAGCCTGAAAACCATTTTGAATCAGTCATTAATATCATACTAATTATGGTTGTTCAAGTAATGGGTTTGGAACCCATATTTGAAATTTATACTTGTGGCATGTTGGTCCTAAAAAGTATACACATCAGCAATTGTTTGGTGCAGTTTTTGTTTTTCCTTTTCTGTTTATGTTCTATATTTGAGAATGTTTCTTTTCCCCCCTTTGAAGTGACAATCTTTTGATATTTTGCCAAGCTAATGTATAAAAAAGGTTTCGCCATGCTACCTGTCTCTCCTATATATTCTTTCCTTTTGTGCATTTTAAGTTGAAAATAATCCTATCAACATCCATCTACTTGTCTTTGTATTCACTTCTACCCAGGTTTAGTTGAACCATCCCAAACTAGGTGGTTCGGAATGAATCTAACCAAACCGGTCTCGAACCGGAACATTTCGGCCTCTTGGTTCGGTATAGGACGTGAACCATCCCGAATCGACCCCATGCTGATGTACCAAATGGAACTGCTCAATTTATGGGATGATTCATGAGTTGAAGCCTCCTAGTCCATCAGATCAGTACACCATCGATTCAGTGTAGTACACTTTGTATTGAACCGTACCGATCCAGTATCGAAACGGTACTAGTTCTTAATGCGAAAAACCTTGCTTCTATCCAGAAATTATATTAGAGGAAAAAAAAAAGTCTGCAGGAACCTTTTTTCCTCTTCTTTTATTCTTCCTCCTTATTTCTCTTTAATTTTCTGCTTTCTTTCTTTCTTTTCTTTTCCCTCCCTCAGCCTTCTGTCATCCATTTGACAGCCACAGTTTTCTCCTATCCTCTTTACTTTCTTTTGTTTCTTTTCCCACTGTTCTATCTCCTGTAACTTAGCTGTTATATCATAAAAAAATGAATTAGAAGTCAAGTGTTAAGAGTCTGCACTCTTCTTCACTGCTGTATTGGACATAATGAGAACTAAAGCAAGTTTCTGCAATAATTTGGTGACAAAGCTTCCAGTGACAGCAAATCTAAATTAAATTTGCTTGATTTGTTAAATAATCAGCAGCCTTTCCTATTTGAGTTATATCACAGTGTCACCAGATTATAAAATATGGGGTGTGATATTGGGCTGGTGGATGTTCTGACTCTCTTAGGTGTCTGCATCCCAACCTGGCTCTGGTTATCTTTCCTTTACTGCCCTAGTATGAGAACTAGTTGGGAGTGTATTTTTAAGTAATCTGCTTTTACTTAGCTATGGTTTTCTATTTTTATGTGGCCTATGGGCTTTCTAAGAAAAAGAGGCATAGTTTGAAGAGTATATGGGACTTTCTTTGTTCTCTTGGAGCAAAGCTTAAATTTTATTCTCTTACTTATATGGATACCCTCTTTTGATATTTCTTACTCATATTTCTTTTTTCTCCTCTCTATCTATTTCTTTCCTCCCATTATTAAAGAGGTTATTTTCTGCAATTTTTTGCCAAATTAAATTTGGACAAAGTCTGAAATTGATTGAACCCAAACAATTGAAATCAGCTCATTTTCACATTGGCTACACTGGTACTAAAGTGATTTAAGGTTGATTTAAGAGATGGTAATCTTTTAGTCGCTCAAAGCTATTGAATGATATAAAGAGTGCTGCTATTTTAGTGTTAGATCAGTTTTTCTTATCATTGTGGTGGGATTCTCTTCATCACCAGCACAATAAAATTCTAAACAAGTTCATATACCTAACTTGGTTTGCGAAATTCATTTCCAACCTTTTTTGGCAATATGACTAGTGTGGCCATGGTGAGTGCATATGCATTATCGATGTCTCTACCACAACCGCCCTTGATTTGTGAACTCTACGGCTTTACCCACATTTTGCAAAGGCCTTTGTCACCTCTTCCCTTCAAGGAGAGAAATATATAATTACTTGCTATAATTGAAGAAGTTGAAGGTGTAGACAAAGTCAAAATTGTTCTAGCTTGGCACAACCATCATTGAATGCATGGAAAATATTTCTTGCTCCAACTTGCACCTTGACTGACTGATAATCAGGTATAAAGCTTGGCAAAATTTTGGTAACTTGATTCTCAAACCTCTAGCTTTGCCATAGCTCTACATCACTTGGACAACTGCTATTAATATAATAAGTTAAATCTATTGAAGTACTGAATATTCGACCCCATTGTTATGATACAAAGGAGTACTTATACAATCAATAGAATAGCTTTTGGCTGTGTTAAGGAACATGACACAACACTAATCTTGGGTTTCATGTTTTCCCATTGACATGTTGTGATCTTTGTAGAAGGAATCTTCTGCCTAGGTTAACAAAACTGCTTTAGAAACTCCTTGGAAAGTGATTATTGAATATCAATTCCCCACACCCACACCCGTACCTGCTCCAAATTCTGGAAAATTTATGATGACTGTACATTTTTTTAAAAAAAATCTAATGCATGTGTGTCCTTGCATGTAAAATCATAGCTCTGTTTATTAATCCTAAATTATATATTGTAAAACACATGTTAGAGAGTCTAATTTAGAAACATATTGGGTTATAAAATTGAGTTGGATTGCTTCCTAGATGCTAAATTTTTGGCAAGCGATTTAATAACTCAGACTTAAGATCGACCATCCAACTTGAAGATCCAAATTTTTTTTAATATGGTCTAGATCACAAAAAAAGCCTGGAAATCGAAGATCATGTGTTTTGGTGGTCTTTAGGCTAAACATTGAGCCAATGCAGAAATGGATGGTTTTAATAGCACGATACTATGTTTTGTCATGATCTAATCATCAAGACTTATTGAATTCAAATCTGCGCATCTTCTAAGATATTCAATTCATGTTCACCGACATGGATTTTAAATTTATATATTTGATCATGCATTTTAGTACACTAGCATAATTGATATTGTTCATTTTTGTCCTCCCTTGATTTGTGGGCTAGAATTCTTCAAAGCATGTGATTTTTGGTTTACATGTTTTTGAAGATGTTGATCATACTCAATGGTGTGGATCTTCAATCTGAATGGCCCATCATTTGGAATTGTTAAATCTGTTGTCAAAGAATCAATCTTTAGAGTGCACTTAGAATCTATAAAAATTCAATAAACTGGAAAATCAAAAGTAGCTAAGCTAAGCAAAGCTACCTCGACAATAGGTCCAAGGCAAAACTATTAAAACTGTTAAATTAGTTTGGCCTTTCCTTGTCTGTTATGTTGTTGGCCATGTCTGGTTATTTTGGATGTCTGGTGACACTGTGCTCAGCATTTAGATTCTAGTGCCCTTGGTGTTTGGCATACAGGAGAACATTTTTAGCTAGTTTTTTAGATGATATATTTGTAACATTTAACAGTTTTTGATACATGTTAAATTTCTGCTCTAAAGTTTCATAAAAATAGACTGTATCACCAGATCATTTTTCTTGTAACAGACACATTCCTTAATCTATAAGATGGTTGGTGTTGGACATCCAAAGCCGCCATGAATGAATTAAATCCACAAATTGTAGAATCAAAGTAAGTTTTTGATGCTTGCTGGTTTAACATCTACACATCTTACTATGCATGAATCAAAATTCAGTAGTTTTAGACACATCCAAACCTTGAATTGAATCAATTTTATTGTACCATTGTATGTAATCCATGGAGTAATCACTTGATTCATGGGAAGACACCTTGAAATCATTTGATAGTTGGTTGTGGTATTTAAATGTTGTAATTCATGAATACTTTCTGATTATGAAATATGTTCTTGGTAATATCAGCATATTTGGTTTTTGAACTATCAGCATTGTTCAAGTGATTTTCTTTCTTCAGAATCCAGTTTTGTTTCAGGAGGTGCTTGACACTGATTGATATGGTGAATGATTGAGCTATGTCCGTCATAAACACTACTCAGTATATTTTTTGCTTCCAGCAGAAAAAGTCCTGGGATGATTTTACTCCATCTGCAGTTCGCTTTTCCTGCATGTTGGGAAGCTAAACTAAATGAATTAATATTTAAAATAAATCTTTTTTCTTCTCATCGTTGAATTAGGTCTCTCTGGGTGCTTCAGCAGGTGTCTGAGTTGTTTCGCTTCCTTTCTTGTTGAAAAGAAGTGCAGATATGGATGATGGTCGTCATCGGGAAAATGGGAGACACAAGCCAGATCAATTCAAATCAGTTCACGCTCAGGTAGAGCCACTCCTATCTCCTTTTGTTACTCTTAATTGTAATAATTGCTGCTTTCAACATGTTAACCATTTACAAGTTAAATATGACAAGCTGACCTTGCTCTATTGATTTAGGGGCTATGGATGCCTACTTCACTGTAAGCTTTTATGGAAGGTCAAGCCTTCCAAGATAGAAAATTGTTTCAAATCATATCTCTTTAATCCTTCAAGTTATATCATGATATTACATCTCTTCACTGCAGCCATTGTCGGCCGACATTTAGCATATGAAAACCATTTTGTATTGATTTTTCTTGTCTTACTATTGTGGCACCCTTAGTTATGTCCTAAGAAGCTAATCAATTTCCCCCATTGTTCTACATGTCCACCCTCATATCCTCACCTTTGCTATGTGCACTTTATATGGTTTTACCAAGGTTTAGTAATTTCTTGTGTCGTATCCATCATGGAACAACACATATCAATTGACAAGTCCCTTCAGCTTGCATCTTTTTCTTGACTCTCTTAGTGAACTGAAGGAACGAACTTCGCTCAGGGAAGTAAAGAAAAAGAAACAAGTTGCCTGATGCATGTCTATGCGAGAATATGTTGGTGTTGCCTGCTTTTCTGATCATTCTCTCTCTAGAATCCAGATATTATGATAATGGGCAAGGTGGTTATACCTGTTGTCTTTCTTACAATATACTAGGTTCCCTTCATCCTAGCTACCCTTTGATTCACTTCCCTCAGTTTTTTCTGTTTATTGATACCGATGAAGTTCTTGTGAGTGATCTAAACTTATCATGTTATACTTTCTATAGAATGAGATACTAATGAGAAATACAAGTTCCACAAAGCATTATTTTATATGAGCACTCTAAAATACTTGAATCCTCTTCTTTGACTGCTGAATCATTTAAATGGCTCATGCTTTAGTCATGTGTAGTAGATTAAGGTGCTGACTAAAGGCACTAATTTTAGTTTCTCTCCACTGTACCTGCTTCCATTCAATATACGGATGAATTTATGATACCTTGCTTTTCAAACTACTTGTAGGATGGTCCCTAATCTTTTATGATATTGTAGTGGATGATGCCACAACATCAGATGAAGGACCATCAAACTATGAAGTTCATGGCTATCATGGCCGAGCGGGACAGTGCTATCCATGAACGCAACCTGGCCATCTCTGAAAAAAAAGCTGCCTTGGCTGAGCGAGATATGGCAGTCCTCCAACGCGATGCTGCAATTGCTGAGCGAAATAACGCCATTATGGAACGTGACAATGCAATCGCTGCTCTTCAGTATGCCCGAGAGACCGGCATGAATGGTAATGGTGGAAATGGATGTACTCCTGGCTGCACTGCATCAATGAAGCATCATCATAACCAACTTGCACATGGTCATCCCTCACCCCCACAGTTATCAGATGCTCCATATGACCATGAAAGGCGGACAGACATCATCGAGGCATATCCAATTTCAACAGCAGTAGAGAGTGTTTCAAGAAGCTGCAAGGCTAAAAGAACAAAGAAGGAGAATGGAGTCCAGGCCATTCCAATCATGAAGTCATCAAAGTCACCAAAGAAGAACAAGAGGAGGGGTGGTGATGATCTAAACAAGCAGGTTAGTATTGCAAAATTCCATAGTGAGTGGAGGAAGGGTCATGAACAGGTTACTGGCGGGCGAGATCCGAACAAGGTCTCTGTGACAAAGCACCAGTGGAGGGGTCAAGACTTGGGCTTGAACCAGGTATCATTCGATGAATCAACCATGCCGGTACCTGTGTGCTCCTGCACAGGAAAGTCCCACCCATGCTACAAGTGGGGGAATGGTGGGTGGCAGTCCTCATGTTGCACCACAACTCTCTCCATGTATCCACTCCCGCTGATGCCCAACAAGCGCCATGCTCGTGTTGGAGGACGGAAGATGAGCGGTGGTGCTTTCATTAAGCTGCTCAGCCGGCTGGCGGCAGAGGGGCATGATCTCTCAGCACCAGTGGACCTTAAAGGCCACTGGGCTAAGCACGGGACGAATCGCTACATCACTATTAAGTGATGCAAAAGCTCTGATATGTTTCTCTGTGTAGCTGCCAAATAGCAACAAGGACCAGCCCCAGTGACCTGTAAGCCTACCTTTTGATCTTTTTGAAGGAAGATGATTCCACAGAACTGTTAGATTTTATTCGGTTGAACATATGGGGTAGCGTTCAAATTGTGATTTATTATGTCTGCCAACATATATATATACCTTTTGAATGTTCTAAAATTCTAAAGAAGGGATTTGATGTGGGGTATGATGCAGTCAGAATCATTGATGGTTGATGATTCCGGTAGAGATGATAAAATCATCGCATTTTGTTGTACTTCGGTGATCTTAAATCATCTTCATCATTGGAAATATTATCTAACCCAATGATTCCATACTGATTCATAAAATTAGACGTTCAAAATTACTCTACTGGCCTTCAATTGAGATTTAAGAATCAAAATATTTCTTATCTATTTAAATTTTTTTTTGATATTATTTTTAAATCAATATAATATAATTTAATATTATAAAATTATATTGTAATAATATTATATTATGATTATAATATAATATTCTAGTATTGTAAAATATAACATAATTATAATTAAAATATAATTATGGTTAAAATATTATAATACTAAATAAGAGGAAATAATAAAAAATTATTATAATATTTATAAAATATATTAGAGATATATATTTTTTAAAATAAAAAAATATATTAATTAATAAGAAATAATTTTGATATTTTATCCTAAACGGTTCAGGATTTAGCTCTTAAATCTCCAGTGACCTTTATATCATAAACATGTTGATCTTATGTCATCGGAATAAAATCCATTAGTGATCTACTATCATCGCGATCGTTGGGTCACCAGACGTCTCCTGATTCGGAGAACTGACTCAACCTGTCTTCGGCCGACATGAATGCCTCGTGGATCTTGTCCATATGTACGACGACTCTAGACTCCGGTTGACAGGCGTGGTGGTGGGCGAGACCCCAGCGGTAGTAGGTGAAGCTCGGGTCCTACCTACCCAGATCCGTCGCTGCTCTTCCATAAATCCCACGGAAACGTCGATTTCAAGCCGCAAGCCACGCTGCATGAGAACGTGCACCCCCCTCTTCCTGGCCCACCGCCGCGGTCTAACACTCGATGATTGCCTCCGGAAATCGAGGCGCCGACGCCACCCCAAGGTTTTCCTTTTAAGAAGATAGAGATAAAAAGCAAGAAAACGATGCCGACCTCACGCGGCCCGAACGCCTCCGTTTTATCACTGTTACATGTTCATCGAATCTCGGCCGTCAATCTCGGTCAACTCGATTTGAATTCATCCGGCGATTAAGGATGAATAATATAGCAAGGAATTATCGCCATAAGATTTTACTGCCCTGGGTTTGATTGATTTCCGGACTCTCGATCGGGGGCCGTTCGTTTGCCCGACGAACTCTCCGTTAGTCTCGCCTCCGGCTCAGGGAGGATATAATGGGAAATTAGAATAATGATGGTGCCCTCAAGGCCCGCTCCATTACTTCCAAGACACAGAAATCGGCTTTTCTAATAGAATCACCTCCCCCGGTGTAGTTACCTACCACAAAAAGTGAATATTTTTGGTCCTTGTATTTAAGATGGCTTATTTTTTTTTTTTTTTTTATTTTTTTAAGGCCGATTGGGGTTCGTTCCGGTTCAGACCTGGTACACGTTCAAGGGGAAAAATCTTGGCCTTGCTCTAAACGGTCCTGCTGTCGCGTCGCTCCAGACGAACCCCTTCGTGGGAACGAGTTCGCTCGTTTACTCTCACGGGAGGTGACCGCACCACGACACGGAGCTCCAGGGGCGGAATCCGTCGGAATGAAATTCAAAATTTGGCGAGTCCTTGTCCTCCGACGCGTCTCGAGATGAAACCTCGCTGAAATTCACGCGGAATGAAACCTCGCTTAAATTCACGCGGATTACGGCGAGTTATGAAGGGAGATTGGGAAAGAGGCGGTCAAAAAAGGATAGAGACCGGGAGAGTGCGCGAGCGAGCGAGCAAGCAAGCAAGCTCTCGTCCGCACGGGAGCGGCACGGTCGCAGGGTAACCCCGACAGAGACCACTCGACGGCAGCAGCGGCCGCGCGACCACCCTCTTCGGCCATTCCGCCCACGCCACAAGCCAACACAGCCCTCCGGACCGCTACATTTGTCATCCACTTCACTCCCCCTCTTCCTGCCGGCATTCTCCCTTCCAGGTAAAAAGAAGGAAAAAAAAAAAAAAAAAAAAATCCCATCCCCCTCCTTATATCCCATCCTCTCTTCTAATAGATCGAAATCATTCCTTAAATTTCGCCACCATAACCATCACAACAACATCGTCACCCCCACTCGGAGTATTCGTATTGTAAGCATGGAGGAGACGGAGTCGTCTCGGAATGATTTGATGCAGCGGCTGAAATCATCCACTGGCACCTGTTCTTCTACTCTCCCGAAGCCCTCCAGTTTCAATCCATCGAATTCCTACTCCCAAGCCCGGTGGCCGTACCGTCAGATGCCGCCGAGTCCCAGCTTCAGCGCCGAGGCAACGAAGCGCCCCGGCATTCCCCCGGCCCACCCCAACTTCGCCCCCGCCTCCCCTTTCCCCCAGATCCCGTCCCCCGCCGCTGCCGCCCCCTCCCACTCCCGCTCCCTCTCCCAGCCGCCCTTCTTTAGCATGGACTCGTTGGCCGCTCTGAGCCCCCCGCCCTCCTCCTCCGCCGACGCCCCCATGGAGGACCGCGTCACGGCCGGCGCCCCGACGCCGGCGGCGCCGCTCGCCAGGTCGTCCTCCGGACGGGCCTCCGGCGACGGGCTCCCGCCCCGCAAGGCCCACCGGCGATCGCAGAGCGACATACCCTATGGGTTCTTCCCGTCGAACCTCCCCGTGGCAGGCATACCCCCGCCGGCGCCGCAGCGGGCGCAAGGTTTCCTCGAGCGGTCGGCGTCAGCAAGGGAAGGGTTTGGAGCTGGTCGGCAGCCGCCGCAGTCTGTGAAGCAGGAGAACGAGTGGGAACGGGATGGCGAGAGCGGCGCTGAGGTGATCGGAGAACGGACGTCGGAAGGTGATGCAGGGGATGATCTGGTGAATGCTTACATGAATTTGGACAGTTTGGATGCTTTGAATTCGTCCGGGACCGAGGATAAGCGCGAGGACTTGGATAGCAGGACCAGCGGCACGAAGACGAATGGTGGCGATAGCAGTGAGAACGAAGCAGAGAGCAGCGTTATTGAGAGTGGTAGTAGCACTCAGTTCCAGACGCCTTCCACAGGGAAGAAGGAAGGGACTAAGAGGAGTGCTCCTGTAGATATGGCTTCGATTAACTCCCGCCATTGTAGGAGTGTCTCCATGGATGGTTTCATGGGCAAGCTGCATTTTGGGGACGAATCACCCAAGCTGCCGCCCTCCGCGGGCAATCAAACGGGTCAGCATTCAAGGAGCGGTTCGATGGATGAAACAAATAAGTCATTCAGCTTGGAGTTTGGAAATGGTGAGTTTAGTGCTGCTGAGATAAACAAGATCATGGCGAATGGGAAGCTAGCAGAGATGGTATTAACAGATCCCAAACGAGTCAAGAGGTATAAAATTTTGTGTTCCGGTGATGGAGACATGAAATGGGTGTGTTAGTTTGAGTAGGGCTAGGTTAGTGGCTGCTAAACTTGGTGAACTTTGTGATCTTTGGATGCTAGGATTTTGGCCAACCGGCAATCGGCGGCTCGTTCCAAAGAAAGAAAGATGCGTTATATCTCTGAATTGGAGCAGAAGGTGCAAACCTTGCAGACAGAAGCAACCACATTATCAGCTCAGCTGACATTATTGCAGGTGGTTTGTTTAAAATTTTTGAGAGCTTGCTGTATTTATTGTTTTGGTTTTTATTGCTCAGAGTTTCCTTTCTTTCTTGTATTTCTCATTGTCTTGTAGAGGGACTCAGCTGGACTTATCAGCCAGAACAATGAGTTGAAGTTCCGACTTCAGGCGATGGAGCAACAGGCACAACTAAGAGATGGTAACTTGCTTCTTTACAGAATCAAGTTCATGTTTTGTTTAATCTCTGTCAAAGAACAATTTCAGTAAAGCCCATAGGGTACCGACTAAAGTTGTATACTTTTTTAGTTGCATCAAAACCACTGCTTTGTTTATATAAATCTTATGAAGGTGGTATCAAATTTTGTACCTGGATCAATCCACTAGATCAATCCACTATAGAAATATGATAGAAGGGATTAACAAGTTATTTGATAGGCTGTTAAACCAAGTTCATCTCTTGAAGAAATTGTGCTTGACCTGTAGCACATGCAATTCAAGATGAGATAAGAATGGTAATGAAACTGAGAAGGCCGATTTTTGGGGCTGAAAATGAATCTGATATCAACATTTTCAAGTCTATTGGATTCATGTTTGTAGGGTATGAGTATAGTTTTACGCTGGCCGTCAACCTATCGCAACTTTCCTCTTTTATCCAAATTTGGGATTGGATATGTATAAAAAACTCATACACGGGCGAAATTAAACATTTCCATGTCTATATTTGTTTTTTACTTGATGAAGAATATGAATGCAAATACATATATTAATTGAATGCTTAAATTTATATGCTTATTTGACATAAATTAATACAAAACACGAATTGGATATTGATAGCACGGACACAAATGCGGATATTGGACAGATGAGCTTTACAAGCCATCAAATCAAAGGTATTATTATATGGAAAGTAAATTAAATTAAAGACATGTTAACATTGTTGCTTATTTACTTTTGAAACTTAGGAGAGAGACTAGACTAGGCAGGATCACTAATACAGATGGATGTTCAGATATGGATTGATAACTGAGTATTCATAATCCTATCAGTATTTCTTTGACAGATATAAATGCCGACATGGATATTAGTCGGATAATAAAATTTGTGCGCTATTTGGATAATTTCGATATGGAAACAGATCGACATAGATATTGTCCATTTTTGCCCTTATTTGGAAAGGAAGGCCTAGTTTATCAATCATTGTATATTTTCATGTTACTGTGGTCATGCTTCTAAACAATTGATAAGACTCTAATCTAAGAATTAAGAACACCAATAGGCGCTAAACCAAGATAAGTGTCATCGTCTAGCTCATGCTTATTGGGAGTTGGCTTGGTATATACTGTGATATTCTTGCTGGACAGATCACGTGCCAAGGCACAAGGTAGGACTCATGGAAAAAATGTCCTTTTTGGTGCAACCTGGACCTGCACAAACTGATACAAATTGAGTGATAAACATGATATGGAGCTGTTTTGCATTGCCCTGATCTTGCTGGTGTGATACATATGGCTTTGAGCAGCATAGCAAGCATGGCAAAATACTTTCGTTTGCAGCTAAACAATGGGACGTTATAGAGATCGATATCTGGATTTATTTTAGCAAAACCAACTACAACTCAAGAGTTATATTTGACGTGCAGTCCTATCAATCTTATCCTGATAAGGCCGTGTATTATTTTGCTTATTATTATATCTATTTTAAGTGACCAAGGCCTCTAATTTAAATGCAATTATATAAATGAAAACCCTACATTTGATGGTTCAACACTTCATGTGCACCTCGATTTTTCAGAAGTGTGGAAAGTGAGAATGGATCCCACCTCTTGCTCATTTCGTTTGTTGGTGAAAATCTTTGGTGCAAGGTTGCTACACATTATGAAATCATACAAGTTCTTCCTTTATGGATTGATGCACTTCATAGTCTCACTTTTCCTGTAAGTGTTACCTAACATGTCTTTGTCATAAATATCCTTATCATATGCCTATGTAGTTTGGCCGTCATGTATGATCCCACTTGCTATACACCCAACCTTATGTTCATGTTATAATTTGGTACTTCAACTTAATTAGCTTTGTTGGTCTTTCTTGTTCTACCGATGCATTCTGATCACTTATTTCTAGTTTGATATTTCCTAGAATGGTCCATGAAAATGGTGGCATTTCAGTCTTTTTCTCCCTTTATGTGCAATGCCAATGCGTTTGAAACTTGTTTTCTTTATTGTAAATGTACTCTTGGATTTATGCAACCAGCCTATGAGGAAAGATTCTCGATATCTCAGCTGCAAAATCATCATCCTGGGGGAGTGAGACAACAATTATTATTGGTCTGTAGCTAAATTCTATGTTTCTGTTGTCAACTTGCTCTTTATAGCAACATCGATTGTATAACTTTAGGGTTTGTAACTTTAGCGAGAAGGATCTGCATATGGTTGAGACCATTCTTCTTAGACTAATGATAGTGATGACATTTTAGGTACTATTTCATTGGAAACTTAAATTTCTGTAGAACAGAGGCATAAGGGAGATTGGATTTTTGTTGACCAACCTACTAGATTTCTATTCTTCATTATGTCCATCTTTTGGCATCCTATGCTTGTATTAATGTTTACATTTATAGTGAAGATAATATCTATAATACTATGAAAGCTGAGCTTCAGGGGGCGTGCGTGCATTGTGCGGCTTACATTCGGCCCAATCTTTGAAGAAACACATTGCCATCTTCTCCCTGCTTCCATGTGGCACATTACTTGTTAATCGTTTCTTGAAGTACCTATACTATGAAAGCTGAGCTTCAGGGGAGTCCAGGGTTCTGTTGTTGCCTGCTTCCATGTGAAGTATAGAAGCAAAGAAACCTTCTCCTTGCTTCCAAGTGGCAACATTACTATTTAATATACTACCAAAGCTGAGCTTGAGGGGGTGCAGGGCTCTGTTGTTTCCTGCTTCCATGTGAAGTGTTGAAGCAGAGAGAACTTCTCCCTGCTTCCAAATGGCAACATCACTTTTTAATCATTTCGTGAGTCAGTACCTTCCAGAAAAATCTTCGGCCCACTGTTATGGAATCTTTCACTGTGGATCACAGTGCCCTACATATATAAAATGTAAGCAGAGAAACCAAAGAGTTGGACTGTTACCATCGATTACGAAACTACATGATACTGAATTCACAAGACTCCAAAGTTCATCTGTATTGCTAGACATACTGGACTGAAGAGCCTGTGATGACAAACTAGGAAACCGAATAGTACAGTGTTCAACACGTATTGAGCTTGATAAATTGTTAGCTCGAATGGCATGTAGCAATTCACTATTTGAATTTGAGGTAAAGCTGAAAAAGAACATGAAATGATTTCCAATTGGCTTGAAGCAAATATGTATTTGAATGATTTTTATTTTTTATTCTGTGAATTTATAGTAGATATTTGGTTAAATAAACCGAAATCATGTTTAGATTAGTAGCATATTTTGATGTTATATTTTATGTTGCTATGTTAACATTCATATATGCCCTGCACATTGCGTGGGTCCATTACTAGTTTAAAATGGAGATGATACTAAGTGAAACCAATATGTTTTACCATATAGTCATTTAGCTCCATGCAACTTAATTCTGAAACAAACCAAACCATGTTACTTAATGTTCCCAGTTCAAACTTGATGTTCTTATTTTACTGAATTCTAGCATGAAAATGATGGTACTTTGTATTGTTTATGTTATATTACTTCATAGGAAGCTTATTGGGGAAATTATTTTCACATACCCTTCCAACGAAAGAGATATTCTCTGTTTTGTAATTGTGGCATCGTGTTAGTAGTCTACTTTGGAACATTCTTTGCCTTCCAGATGTAATCATGTTGTTGCTTTTCTTCTTTTATAAATTTTACTGTCCAATATGACTTATGGTTCTGTTCATTGTTGATTTGTATAACAGTTTGTCGTCTTGACTCCCTTCTGACGAATTGCTTTGTTCCTTTGTTTTTCCTCTGTTCTCCAAATTGTTGATGCTTCTGTCTAAATACATGTTGATAATATCACTTTGTCATGCAGCTCTGAATGAAGCACTGACTGCAGAAGTCCGGCGTCTGAAACTTGCTGCTGGAGAAATTACTGAAGCTCACCTTTCAAAGAGCTTGAATCAACAAATGTCATTGAATCCTCAGATGTTTCAACTGCAGCAACTACAATCACAACAACAGCAGCATCAGCAATCTACTCAGATTCCTCTCTATCAGTCTCAGCCACAGCAGCAGCAGCAGCAGCAACAGACTGATGCTACTGCAAAACTTGAATCAAACAAATAATCTGAAGCATTACAAGAATACCATAGAAAACAAATCAAAAGGGTTTGCATTTGGTTTTGCCATGTTTCTCATTGCATATATCATATTTACCAGCAGGTTAGTAGATTGATTACATATGTTTACTCGGTCATCCAAATAGTATGACTTGGTCGGTGGGTTTATTTTGATGGAAGAATTATTAATTTTGTAACTAATGTTTATTTGTTGATGCCGTTGGACAAATAACTATCAGAGAGAAATGTCCTCTTATATATATATATATATTTATATTTATATGAGACCTTGTAATATTGTATACTTAGTCGTGGAGCAGCTAACTGTTTGGGTGGTGGTTACATTTCTGCCAAATGTGAATGTTTAATTAAACCTTGAATGTTGCTGGCTGCTTAATTTTAGAGACATTATTATATTCTGTGCCTATTTAATTGATTGAGCTGGTTGAGAATGGCTGCCAATGAGTTCACATCCACTACGGGAAGAACTGGGGAGGTTTCAGTCCGCAATCATGAGCCATTTGTGCATTGATTCTGTACGATAGCTGTTCAGCTGTGTTGCAAGATGCCATTCCTGGATTAACAATCCTGAAGTCTATATTGTGTTGTTAATTGAACAAGTTTAATTATGGTATGTTTTATAATGCTAGATCTTTAAAGGCCCAGGTTGTTTTCAGTGAATGGTCCTGGCAGGCTTTCAAGAATGTTTAGATGAGAGGAGTGGTTAGGGTGGCTTTGGTTCCATGCGGAAAATATTACCAGTGGAAACCAGTTACTGAACCCAAAGTGGTTTCGTAAAATTTGATCCATTCTTGTCCCATAGAAAAAATTGTACCAAAGCTCGAGAGCTAACCTGCATTGAGCCTGGTTGCTGACGTTGGTCTTGGTCCAAGATAAATTCTTGTGGTCCTGCTCATCAAAGAAATAATTAGTTAGAGAAAGCGACATGCATCCATGCATGCGCCCACGTTACCTGATCCATATCTGGTCATTGAAGCATCCTCGTCCACAAATATGTGGTGCTTCCAACCGTTTTTTGAAGGGTTATAGATGTTATCAGAGGCATGGGCAATGATGCCAGAACCGTAGGCGTTCAATCACAAGAGGAAGATGAGATAAGAGAATGGAGGATGAGAAAGTAGAAGACAGAAAATGGGCAGAATCCACGGCTAGTTTCAGCTTTGTTAATGTTCTATTTGTACTCGGCCTGAGAGGAGGTTATGGGCCCTTATTGGATTCTGGCCTCGCCTTCCCCCCCCCCCCCCCCGCCTCTCTCTCTCTCTCTGTTTCCTATTTTTCTCTGTGCTCTATTTTCTTGGCTTCAACTTCCTACGTCGTCCTCCTCTCTCTTTCCTTTCCTTTTTTTTTTAAAAACAAGAAATTTGCTCTCTGTTTTGTTGGCTTCAACTTCATTTCGTTGCTCAAATTTTTCTTTTTTTTACCTTTATATTTTTCTTACAGATTTTTTTTTTTTAAGGCAAAAATATATTTTTGGCCCTCTACCTACAATCAAAATTCATTTTAGCTCCTAAACTTTTTGCTATTACCGTTTAGTCTCTAATATTTTAAAAATGTTATGTTTTTGATTATTCAATAAAAATCAATAGAATAGTTAACAATGTTATCGTAAATGTATGAATTGTTGCTTATTTTACATGACAAATTATTAAAAGTTTAAATAATAGTTTGCATTAGAATGACACATCAACTATTCTATTAACTTTAATTGATCCTATATAACAACACATGAATAAATATCAACTATTTCATCAATTTTAATTGATCCTGAGTAATAAAACGTTAAAAATATAATGTTCTTAAAAAAATGATGGAATAGGCTGTAACAACTGTGAGTTTGAGGATCAAAATGGATTTTGAGTTAAAGTTTGAGGACCAAAAGTATATTTTGACCATCTTTCATTCATTAGACGACTTAAATTATCTCAAAAAGGTTAGGATTATTGATTTCCACCATCGTTCCCTGGAGTCCCCTCTCACAGGTCTCAAATGACCCGTCCTCCAAGCAGAGCCTATATGCAAAATAAGTCTTATGCCAAATGAGTCATTCTATTTATCAACCATTATTAATTGTTCACAGTAGATTAATATGTGGTCCAGATAGATATGTTTAAATACCTACCGCTTTTTCTCTGTTTATTTCCTGCAAGCTGAGATGAGTAAACCAAGCAGGCGTGGGCTTTGCCATTGGGCCAGGTTGTGGGTGACTTCCATTGGGACTTCGTTCCTCTTTTGCTGAGACTTGGGGATTCTAAAATCTCTAATTCTGTTTATAATTTGCTGACGACAAGATGACGCGGTATGACTTCAAAATTCTCAGTTAAATTTTAGATTTATCTTTCTAATTAGATTCGTGAAACCTCTTCTCTAATATTCTATTTCTACAACTGTGTGATGTATTGAATACCACTGAGAGTTTTAGACCCAAAGCTACATTACATCCATGGGAGAACACTCGGTGCCGAAGGGCATGCCAGCATTAAACGATGGTTGCAGAGACGAGGTTAGATTTGATATATAATTATAGAGTAAGAAAAGAACTCGTTGTTGGTGGCTTTATAATTTACAATGCTTTAGATATTATAAACTAGAGAAATCATTTGTTTATGGAAGTTTTACCTACATATCGAGTATAAAATCATCGGCAGATATGGGAATTTTTCCTCGGGGTATAATGCAATATTAAAATAATAAAGCTTAAAGATAAAAAAGATTTATTGATAGATGTTGGTAGTAATTTCTCAGCCACGTATCAAGAAACCATAGTTCTAAAGATTTGTTTGTTAGAATTTGCTTCAATCTATATGGAAGTTGATCTGGGGTTTTATTTCTATCTTTTTGTAGAGTTCTGTTTGTGAGATTTATTTCCATCTCCATGGAGATTAATTCTCAGAATTTGTTGGAATTTTTTTGCTACGTTTTCTTTCTATCGGGAAATGATCTTTGAGATTTGTTTCCATCTTCTTATCAGCACCGTAATATTTTGTTGTAGCTATAAATATGAATGTTAACCACCTCACAATTTTTCAACCATATAATTTTCTTCTTTCAATAATACAAAACTTCATATGATTAGATTGACACGGAGAAGTATTAACCATCTAGGCATATATATTTGGGAGGTAGATAACTAGGGAACAAAATGAATAAATTAACAAGTAGATCCATCTACAGCAAAACAAAGTATTTGTCTGACAAGTTGGCTCTATTTTTTGAGGAAAAAACCTACAAGTTGACTCTCATATATATATATATATATATATATATGTTGATTTATTATATCTGAATAATTAAACTGTTAATTTTTGATATTTTCAGAAAAGGAATAATCACAGCACAACCAATCTATTATCAACCCACAAAAAAAAAAAAAAAAAAAAGAATATTGTTTCAGTTCATAACAGTATTGCTTCTTTACCAAATTGTCTCTGTATTAAAAATGCTTGTTTAATTTCAGTTAATCCATCACATTTATTTGAATAAGAATTGTATGAGAGCGGCAATGCAAATAAGATAATCCATCGAGTTGCACTTATCTTATGGCCGGGCACTGGTCTACTTATATTTTAAGGTAGAACATATGCTTGATTGAACCAATGGTGACCTTGTTGTTAGTATTTGTAGGTAATTGGATGAGATTGGTATAGGCCTTGAGCCATAAGTTTTATTGCTGAAAAAAATGACCTCATAATAATAGATTCAAAAAGTAAATTTCATCATGGTTTGGAAGAGAACCACCACCTCCTAAGTAATAGCGCACTCTACTTCAATGGTGGCCATGTGAGACTGGAGTTCAGTCCTCTACTCTATCTTCTATGGCAAAACAAAGATTTTGCAGCAAGGTCCACACCATAAACATTGGATGTCTTCCAAGAAAATAAACTTTAATTGATCGAATTACTAGCATGCCAAATCGATTGAGTAGATTAATCAAGTTCAATTAAGTTAAAAGACAAGATTTACTTATGTTTCAGTCATAATAAAAATAATAATAATAATCTACATGCAAATTCTCCATTATTCCTAGTATTGTTCAGTTATAAAATAGACCAATTAGAGGCATGATTGAGCTAATACTTATTTGATTCCGATTAATGGCTATATCCCAGCCTCCATTTACTACATAACCAAATACTAAAGATTAGGATAAATTGTGGGATCTTTCCTGATCATATGGAAAATAAAGAGAGCAAGACAAGGAAAACCTTTCCTATAATTGTGGGAAGGGCGGGGAAGGATAAAAGTTCGGGAGACCGAGGATTTAATACTATAAGACTCTCAGATCGTTTTCTTTTATGAATCTACCATCACATGTTGAAGTCCTCTTAGGTATGTGGTCTAACTGGTGGAGTCCATAGCTTGTTGACACAAGTAAATGATCCATTGATAGATAACTCATGAGGAAGTCATAATTCTAATCTTGCATGAGATCAACCATTGACTTACCTGCATCAGCTCATGAAAGTCCGATAACCACTCATGATAGTTGTAAGAAATAAATATATTTGTAGATTGTTATAATTTTTTCACATCTCGTATCAATGGTTTCATGAATATTGTTACAGTCCTAAAGAGCTCTTTGAAAGCTCCTTTATCTGCCATTCCTATTAAAATTACATTCGAAATAAAGGATTTACCAGATCTTCTCACTATGGTCTTCTTAGCCCTACTGCAATCTCTAAAGCCTTCAAAATACCGTCGAACATACCTTCTCTAACAACTAAAATCTTCTGAGCTCCAGGAATAGAGGCATTGGAAGATTTAAGCTGAGAAAATATTTGGTAAATTATATTTTGGAGGCTTTGCACTGCACAAATACGCACTCACCCTCTACATGCACAGCATGCATGCACCCATGCGCACAGAAATGCACACACTCTCTCCCACATATGCATGTATGCAGACCCACATAGCACAAACACACATGACACACACAGGCTTCTACATTCCCCTGCAAGCATGCATGCACAAAGTCTTCACATTACATGAACATCGATGATTCTCTACTTCACATAACGAGTTACAGCACACCCATAGCCATCAAATGTTAGTGCAGCAGCTAACTAGTTTTCAACTTACTCCTTTCAAGTGCTGTTTAGAGTAGTGCTAAGTCTAGTTGTCACTCATCTGCCTCTATTGTTCCTTCTTTATGATACTCAGTTTATGCTCACTGACCGAAAAATCCTCAATCATATAACTTTGCCAGCCTTTGCATAATAATGCAGGACAGTGAAAACTGCTGACAGATTTTTGGCTATCAACAGGATGAAGGCTCTATTTTTGTTTATAATTGGGTCAAGATTGAAGTTTATACAAGCTGCTTTAATTTCATGGGGTTCTAAGCTTTGTCCTCCAAAAAATTTTGCTCACAATTCCATTCACAAATGGCATATATAATCACTTTTAACAGGCATAAATAGGGTATGGCTAGAGGCAACACTGTAGAGCCACCACTTCAAAACTAGTATTTCTCACTGCAGCATCAAACATGTGATGGATTCCCTGCAACTTCCAAAATTCCCATAACAAAACCTTTATTCGAAGTGTGAGTTTAACCTTTTCCATTGGTCACCTCAGCAAGAAAATATCATCATGGCTGACCTTAAGCTTGCGTGAAGCCAATGTTTTCCAGATAGTTTAGTTAGTGTCTCCTAATGGGTAAATACATATTGCTGATCATTGACTCATTACTGCAAACAACCATGGAGGATTTTAGTTAACATCAAGTATTTTCATCATGGTATTTCCCATTACTGGGCGACCTTTAGTTAGTTTTCTTCCTCCTAAACCATGCTGCCTTTTCTTAACATTTTAACTTGCCGTAGATGTCCAACACATTGACATGGCACTACCATTGTGGCCCTTTCCATTATGATGTAATTTGAAGAGAAATATTGGACTAAATGCAGGGAAAAAAATGAGCAATAATTTGGTTTCATCTGCATGTAATTGTGGACTTTTCAAAGATGTGGATATGGAATCTTTTTTTTCTGCTGGTTTTTTTGGCACCAAAATCAAGATATGTCAAAAAGTGGCACCTCTCTTCAAAGGGATTAAAGTCCACAAAAGGCTACATCTTTTCTCCAAAGGCTGGGGCCTAAGAATCAGAAGTGAACTGGAAAGTCTGTAAATTGTCATGATGTCTCCTAAGAGAATATTGACAATGTTGAGATTCTCTTTGTAGAAGTTAAAAGGAAATAAACCATGTTCAAGTGTTACTATTAGTGAAGATGCGCACCATAAACTTGATTACTTGAGTGAACAAGTTCTATCTCAGATGATCTATCACTGTCATCAGATCTGATGGGCTGTTATGAAACTTGTTGAGCTCTGTCACTACTTTCAAAAACTTAAAAATGGGAAACTAAAGGCTGTAAGCAAAAGCCACCCTTACTGACATCAAACTTTTGATGAAGGGCAATCGATTGCTAAGATGTAGATATGGGGACCCTTTGGTAGACCTTTCTTTATGTCACATGGATTTCATCACACGGCTGATAGACTTTTCTGGCATGATGCTCCTACGCAGTACAATGAATGGCATTGGGTTGATTCCCATCGCATTCAAGTTATTATGACTTTGAAGCTGCTGTTGCTAATTGGTACTGCTGTTAGCAAAAGGAATGGTTATTCGCACAGTTGCATGGTGCAGGCTTTATCAGCTTAGGTTGGCCTGTGGCTCATGTCTCACTGAGGCTTTCAATCTTTGCAGCTGTGCTCGTCCTGTCTGTAATCTTTTTGTTCAAGGGGCTTATAACAAGTGTCTCGTGATCTTGCAATCGAGAAATGGATGCGTTTCAGAGGCTCATTTCATTTTAAATGCTAAATCTTAGTGCCATTTCTGATGATGAATTCGATGGCATATGTTGATCAGATATGTGTGATTTTATTCTCTTGGTAGTTTTCAGCCTTGCTATTTTTTTTTTTTTTTTCCTAACTAGTTTAATTTAAAGGCAAGAGGGCCACAAAACAAAATAGTGGGATGGCCCTTCAAGAGAAGTGAACCGCTTTCCAATTGGGTTGGAATAAGCCAATTCATGGATAAAGTGCTTGAAACCAAGTTTGAATTACTTCAACCTGCTAGCTGCTCTGAACTGGGCTTTGAACTGCTTCAAATCTCCCCAAAACAAGGCTATATGTCTACTTTTTCTTTCCAAATAGTGCTATGCTGAATCAAAAACAATTGTGCAATATCAAGTTGATTGTTGATTCATTAAAAAGAAGAAGAAGAAGAAGAAGAAGAAGAAGAAGAAGAAGAAGATCAAAGTTAGAACTTCCAAGGAGTTTTGAATGGACAACTGCTTTGTTTGGAAACAAGAAGCCATTTAGTAGGCCTTTTCTTCGGCTCACTTAATAGTTGTCAGCCTTGTGGTATGGTGGAAGGAATGATAAATATTTCCACTCGTAGATTGATGGAAAAACAGCAGTTGAGTGCTAGAACCCAATACCAAGAAATTATGCAGAAAGGCTGAAGCCATTGGAAGGTGGAGATAATTTACTTGAAGAGCACAGGGTAAATGGATTGGAGACTGTCAAGTCGTAACAGTTTGCTTTCAATTATTGGTCCCAAATGGCAGGCTGCAACAATTTTTAGGTGAAAAAAGTTCCATATGACTACGTGCAGCCGACCTCAATCATTGAGGAAACCTTGGGTCATTCCAGATTTATTCAATCTAGATTTAACCACGTATGTAGCACAACTAACCCAGAGTTAGTTTAACATGTAGCTACTGCTGTGTAACAGCTTCTTGTGGTTGTGATGCTGTAAACAACTAAATTTGTTTCTATCTTTTTACTTGTGTCCAATTTTTTTTTGTTCTATCATGATATAGCTTGTAAACTAAGATCTTTTTTCCCTGGGCTAAGCTATTCATGTCTTCATGATCTCAAGCTGTTCTTTTCGAGGGTAATCATTCTGAACTTTATTTGGCCACACCATGGTAGCAGCAGCAAAGCATACTGGCTCCCCTTGAAATATCCTCAGGGTAAATAGTTCTGTTAGCGTTGATTCTTCACCCTCAAGTCTGAGAGAAATATGGTATTTTTTTAACCTGAAGAGCTACCAATCTAGATGATGGTAAGCATGGCCAACAAGTTGCACTTCTTGAAGCAATAGGATGGCCTAAAGTAAACGATAAAACTATAATATTATTTTTGTGAAAATAATATATATATGAGAAGATTATGTAGCTTTGATATCCATAAATCTTCCAAACTGATAGTTTAAATACTTCTAGGTGACAAAATCTAAAGTAAACAACACACCACAAAGTCTCAAACTGACTTCCTAAGAATTGAAAAAACTTAACATACATAGTAGATACCACAAATCAAAGAGGACATCACACAAAAAGGATCACATAACTCCATAGATCAGAAAGTTGGAGTAGAAGCCCATCATCTAGTTGTGAAGGGTTGTGGTAGTCGGGTTGGTGGTGAAATTGGCATTGAGGAGGTGGGAGAGCAAGGCTTGGTTCTCCTGGCGGAGGAGGAGAGCTTTCTCCCTCAGCTTCTCATTCTCCTCCATGATGCATTGGTTCTCCAAGAAAAGCTTTAAGTTCACCATCTTCATCATCTTTGCACCCATCTTACGTCGCTCTTCCTCCTCTTCCTTCACACTTCCTTTTCTCCTTCGCAACCTTGGGCGATAACAGCACTTAGAAATCAGTTTCGTTCAAAAAGTAAGACAAATAGAAATATCTATCATATGCATGGATTTTAACTAAGAAAGAATAGGATTAAGATTTGAGAAGAAGGGAAGGATTGTTTAACACCTCCTCATCCTCGCAGTGAGCGAGAAGCGAGCTCTAGAGTTCTCTCTGAAGAGAAGAGAGGATGGATATTCTTTGATGGAGTCGAAGGTGTCGGAACGCATGTTGGTTCCCATGATCTCCTATGGTTGTATCTATGGTTGTAGCACGTATAGAACCCAACAAAAAAAAAAATTTGGAGAGAGTGTGAGGTGAATGAGTTGCATACAATCGGATCATATTATTTATAAGCAAAGGTGGTGACATGGATGGTTCTGGGCTGTGTCAGAGATAAATTTTCTTTATTAAATAATAACAATAAGGCTAAAATATATTTTTAATTCTCAAACTTTCACATAAAATTTATTTTGATTCTCAAATTTTTAGTTATTATAATATAATATCTAATGTTTTAAGAATGTTGCATTCCCAACATCGTTGATGTAAATACGTGAACTAGTTGATAGGTCAATTATTCTGTCAATTTTAACCGATTCTATATATCGAGATATTATAAATGCTACTAAAATGAGGATCAAAAATATATTTTCACTTAATAATAAAATTGCATGCACAAAGAGACAGGAAGGCATATCCGTAATGATGGATTGAAGGACTTTGATGAAGGCCGCTAGCCCTTCTCTTATCTCTCTCAGTAGTTAAAACTGATCCATATAGTCATTTTGTAGGATAGAGTACTTGTCTTGCCCCTCATCAACTATTAGAAGAACCCCCTACCTTAAAAGAGACCTTTTATTTTTGTATTTTTATCTATATCTTTAGCTATATTTATGTTTTTAATAAGGAAAAAGCACAATTCTAACGAATTACCCAATTGACTATAGTAACACGCTTTATGTCATGAACTTTTTTTATTTGATGGAGCTTTGAAGATATTTCAGTTCACTATCCAATCATGCTGTTAAGTTGACTATATCATAAGAGTGTGGAGTTTAAATCTAATCTCTTGTAAATTATACCCTCATTTCATATGTGGTAACTAAAATCCTATTTGAAAGGGTTCGCCATCAGCTATTTGAGGTAGCTGTTTTTCAACCATTGGGACCAATAGTTGTTTTAAACATGATCTTAGAGTGACACATAAACATGGCAAACCCTAACAACCACACTCCTCTCCTTAAAGAAGATTATTGATTTGAGACTAAATGGTCTAGTTTCTACTATTTGAATCTAGATAATTTATGTTTGATAGGTATTCCTTCCATTAAGCAACCTAATTCATAAGGGATGTTAAATTATGCCACGAAGTATTAATGCATGCACTAGTATTTTGATTCAAGCTGAAGTACTCAACTAATTAAGATACATATCAGGCTAGTTACATTAGGCCAAGGTTAATTTCAGATTCAGCATATATTGTTGAAGCATTGGCTAGTACATTGCAGCCTAAGCTTTTTCTTGAACTTTAATTAGCTTACCAGGAAATAAAGGAGAGGAAAAAAATACTGTTGTGTCAAGCATAACTCTAGCTCAAAATTGACTCGATCAATTGAACTATATATATATATATATGGATGAATTAGGTCTCTAATTCTAATCTATATTTCAAATTCAAAGTTCCATTCCTTTTTTTTTTTTTTTTTTTTTTTTTGAAGTTAGCATTAAGATAGCAAGGGACTAATCACCACTCACTATTGGTTCTCACCCAACCCCATCTAGGCTAGAGGAGTCTAGACCCAAACAAACGGAGTCAAAGCTTGTCAAATTGAGGTTTTGTTAATCAAGGATAGAAGTGAAAGCTTGGAATCAAATTCCTGCCTTCTTGCTCAAGGAACAAAAGGCAATACCACTCCAGCAAACATTCAGTGATACCTTCTAAAATATTAGAGGCAAATAATGATGTAAGTTCCAGAAAATATCTATGTTTTTTTATAAGTCTTGATTGATTCCCATAAGAAACATCCTAAAAAAGTTTCGTAATATACATACATACATACATATACTTTGCTGTATTCAAATATAACTAAGTTCAACTATATATATAAAGACATATACATATATACATATACACATAAACACATATACATACATATATACATGCATGCATGTATATCTCTCTATAGGAAGTTAACCAACCTACAAAAAGTTTTGCTTGTCACCAACTTTCCATCCCAAAAGCCCTTGGTAGAAAGTGAAGCAAATTAGGAGACACATTATTCTTTAATTTTTTGAGATCTAACACTAATTATTACTAAAATGAATTATGGACTAAGAAAGCAATTTCAAGTCAAATAAATTCCATATTAGGGTGGTTTCACCTAAATCAAACTTATTAAGGTTATGGCTCTGGATTAAGGACCTGTCTTAACCAAAAGCTTAGATCTTAGGTTTGGATAGATTACATTTGATCAGTTGTAATTCGTAAGAAAGAACTTAAACAAATTGATCCAAGTTTTTTATTACAAAAAAACATAAAAATTGAGCCTTACACAAAAAAAAAATTACACACGCACATGCATAGAGAGAGAGAGAGAGAGAGAGAGAGAGAGAGAGCAACATAATTAAAAAAAAAAAAAAAGATATCATGGAAGGATCTCTGTTTACCCATGCATTGCTTGCTTACCAATAGCCTATATCTTAGGGTGCCTGTTCTTTTGTTTGTCTCATGGAAATAGGTTACAATCTCTTTTTGAGTGGAAGGAAACAAGTTACAATCATATTCCTTCTACTCTTGAGATTTTTTTCCATTAAATATTCAAATAAATAACCAAGATTTTCTAAGGGAATTTTTATGAAATATTCTTCTAAATTTTTTGAACAAGTAGATCATAATTCTATCACATGTACTACATATGTCAGGTTTAATAGTTATTTTCTTCTTTAGAAGGGCACATAAAAAGGAAAAAAAATAATGCCTTATGCTGTCTAGCAATCTTTGTAACTAAATACTTGAAGACTGTTCCTTGTGCATATCTATTTTAATTGCTTTTTTGTTTCAACTAATTAAGCATTGAAAATGAGTCATATTTCACGTTCCCATATTATAACAATATAATGGCTGTACTTTTTAATGCAGTTGTTCTAAGATATAGTTGATCAAGTTTCTAAGGTTTGAACATTGAGTGTCTGACTTAGGATTCAAAATAGACCAGCTTTCCTTGCCTTTAAACTTTTTTGAAGCAATCAATGAAATTATTTTGAAGTTCTTATCTTACAAAATCAACTACCTACAGTGGAATGCCTGGGTATGTTCTTTTTAGTGAATATATATTTTAACTGCTTTTCAATTCCATCTCATTGTTGAAAATGAGCCATTATTTAATGAGCATATGTGATAACAATATGATTGTTATCTTAATACTAAAGTTTTAGTTGAATAAGTCTCTCCTCCCAAGATTTGAGCAATGGAGATTTGGCTGAGGGTTCAAAAAAGAGTAGCATCACAGCCTTTAAATTTAAATGAAGAAATCCAACTATCTAAAATACTCTAAAGAACTTTTAATATAACTACTCTTTAAAGAACTAATAATATATCTAAAGTTCTAAAATTGAAGAAAATACCAAGGATCATAAGACATTAATTATAGATCCCAAAAAGCCCATTCTAATAAGTTGAGTATCATTGAAATCCTACTTCTATAAAAGATATGCCTCACAAAAAATTGGAAGCAGATCATTATTAAATTGCAAATATAACTTTTGTTTACTTTTTGACTCAAAAAATATTGAAATTCACTGAAAATCACGAGATATCAATTATAAATCTTAAAAAAATCTTTTAAGCAAATCTAAGATCATCAAAAGCTGATTGCTTTTGCAAAAAATATTCAAGCTAAAAGATTACTAGTTTCACGTAGACCATAGAACGCTTCAATCATCTTATCTAACATGTCTCAAAATTATAATTTTAACATGAATTTAAATATAACAATTGTACAATTATTTAACTAGATCTTATGCAGTGTAAAATTTGTTTATTTCAAAAATATAGCTATAACATGGATATATATATATATATATATATATATATATATATATATCTAAATGAACTTTCATCATGAAGCTACTATCAAGCTTAGTTTGATCATATTTCTTGGTGAAGTGACCCTTATCACCTTAATTGAGATAGATCAATAGTAATTCATACAATACTAATACATAGTCAAAATTTTATTTATTATTTATTTTTTAAAGATAATAATTAAAATATAAAAATTGATATGTCAAAAAATAATTAATTATCATTTCACATTATTAGTTAAGATCTCAATATTTTAATTTCAATATATAATCCTGCTCTAGTGCTTTTATGGTATGAAGTTGGAGACCACACATCTAGAAATAAGGATGCCAAGTAGTGCAGTTGATACTTTGTGGTAGGTTTAAAAATAAAAAATAATAAGAAGACATTTTTGATAACTGAAAAAAAAAAAAAAATTCTTATTTCCTTAGAAAAGCAACATCTATAAGAGTCAGCGTACAGCAAATATTTCAGCTCAAAAGATAATCCTCCACTCACAAAATGATCTCTATGGAAGAAATGGCAATCGACAATCTTATTTCTAGCTGAATCTAATGATTGATTAAGAGGAGGGATCTTATCTCATATGATTTAACAAAACCTCTTACATATGATTTAACAAAACCTCTTATCAAGTTACAAATCAAACACACTATTTAAGTTTTCTCTTGTAGCAAATTGAGACTGGCAGGTACCAATTCAGAGTTAATTAAGCCGCTTAATATCTCCTCCACTCCCTCCTCTTGAGAGGACCTATACCCCACTCACAAATTGACAGAAGCCAGGGACATTCAAATAAAAGGTGATGTGAGATAGGGTGGAGGACATGCCCCAACCCCAATGGTACAGACCCCGAAAAGGAGTGAAAAAAGGGAGGAGAAGACTGTCACCTCCTTGATAACGTTTCGTGGTCTCATTATGAGAGGAATTTTTGGGCTACCATTTTAGAATCTTAGTTTAAGATTCAAATGGTGATTCAACTATATTTTTTTAAGTTCTCTCTCATGCATGTGTTCTCATTGCCCGGAAATATTGTTTCAACTTAGAGATGTAAATTGGATCGAAGCAGTTTTTGAAGGATCAAAAAGTACTTTTAAAAACTTAAAAGCATTGTTGAATAATTTTATAGTGTTTGATAAAATTTTAAAAATACTTTTTACTTCTACTAAAAGCTTAAAAATTTTATTCGAGAAAGCTTCAATTTGAAACTTTTCCTAAAAACTCTACTTCTAAATATTGAGAAGTTGTTTTCATTAAACTTAAAGGCCAAAAATTCGAACTTAAAAAAATATTAATTTTTAATAATATAATATTATAATAATATAGCATGGCAATAATTATATAATACAATGTAATATATTATATTTAAATATTATTACAATATATTGTAAATAAAAAATATAATTATTATATTTATATAAAAAAAATTATGATGATAATAGTATATTATGTAGTGTAACATAAGATAATATAATAATATTATAAAATATTATGATATTATATAGAAATATAATATTATTATACAATATTATAATATAATATAAAAATAATATTATTATACTATATAACATTATAATTTTATAATATTACTATAATAATATATCACAATATTATGCTATTATATTATTAGATAATAATGAATATAATTTTAATAATGTATTATAATATAACTACTAAATAATAGTAAAATAATATATTATAATAATTTTATATTATAATCATTATTATATTAGAATATTATTATATTTTCTTATACTATATTATAATACTGCAATATGATATATTTTTATATTATTATAATATGATATGATATTATTATATTATTAAAATAATTTATAATAATAATTTTTAATAGGTTAAATGATTGAAAGTATTATGCAATATCTTTTATTATTTTTATTGTAAAAGCATTTTCTTAGTTTGTTTATCTAATAGATATTGAAGTTTCGTAATACTTTAAAAATGTTGTTACGAAATAATAGTTAGGTTTTTTTTAAAAGTTCTACTGCTAAAATCTTTACTTTTAAAAGCTTCACCGCTAACAACTTCACCAAACAAACCTAAGCCTTGGTTGCTTAATGTCCAACGAAGCAATTGGTTCTTCTGTCCATGATATCTCTTCTGCAGGCCCAAAAAGGCTCAATCAAACTAATACCATTATACACGCCGAAGCCCTTTTTCCCCTCAGTGCTCCCTTTAAGTCAGTGGCCAACGTAGATTGTCAACTCTTACCAGAAGGTGAACATTTTGAAAGTGACGACCACCATCATCCTCTTAATCCAATTCCAATGAAAAGAGGCCTTTCCTACCGTACCTCTGCACTCAAAAAGATCAAAGCCGACGTTGTTGTCTGCAACATAACAATCATCATGACTTTGAACATGGAAGGATGGATGGAGCTCTGAAGCAGGAGCTCACAGGGCACTAGTGCCACTTCCATCGCAAGACAAAAAAGACTAGTCGAAAAGGGATACGAAGCATCCCTCCCAATAGTAACTCTGGGCGCTTCAAGTGGCTTTCTTACTCCATTTGACGTAGCCCGCATGTACTCGTTGATGTCACACTACTCAGACCTCGTAAGTTCCACTCTCAAGCATTATCTCAAGAAATCAATGGCTCTCTAAGACACGGAATGCTCCATTATCGCAGTCGTCGTCATCACCAATACGTAGATGTCTGCCACTGCTTGGATACCACACTTTAAGTTTCCTATACCTCCATGAAAGGTCTCTTGCAGTTATGTTAGACCCTGCATCATACGTTGCCTAGCAGTTAACTGTAGTAGCAAAACAGAAAAATTCAAGCATTATATTTGTGCAGAGTTGTCGAAGATAAAGAAAATTTCAACTAAAGGAAACCAACTTCACACTCCACAAATCATAAACACGCACGTTGCATTTGCGAAAACAACAATATATTATCTTATTGTTGAGTAACTGAAACAACTAAATATCAGAATAAAGCATTCCCCAGTCTAGAGAAAATTAGCAGAGGATAAAGCTAACGTGCCTTTTGTATTCTTTCCGTTCAAGAATTATTTTGAAACAACAATGTCATAGAAAAAACACAACAACAACAATAATAACCGCCACCATCACCATCAAACCTTAATCTTTAAATTTATTTAAGTTAGTTACATGAATCCTTTTCTTTTATTTCATTCATTTTATAACCATGCTTTATTTTAAAATGTAGAAATCAAGTCTTTCGATATTATTTTTTTTAATATAAATTTTTATTTATCTTTATTTTTTTTCTTATACATGTATCAAATTACTTATTGTACATATTCAAACTATTTAAATCATCATTCTTTTAATTTATTCTTAATTGATATTTTTTCTCTAATAACTTCATTTTTTTAATTTATTCAAGCATTATCATGCAGCCAGCTCATTACTTTCAAACCATCCAAAATTCTGTAAAGCATCGTTTTAAACCTTTTAGACAATTTTTAGCCTAAAGGCAAAGCAAAACTAAAAGAACATCATCTCCTCAGAGCCATAATACTCAACAAGCATGCTTCCCACACGCATGGAATGTCGCCACAAGCTAGACTCCCTCACCTTGGTTTCTATAGTTAAGAAGGATAAGCAAGTTTTGGATGATCCGAACAGTTGAAGATATCTTCCTACCGTTGAGAATGCTCACAACGATTCAACACTGCATAGCTGAATTACTGCTGCTTTCTGGATTTGGTCTGATTGCTATATTTTTTTACATCTCCAAGGCTCTTTTAACGCGCTGCAGATGGTAGAGACAGCCAATAGTTGTAACAGCCTTTCCCAAATAGGTAAAGGCCTGTTTGCCTTCCACCTTTTTTCCTTGGGATTTACATAGCCAAGCTTTCTCCATTATTTACATAGAAGATTTTAAATTGAAAAGTCTCTCACCATTTTCTTTTGTTTTAATGTCACGCGAAAGAGAGGAGTACGGGCAACATAATATAGTGTCCAGCTTCTTTCAAACTTATAGAAAAATAATTTTGCAGGTCTACACCAAATGGGAATGTCTGAAGAAAATTCATCCAGGCATTTCCAACAAAAAAAAAAAAAAAATCAAAAATATTAATAAAAGCAATTGAAGATTAATGATGACAGACCAATTATCCTCTGATAATCTTGCCTCTTGAGCAAACAGGCTAGTTCAAACAGGCTAGTTTGAACGGTCTCAGCCAGCCAGATGTGGTTGCTACACCATCCAATCTGTGCAACCGCTTGTCAAGCAGGTTAATGTCAACTTGGCCATGCCAGGTTACACAATCACGTCGTATCGATTACATTTACCAAGTTCTCAGAAGGGGAACTGCTGTAGAAAAACAAATGATCAAAAAAGGATAATGTAGGATTCACACACAGATTACAGGGGAATGTACACAACATACTCTTCAGCAAAGAAAACACAGATTGGTAGCCTCCAACATATCTGTAACTAGGCCACACCATAGAATACCACATTAAATAGATCAAGGGCTTGAGCACTTCCAGAAATAGAGATTAAGGGACCGCATTAAACAGATCAAGGGCTTGAAAACTTGCAGAAATAGAGATTAAGGGTGTTTACTTTCCTGCAGCTTGACATAAATCAACAAAAGGACATATGGTAAACCGGACACCATAGAAACTCTCTCAGGCTTCATCCAGTGGATGAATAATCATCTAGATCACGCTTTACAACGATTGCCCTAAATTATTTTACAGAAAATACAAAGGCAGTAAGGAAACACCACACAAAGGCTTGGGTAATGGGATGGAACAATTAGTCTCTCCGGACCCAAAAACCAGGTTCTATAGCAGATTAGGCACTTGCATCAGAAGTGCAGATGCAGCAAGATATGTTAAAAGATCAACTGGTATAACATTTTCCCCACAGATGTGTTCATCATCTTCACAATGAGTTGTTATGCCTTGTACTTTTTAAAGTTCACAAATTCTGTGAAAAGTGAAACACCATCAACACCACTGTAAAGCACAAGGAAATTGTAAAAGTTGAGTGGCCCACCAATAAACATCCCCTGCTAAAGGTATCTCCAGATATTAACCGTAAGCAGTAAAGGATAATCCCTACAAACAAAAAGTTGTGATTGATTAGATTGTAAGCAACAAGATCAATTCCATTAGCCCATGTTTTCAATCAATCATATTTGGATCTTCAAGAGCTAAAGGAAGAGATGCCTTACCCAGGAGAGTTCATCCAGCAAGAGGATTTGCATGGATGGTCACACGATTAATCCTGATCTCGGCTAGAGGTCTATCCCCAGGTCCTGTCTGTGTCTGGGCAAGCCAACAAGCTCAAGCAGTCAGTCACGTTTTTAATGAGAGACTAGCAAACAAACATCCGTTCAATGAGCATTTGAAAAACAACAACAACAATAAATACAAATGAAAACATAACTATTAATATTCCTATAATTCATCAATAGGATGTCTCTGTTTGCCCACGTTGAATGACATATTCAAGTCATCAAATAAAAATGAAATGGAAAGTATTTTATATCTTATTGTCTGAGATGTAATGAATTATATTATATAGAAACAGAAATTTTACTTAGTTATTATTTGTTTACAGAAATATCGATAAAACTATCGATAAAACATGGGCTTTCACGTGTGCCTTAACATGCCAATTTGGCAGCATGTAATTGGCGTCCTCCCAGGGGAATTGGTAAAAAAGGGCACATACTGGAATAATGGCATTCAACAGCAAAGTCTCTTAGACATTATTCCATTGCAAGCTAAGAGGGGAAGAAAAAATCTTATGGTGAAAGATAAATATAACTAAAAAGTTCAGGCACAGGACCAAAACAATGAAATCTGATGAAAGGCTTAAAGCATACGAGAGAACTGTACCTCCATCGTTTGAGAGGCAGCAGAGATCGAAATAGGCTTATAATGATTTGGTTGGGGTGTCGGTTGCAGGGTAATCGTGCTTCCTTGGATGGAATTAGGAATGGAACAAGGATTAATGGGAACTGCTGGAATCATGCCTCGAAAGGGAGTGACAAATATGATAGGAATTTTTTCCCAACAGCATGTCCAAAGGGCTCTTTGTTGGATTTAATGTAGCATGTCATGCTAATCTGCTACTGCATTATAGGAGTGAGAGCAGGGGCTTCCCAAACCAGCACCAACATGATCACAGCCATGTACGAGACACGGGAGAGGGCCATGGCGAACCATCCATTATGGTATCAAATTCTTGTATGATTTGATAGAATCTTTGTGGGAACCCTAGCTCCCCTTAGTTCTGCAGCTTCTGCCCCTAGCAAGATAGGAGGTTAAATGATATTGGATGTTACATGAGAGAGAGAGAGAGAGAGAGAGAGAGATGCTTGCAAGCTAAATAGGGAAGAGATTAGGGTGAAAGAAACCAGATGGAAAATGGACAAAAAAGTAGTGCTGAAAATAGAAATTATAATTGCAATAACAATAAAAAGGTCAAGGGTATTTTGGTCAAAAAAGTGAAGAAGAATCAATTGGCAAAATTCTAAGATATCAAAACTCCAGCCTTCCAATATAATAGAGAAATAGTAACACAATGCAAGTCATACCTCAAGAGCACAATTGCAATAATCTTGTGGTTTGTGCTAAAAATTCAATAAATTGGTTTAGGCACCAAAATCCACCTACCTTTTCCATAAGGTCTAAAACTTCAAACCCATGGATTACTCGTCCAAAAACTGTGTAGAGTCCATTTAAATGTGGTTGCTTTGCATAAGTGATAAAGAATTGGCTTCCGTTTGTGTTGGGCCCACTATTTGCCATTGAAAGTATTCCTCTTGCATTGTGCTAGAAAACAACAAGATACCGCATCAGTATTCCTTTAGGAAAAAAAGTAATTTACAGATACAGCTTGATAGTAAAAATTATAGCATTATCAAAATAAACTCATTTAGTATGCGGCAAGTACCTTTAAGGAAAATGGCTAGATTCAGTGAAAGCTAGACAAAATCATCTTTGTCAAGCAAATATTCATCAGACAATTACCATCAACAAGAAGACAAAAAAACCAGTGTAGGATAAAATAAAGCAAAAAAAATTATCTATTGTTTGGTGAAAAGGTCACTTCTGTTGTTGGTAGAAGCATTCTGGCTCCACAATCCTGGCACTAATGAAGAAATCAAGTGCTAGCTATCATGTCAACCTAGAACACCCACACCAATACAAGAGGTTTAAGGATATTGACATATGATACCTTAAGCGACTCCCGGATTTCATCATTGAATTTCTTCCCCCATATGCTGGTCCCTCCCTTGCCAGTGCCCATAGGATCTCCACCTTGGATCATGAAACCCTTGATATTTCGATGAAATATAGTTCCATCATAATAGCCACTAGCACAAAGTGCCAAAAAGTTCTGCATCAAATTTGAGCCCAATTAAGTTCAGCAAGCACATATTTCAACAATATAATATGCACAAGCTATATTCCTGAATTTGGTGATTTTTATGGAGATAGCAGAAAAAATAGAATCAAAGGCATTTGTTGTAATCTTTACCCAGCAGATATGTTGTTTATAAAAACAATATTTTTTGAATGGCTCAGCAGGTATGAAGTGACTGATCTAATGATAAGACAATCCTGTATTCTTTAACTGACCATCCATAGCCCAAGTACAGAACAACATAAAATTTAAATCATGGCTTAAGTAGACAACAGTAAATTTTCAATATCATGCCAATCAACATGGACTAAGTAGCTACTACTACAAACAGCAGCCAAGCATACAGGTTCATGTTCATGCCAAATCCTAGGCATTGATTTTGTCACATATTGCCAATGAGTTGGCACATAGCAACATTTGTCAAGTTAGTTTGTACAAGCCCTGTACATGTTATTGCTACTATATTACCTTTTTTTCTGAATTGGGGTATGTTTACCGCCATGGTGCAAATAATCACTGATAGTGTGTTTTATATACTTAGGCCAAGCCTGGAGAGAATGTTTCCTTATCCATCCTTCAACCAACACTGTACAAGAGACAAAACTCAATCACCATCATCAACTGCAAATGCCATTAAAGACTGTCATAGCCCCCCTTCCATGACAGAACCACTGGTCTAATTTCTGTTTCAACCAACTGAAATATAATTCATCAGGCCCACACTGTTTAGATCTTGATTTTGCTTCCCCTAATACAACTTATGGTGGCCATGACTTGCCCATAGTGATTAAGTTTTATATCATCACATTCCTTGAGCTTCTTTTACAAACTTTCAAAAAATGCATGAGATGTAGGCCATGTTGTCAGCCCAAATTCAATCCTTTGCACAAAAAGTTGCTGAATTCACAGACCCTATTCCTCAGCATGACACTACATCATCCAAGCAATTTGACATTTGGGACATTTGGGAACTGGGGCACAATATTTGATGATTCTTTTTATTTCCTGACAATTATCATTATTGTTTCATAAAGGTAATTGTTGAATTTTGTTTTGTATTGAGTTAATACATTTTTACATATTTTCCGTCATAATATATATTTTTATTATTTTATTTTATTTTTTGAATGTCTTTGGTCCAGCCAATTAATCCAGAGGTCGAAACAGTGACTGAGCCATAGTCTAGTTCTGATAACTACGCTTAACAAAAAGGAAGATATGATAAGGGGGAAGAGAATAATAAAAACAAGAAGAATAAAGGAAAGGGGAGTGCCCTACAACAAATTTCATTTCTTTGAAATAAAATATGTCTACAAAATTCAATTCTACTCCCACGAGAGTTTTTAGATGGCTAACAATATCATTCTCTTACATACATCAAGACTCAAATCATGAGCCACATCAACTGACTCAACAATTACTTGGTAAAGTGTCTCAAAAAAAAAAGGAAACTAATCAGCTAAATGAATCCCCGCACTAAAGGAATGGCCAGCAATGTTACTTGAAAACATGACAAGGAGGTCAAGCATCTAGATACCTTAAAGAATATAACACAAGGACATGCTTATATCATTGAGATGTACGTGAGAGTATGCATACAAAAAATAATTAGTTGGATCGGTTGTTCCATAATGTTACAAAATTCATAAAACTTGTTAAATATTCTGTTAGGCTTGAAAACGTCTATGCAAGAGTACTAAAGTTAGTCTTTTAATAGCACCGACTTCATTATTTGGTAATTTGAGGTGCCAAGGAGGGACATTAAGTGTCCAAAGGAAATAACTGCCCAAGAGTCTCACACATAAAGAAACCTAAAATTTAGAGCATCCAGGTATCCCCAGCCATCATAACTCCCAAAAGGCTTGGACTAGGAATCTCAAAAGGAAATCAATTAAGGGTGTATTTGGTATTTCTTAAAAGAAATTCTTCTGTGAATTTTAAAGGTTAAAGAAAAGCTCTTTGAAAAAACAATAGTGATTCATAGCATCACTTCAGACACGTTTCTTAAAGAAGAGAACGTCAAAATGTGACTTTTGCTCTTGTCCATGGCCTTGCTCCTCTTTCAAATATGTTAGCCCATCCACCATAAGTAGTTCTACAGTATGCGATTACCAAATATGAAAATACGAAAAATACTTTTTATTTAAGATCTTAAATGAAAATGATTTCTGAGAATGACTTTTTAAAACGCAGAAGCAACTCCAAACATAGTCTAAGCATATTTTTCGTGCACCTAAATCATGTCCATATTGATCTCAAAACATTTCACCAAAAATTCTTAAAAATTCTGAAAACAAAGATTGAATGTGAAGAAAAAAAGACAGTAGATGTACATCTAAATCATGATTTTGCATGTTCTTAAAAATCAACAGTCATGATTTTATGATGCTCAGTATTTAGCTGTACGAGAAAATTTCGTAGAAGTCCTAAATCATTTTATTGAAATTTCTACCCTAAATAGAATTTTTTAAATTCATGATTTTCTCTCTTTATCACCTCATACCTTTTCCTTTTTTATCCTTATTTTCTTTGACAGCCGAATACCTTGCAAAAAAAATCAGAAATTAAAAATAAAAAACATTCAGGAAAAAAGTAAAATCAAATTTGAAATCGAAAACCTCCAAATGGAGCCTACAACAAATTTGAGGCCCAAGAACATGGGCAGATCAAGGCCAATTTAGCTGGCTCATTTCTTGGCTAGCAATAGCCTGTGCAAAGGAATCTTTGGGGCAGACATGTTGCAATAGCTGGATCACTGATTTGTCACTATGAATTATGTGGTCCTCTACATTCTTGGCTGGAATAACAGCAACATTATCACATTTGTATTGTGTAAAACTAATGCATCAACAATATGATCCATCAAAATTTGTGAAAGTTTTACCACTGATGCTCCATCTAATTTTAACCCTCTGTGAATTGGAGGTTATTTGTATGCAATATGATTACAAGCACTGGAGAAATTTGTGATCATCGATGGATAACTCTACCTAAAAGTTTTTCGGCCAAGACATCTCTCCCATAAAATTGTAGAGGAAAACATCACTTCTTCTTCTTCCCTTTTTTTTTTTTTTTTTTTTTTTTTTTTGTTGGGGTGGGGGGGTGATGCTAAACTAGCAAACACACAACCTAGTTTCTTAAAGTCTCAAAACCATTTCATAACATCCTCGATTATTCAAGGTTATATGCCCAATTCGTCAAGAATTGATCAAACACCTCTAGTTTGAGGTTTTCAACAGGTTTTGAATGAAACCCTATTGCTTTCAATTCGCTGCAATCAATTCTGGTCAGCATAATTGAAACCCTACTGTTTTTATTTTAATTTAATTATGTGTAGAAGATCATAGCTCTGCTGCAAACATATAAACAGAAAATGTATTTCCCTGGTTTTCAACAAACTAAGTCAAACAAATCCTCTTGTAACCAAGTAAAAGTAGAATACTGGACCTACACTAATTTATACAGAATTCCAGGTTAAGAACATCAATCATTCATCATGATCAAGAATTCTTGCACATAATGGCTCAACCCAAAAACATTGAAATTATCAGAGAGAAAAGGCAACTGAGACCCCAAAATGAAATAACTTAGCACCCCAACGACATAGGCAATCAAAGACTAGGAACCACAGATACTTCAAAATGCATCCTTTATTTGCTTCCAATACGTATTAATATTATACTTCTAAAATATGTGTCAGATACTTATTTTAAGTATATTGTTTTTTCTTTAATAAGAAAGAGATCCAGATAATGATACATTCACGTTACTCCCTTGATACCTCTGAGGATAAGGAACGGGCCTTTTTACCGATGAACTTGGTCCGTGATTCTAATTAAACTACATGGATGATATGGAATATTTCATCCCTTCATCTATCAAACCGACTATTATAACGATCGCATTGCACTAGGGATGCAACTATCAACCCCTCCACTACATTCGTCCCTTGCCAATCACCAAACTTGAGAGAAATTTCACCCTCATTGTAAAAATTTAAAGAAATTTTTTTTATAAAAAAAGCGAGAGAAAGAAGCGAACCTCGGCTGCTTTGGGGACCTCATCGCATGCGATCTCGCACTTGATGTCGCCCAGATTCGTGTGCAGAGTGACTGCCTGCATAGAGTTGGAAGATTAGAAAGAGTTAGGGTTTTCGAGACTGGGGGCGTCAGAAATGGTAACGAAAATTAAAGATTTTAGAAGAAAAGAGTTGGAAGGGAGAGAACGAGTAACCTACCATCGGCTTTTCTTCCACTCGGATGGAAAGGAGTTCTTGACTCTCGGCGAAGAGAAGCTTTAGAAATTTGGGAAGGAAACCAAAGCAAGAGGCGAGACCCTGGAATGGAGTTCTAAATCGAGCTCGAGCGAGCCTTCGGCCTTCTGACCAGCGGATGCTTCTGGAGGACTGTGGAACTGGCTATGATTTGGGCTTCATATTGAGATGTTGGTCCAGATGGAATCCGGCCCAGCCCATTCCATTCTCAGGTCCAGTGACTACAAATAGTGATGAGATTATAATCTATATTGCATAATTAACTAAGCAGCAAGCATTTCTATCTTCTATAATTTGTAGATGAATTAAATTCAACAATTTTTGATAAATGAGATAAAATAATATTCCCAAATATAGAATATTTGAGGCCCATAAGTATTTTTTTTAACAAAAGAAGGATCGAATGCGAGGATGGGCAATATTTTTTTTTTTTATTTTTTGTCCTGGTAGATATAGAGCATATCCTATTTCCCCTTCTCCAAATCACAAATGCCAAGATTTTTCTTTTTGAGTTTTTCGCAGTATCTACTGGTCAGAAGCACATTTAATGGACGTGATTAACATCCAATAAGTAATGATATTTTAAACAATTTCACATGACGTAAAACGAAAATAGGGAGAAAAATACTAAATAATTTCACTGACGCCCTTTGGAAAACCATCTCTCACCCCATGCAAGCATCAACCAAGAACAGCGTTGCTCCAGTGCATCATCTTTTCATCAAGTTGGCTTTAGATTTTCCTTTGGAAAAAAAAAAAAAAAACATACTATCGAATTAAAAATTAGCCTGGATGGTCGCACCGATACGCACACCGATAAAAATTTTTCTCTAGATCCGAGCGCACGGTTACACTGCGTTCGTTGGAATGGACGCTGAAATGTGATAGAAATACTGACTTTTGACCGCATTCCAACATTTGGTTTGTCAACGAAGTGTCCAATATAGAAGGCAGAGACATATTTCTTGTTGAATTCCTTCATTTAAAGGTCGATTTGGCTCTTATATCTTCCATGAAAATAAGAATTGATAATATTTTTGATAATAAAATAATCAAGAGTGTTTATGATGTAAAATTACAATAAATATATATTTATTGTGAATTAATTATCAATGATTTTGATTTCAAATAGAAATAAATAATTTAATAAATATTTAAATGAAAAGTATAAGTTGGATTATTATATCAGTTGTTACTTAAAGATTTGTTACATATTATATACTAGCAAATGACTGCTGTACAACACATGTTAAAAACAATATGAATTATAAATTATAAATTATAAATTATTAAATTAAAATGAACAAATAGCATAAAAATACAAATAAAAATATATTTATAAAAAATATGAATGAAAATAGAAGTATAAACTATAATAGATATAAATAAATAAGATTAAAATTTTGATAACTAAAATATTAAATATAAACCGCAAAATTTAAATAAATATAAAATATAAATAAATAAAGTAAGCAATTAAATATAGAACATAGAAAATAAAGAGTGTAACTTATGATAATCAAACAAATACTTGAAAAATATGATAATAACTTCCAAAAGAATTATAAGGATCAGCATTATAAGCTTAGTTACATTCATCAGGTAATGATTCATTTAGAAAATGATATTTACTACATTAAAATATATAACTGGTTAAATTAAATATTGAAATTGAATTGCTATTCCTTTGCTCTGCATTTCTTCATTTTATTTCCAAATAATAGATTATGAAATGCGAATCCAATTCCCTGCCTTCCATTTCCATTCCATTCTAATCCTCATTCTGATTCTTTTTCATTCCTGAAAACAAAACATCCTCATTCTGATTCTTTTTCATTCCTGAAAACAAAACATAATGCAAAAAAAATAACCGCAGTGGCCAGTCAAAATACTAACTGTCATGAAATTATAATAAAAATTTTCGGATTATTTCTGAAAAGTATAGAAGATATATAATGTCTTCACGCCAGCATGCACCTTCACTTGAGTTCGCAATAGAAACAATAGAAAACAGAAAGCCAGATGCTTACAAAATATGCTGCTTTCAGAATCCCTTAGCTGTTAAAAAAAATGTTCAACTTATTCTCCTGTTGTCCTGAAACTATTTCGAAACAGTTCAAAGCATAATAGCAAATACCAACCAGAAGCTTTCATTCTACATTCTTGAGGAGACAAAAAAGTACAATTTATATTTTTACCAATATCAAGGTTCCTACAAAACGTCAGCAATCAAGGCGAGAATGCTCACAAAATTTCCCATACTTTCTAACCTATCACAACTAAGGTGGAACCATCAGAAAGAGGACAATCCTAATTAAATGCCATCTCCTCAGAATAAATGCAGAAATACCCATCCACATCTGCAGCAGCTAAAATTGGGATCATCAGAAATTACTTCAAGGTTCTCAAAGTGTCCCTCAAGCATCTTGATATATAAACTTCTACCAGGTGATGCTATGGACAAAAGGAGCTTACAGGCAGCCGTTTCATTTCTTACACAGATAACATCCGTCGAGCTACAATGAAATGACACAGTCTGCTCTCCCAGTTTTTGCAGCATAACTTGTTGAAACAAGAAACCACACCTATCAGATGCCCAATAATATAACTGGAAGACAATTACCTTACCGTCTTTTCAACGTTGAACTTTAATGGCTTTCAGTGACCCTCCTAATCCTTTCCATAACCACAGGAATATCTTTCTCTGTCAATGTTGCAAAGCAACACCTAAACCATCCAGGTTCAATGCAGTGACATGATGATCCGGGTGTTACATTGACCCTAGCTACGTTTAACAGTTCATGCCACAGCTTGAGCTCCCCTTTCTCACTGTACGGTCGAATAAACTTGCTCATGTCTGCCCAACAGTAGAATCCTGCACTGCTACTAGCGCACTCAATATCTAACTGTTTTAGCCCATCCACAAATAGTGCACCCATTTTCCGCAGCCTCTCTCTGTTTATCTCAAGATACTCCGATATGAACTTTGCATCTGAAAGCATTGAGACAAGCAAGCATTGAGTGGGAGCTGAAATGGAAGAGAACCTTGCCAGCTCTGCAGCGGCAGCCAGGACATTTTCGTTGAAGGAATAGATGGCACCCACTCTAAAGCCTGGAAGAGAAAGATCTTCCGACAGTCCATATATTATATGAACCCGGCTTCTGTTGAAACCTTCTGCATCTAGAACCTCAGCAACACTGACAAACTTATTGCTTCCATGGGTTGACCCACCAAATATTTCATCAGAAATTAGATGAATGTTTTTCTCTGTAGCAAAGTCAAGAAGGCCATATAATGTTTCCTGACTCAGAACATTGCCCACAGGGTTGGATGGGTTAGAAACAAGAACAGCAGAGACTTTGACTCCTCTTTTCTTTGCTTGATTGTATGCCCTATCAAGAGCAGCAATGCTTATGTTGAAGTTATCAGTGCTTCGGCACGGAACAGGAATTAAATCTATCCCAGTTCGCCACTTTATATCCCTGTCCCACCTGCATATAAAGAAAATTTTTATTTTGCAAGGGCATTGCCTCATTATCATGTATGAGAATGAAAATATTGCTTGAGAGAAACTACCCAGGGGAATACGGTGAAGGAACAAGAATTGCATTTCCAGGATCTGCCAGACAGAAACTTAATGTCTCAATTGCAGGGGTGGCACCTGCTGTTAATACAATTTGTGACGGATTAAATGAAACAGATCCCTGCATGACTTGACCCATGAATCCAGCCACAGCCTGTTGAAACAGTCATTGGAGAAGTCAAGTAACATGCTTTTTTAAAATTTTATACTCCTTAAGACATAGCACCAGTTCCTCATGAGCCTAACAATCTACAGGAATAATGCCTACATACTCAGAATTTAGTTGCAATGCCTTTCCAGCCAACTGAAGAAAACTGGATAAACATGTCATAGATTTAAACTCAAATAAGACATGATCAGACAACCTATTATGGGTCATTATTTTCCATTAAAAGCACTAAATTCAAAGAGATGCAAGACTAAGCACAAAACATGTGAAATCAAAGAAGTGGACTGTGACAAAGGAGGCCCTACCTGTGGTTCACATTTTTTCATTCAGCATGTTAACAAAAAGCTCTCCGCAGTCAAAACGATTGCCATCCACAAATTAAAGGTGCAGGATACAAATACCACTTGTGTCAACCAGAATCACAAAACCAAGGAAATCCAATTCCATCAACACACCTAGGACCTTTTCCAAACAACATTAGAAGACAAGGAGAAATCAGATCTTGCGGTTTCATAGAGTCTTCTCCACAACCATTAAATGGAAAGGAAAATAGAAGACAAGGAGATATCAGATCTTGCTTTGCACTGTCATATACTATATTCAGGCTTCACAACCAATACAATACATAAACTTCAAATTCCTTTGAATCATGAGCACCCTGCAGCCAGCAATCTTGGTAGCATGATACCATTCCAACATAATCAACCTGAGACCAGTAGTTATCAGCAAATACAGGGGGGCTCTATAGTCGGGGGGCCTCTATAGTCGGGGTTGCGTAAAACAATTTCTAATAAAGTAATACTTTTTTTGGCTTTCCACCATAATATTTTTTGGTTCTGATCGCATGTTATCATGGTCGACATGTCCCATTCAACATCTAAAACTTGCATTGATTTTAGCCAAAAAAGAAACTTTTTTTAAAATAAACATTCTGAGTCTTTAACTATATTTTCGTAACCAAAAGATACTTTGAATTGTGTCAAATTGATTCAATTGATCAATCAATTGATTGAACAAAACATGCCAATAATTTGTGGCATTTGTCCATCCTCATACAAAGTCCGACACTTATCTCTAAAATTACTTGACACTTATCTCTAAAATCACTGACACATGTAATCCGGTGGTAGGTTTCTATTGATTACAACAGTGAAAATTCAATATCAAATCATGCAGGCCAAAATTTCCTAGTGTAATGTAACCCAAAAAATCTAAGTACCATCTTGTCAGCTAATATGTACCTAGCTTCAATTTACAATCTTCTTAATTTCACCCCTCAATCCATCCAATCAATATTAAATTCAAAATGTAAGTTTGTTACCATATCCAGGTATAGAAATAATATGAACAGATCATCTATTACCCCAATATTTCTCTAAAGCTTCAAAGTTGGGAATTCATTTGCCATCTAGATTTGAGTTTCTTCATAATCATGGCGGTAACTATTAAGAGGCAACTTCTTTTTATCCTGTATGTCTGTTCAACTAAAGAAAACTGGATAAGTGTTGTGATGATTCATAAAAGTGACCGCTTATAGTGTTACCCTTCATCTGAACATATGGCTAAAAGCAGAATAAAAAAGTCAACCCCAACTGAATAAAATATTTTACCTGGTCAAGGTCATAAACTTATAATACTAACTATATATAGAATTAAATAAATCAATATGTCAAATTAAAGTAGCAGTGATTGGTAACTTGGGGCCATATATAACCTCGGCAAATGGACATGCATCGAAATAGGCTTTATCGACCTTAAAAACTAAATAATAATATATGTACGCTTTATGTCTTCCACATTATATTTCTGAGAGCGCCATTGATTTTTTTCCCCCTTGTCTTTCTCTTTCCATGAAAAATAGTTGATGTCCAAAGTTGTCATCAGAACTAAATAGAAAGCAAATTAACAAAATTAACCAACATAAAAAAAGCATACGAATCAAGTGAACAAATTAAAGAAGATTAAAAAAAATCGCATCTTCAATCAAAACAGGAGAAGATAGGAAAATTTCCGGCTTACCATCTTCAAATCCGTCGAGCCATCATATGGCTGATAGATTGCCAATCCTCGGATACTCAAACCCCAATTCTCCTTGTCACCTGGAAAGGATTCCTTCAAATTACTCGCCAGCCAGTCCCGAACAAGATCCAGCGACAACTGCTCTAAGACAACAAGAATCCCTAAACCTCCCCATCCATCCATCAAAATCAAAACTTTCAAACAGACAGAGCCATCGACACAGAACCAAAAGATTACCTGATTCTCCGCCAGGCCAAGCCGCACGACGCCACGGGGATTGGAGATGGGATGGTACGGGTCCTCGAGGCACCTCTTGTAGCCAATGCAGTAGGGGCAGTCGTCAGGCCGGGCGATGGCGGCACCCCGGGAGGAGAGCTGGGCGCGGCCAGAGGAGCCGCGGGTAGAGGGGAGGCCCCGGGCGAGGGACCGGGGGATGGTGGAGAGATCCGGGAGGTTGGAAGGGGGCGTAGAAGGGGAAGGAGAAGGGGAAGAGGGGCGGTTGCGCTTGAGGTAGAGCTGGAGTAAGTAGAAGAGGGCGCAGGGGATGAGGGAGCCGAGGACGAGGCCACCGCGACCCTGGGCGACCCCCTGGAGGGGGACGATGACGCGCATCGCTGCGCCACCACTGCCGCCGGCGCCGGTGCCGCCTCCGGCGTGGGATATGGGTGGCGCGGTGCGGTCGTCGTCGGCGTCGAAGTCCGGGGGGAGGCACGGGTCATTGGGGGAGGGGAGAGGCGTTTGGGAGGAAGCTTTCCATGGCTCGGCTTCAATTTGTTTTCAGGTGGGAGAGATCTTGTTCGGATTTTTAGGGGAGAAGGAGTCGGGATGGTGATGATTTGTTTTGGAGCGGCCCCGCCAAGGCCTGGGAGAGAGAGAGGGAGAAGAGCGACGGGAATGTTCCCGATGACGCGTGAGGCGAAGGATTTTGAAATTGGAAAGCTACATGTCATTTATTCTTCGTATGCCTGTCTTTTTTTTTTTTTTTTTTTTTTTTTTTGGATTATTCAAGGTTACGCATGTCTGATCCCTCTTGCTGTTATTCTCAATTTAATTGTTTATTATTTATTTAATTCAAAAAATTTTGTTTTTCATATTAAAAATTAAATTATATGCTGGTATCATTGAATTAGAACATGCTTGTGATCTAATTATATATTTAGTTCATGATTTTAGATTTATTAGCTAATCGAGCTAAATTAAATTAGATAAGGTCCATAAAAAGAATGTTAGATTCCATGAGCTAATTTAGGTCGAGTTAAAATAGCTTAGATCCAATTCGAAATATCTGAACTCAAGCCAATTAAGATAAGTTTTCAATTTGAGCCATATATTTAGTTATTTTTTTATAACTAAAATATAATACTCACTAATTTAATATAAAATTATAAAAAATAAATAAAATTAAAAGAATTAGCTAGGACTTGAACTTTTTATTCAAAAATTTTAATTTCATCAAAGTAAATAATGTTTCTTAAGTTTACAAACTACAGGTTTAATATACACATATACCCATGTACATATACATGTATATTAGTATACTTGATGATATTATAAATAATAATACATCAAAATAGACAGTAAAATAAGAATATTTAAATATAATGAAATGAAATTAAATGAGAAAAGGTGCAATTGTTGAGATGGAAATATAGGAATTAATTAAAATAAAAATTTATTTAGTAAATTGGGAAAGATGTTTAGAATGAATGAAAAGTAAACTTTATGATTTGAATTTTTGGATCAAGTTGAATTAAGTGTGAGTTGAACCAAGCTTTTTTTTTTTAATATTAACTCAAATATCAAACAATAACCTTCCTCAACGTATCAATTGTGTGTTGAAAGAGTTGCAGCCACAAATACAATACTACTTGGCACTTCAAATGCTTAGGTTGGAATAACTGTTCCAAATAAAGCCTAATTAAGACTTATGCTAAAAATTCCCCATGCTTGACTAGATGGGCATCATGACAAAATTTTGCGCTTGATAATAGATGATCTTTTGGGGAAGTCTAGCGGCTTTCCAATTCAACAAAATTAAGCAAAAGCTTATACTATGTGTAATGATTTATTTTAAAAGACAACAAGATATACTACATAAGAGATAAGTTGGAGGACTGCAAAATCCATTCAAATTAATCTTCCAACCCGATGCTTTAGCTTAAACAAGGAACCAAATATATTCGCTAATGATCCTTGAGTTATGAAAGTCTTTAAATAAATAGGGTTTAACCCAATAGTTAATTTTTTATGCCCATCTAACTACAAAATTAGGGAATTATATATATATATATTGATCAATCTGCCTATTTATTTACCCATTTGTTTACCCCTACCCCTCTATAGTTCCGTGTAATAAAATGATAAGAATTTAAATCAAAAAGAAAAATATTAAATTAAAAGTTAGGAGTCAAAAAATCTCCTTCAACAACTTAGGATCTTATTCAAAAAAAGCTAGCTAAGATGATATAATTTTGGACTCCTCGATCTATATGAGTACCCAAAGTCTACTCATCTATGGGATTAATCATCAATATAAACTTTTACATGCTCCCTCTATTTAAGTTCTAGTATTTCTATCAAACTAAGGATCCAACTCCAATTCCAAACCCAAATCCAATCCAATTTACAAACATCTTCTAGTCTACAAAGATAATGGGTTGGATCGGTTTCAATATTATTATTAATAATTTAAGACCTCATCCAAAAATATTAACTAAAAGAAATATTATTTTGAGCTCTTTGATTCTGCTTAATTATCCAAAATCTACTCAATATATAACCAATATGAAACTAAATACTAATCGATATGAACTCTCATATTGTTCTTTTAAATATTTTAAATTTTTAAATAATGCTAATTTAGCATGGGCACTCACATGTCCTCTCAAGCATTTTGAGTTTGGTCATGTTTTAACTCAGTCACATGATGCTTGCTTATATCAGCAAAATAACTAGGCTAGCTTGTCCAAGGTTCAAGTTGAACTCAGAAAATAAATGTTCAAACCCAGCTCACAGGTGCATAAACCAAGTGGCAGACCAACTAATGCTCAAGATTGGCTGGCTCACAGTTTATTATTGGTCAAAAAACGATGGAGCTTGAGGCTTGAGCTTGGCTTATATTCTCAATTATTAAGTTCAAACATCATCTTATAAGCTATGTTATTCATGGGCATGCTGGATATATGTGCTCTCTATCTCTCCATTTTCCTGGCCTTCATTAGATTCATTTAGGGCTTATTTAGCATTGTAGCCATTGGCCTCTAACAGCTAATTTAAAAGTGTTTCATAGGTAGTTGATGAGCCTAACAAGTAGCTGTTGGCCTCTCAAAAGTTGACTGTTGGGTTCAGCTAGTTAAAATAATTATTGAGCTCGGCAGCTATTTTAAGGATCAAAATAAAAAATAATAAAAATATAAATGCTCATATCAATCAAACCAAATTCTTTTTTTTTTTTCCTTCTAAACCCCCTGCCTTCTACTATCTCCCCTATTGCCATGATAATTTTTTTTTTCTTAGATTTTTTCCCCTCAAACCCTCTGCCTTGCATTTTAAATTACTTTTCATTTAATGAAAGCAAGAGCTCAATATTAAGATACTTTAGATTTACATTAATTAATTATATCATTTATATTTACGAGCATAAGATTGCTTATTTATCAAGTATTTTAAACTCTTTTTTCTTTATTTATATAGCTCATTAAGCAAAGAAAATAATGAAAAATATTATATTATATTAAAAAAAGGAATATGTTCTTATTAGTTATTTAACACTTTAATAACAATAACTATAGTAGTTTAACCAAATACTTTATTAAAAATTAACTACCAGTTACCAATTATCAACTATTAGCTATCTCTTAGTAGCTAATCCAAATAGACCCTTAGTTAAGTAGATCAAGCATAAGCTTATTTTGCTAAACTAGCTTTGATACTCTCTAAACTAGAGATGACATTTTTTTTGGTAAGAAGAAAGACCATCGCAACCTTACAAAGCCTATACCTCTGGCATTAGTATCCAAGATAGAACACAAATATATAGAAAAACTATTGTATGAATATGTGGTAGCCATGATGAATGTAGCGAGGTTTACAAGAAAATCTACCACTTTATTTGCATTCCGAAACACATGCTACTGGTGAAAGATAAATAGAATTGGAATCTTGGATCAAACATGTTTCAACCATGGATATCAGTTCATAAGGTTGCTATTAATCCAAGTAACCACTGTAAATGTTTCATAGGTATAGCAATTTTATCTCAACCCAATGAGGATTCGTCTCAATTGAGATAGGATATTTTAGCTTTGGATGGATTTGAAATAAATTTAAGAAAAAATTGAAAACCTTATAGTTAGAATCGAATGAAGCCAATATATATACCCCCGCCTTGAAACCCACTCGAAATCTATGTTTTAAATGTTTTAGGCCTTTTAAATATTTAAAAAGCTTTTAAATGTTTTTAAAATATATTTTAAAGATAATTTTGAAAAGTAAAAAAAGAAAGGGCAGGGGTAGAGTAATGGGATAATGGGGTTGGTGATGGAAACTAAAATTATTACTCACATAAAGGCATGGGGTAATGAGAGGATGGGGCATGGACTTAGTCACATTGAGCCGCTTCTCTCTGGCTTCATTTTAGCTTTACTTCAAGACAACCAAGCGTTCGAAGTGGACTCTCTTAGATCCAATTAGCTTTGGATGCTCTCAGTGAAGCACAAGCCAGTAGACCGACCTTGAAAACTCCCGGCCTCAAGCGCAGACAAAGCTTGCTGCCGCCAAATTCAAAAACGGAAGCAAGTCACAGTCCTACGTTGAGGGTTGCCATCCGAGATCCCATCGAGGAATTTTCTCCACGGCAACGAAGGATCCGTCCTCACTCCCAAGCCCCACGACGCCAACAACCCGAATACTTTCGCTTGTCGTCATCCGGTTCCACCCACAAACACCTTGTAAGCAGGTTGATTGATTGTTTTTTTTCTCTTGATCATGGCGTCTCCGTTGGCTGCCACGGAACTCGCACTTTGAATCAGCGTAGTACGTGCCTTAAAAGCAATTGTTAATATTATAAATTCAATTCATAGATTTTTTTATCTTTTATGATTGTAAAAATAATATAGGGTATAAGTTACACATGAGCCTCAGAGCTATAAAAGAGTCCACGAGTTGGAGGGGATGTTTAATTGGACCAAGTGTTTTCCACATGAAGGATAGAATATGCCTTGGTATTTGAAAAATGTTTATAGTCATATGGGAGATTGGAGAGGCTTTTTTTATAAATAGGATGAAATTTTTTTTTTTAACAAATTCAGGGTGGGAACGAAATTTTTTTGCAAGAAAGGGGTTAAAGTTAAAAACGTTATTTCAAATGGCATTTTTTCAGTCAAAAAAATGCTCCGTCAGTGCCAGCGGGGCTGGCACGGTGGCAACTAAAAAACGCCACTCTGAGTGGCGTTTGAAAAAACGCCACTCTGAGTGGCGTTTGAAAAAATGCCACTCTCAGTGGCGTTTTTCTCAAAATTCCCCCCACCCCCGCTGCTTCGCCCTCCCCCTCCTCCTCCTCCTCCTCCCCTTCCCGAGACCCCACAGCAGCCCGGGCTCCTTCTCCTCCTCCTCCCCCTCCCGAGACCCCACAGCAGCCCGACTCGGTCCGCACCCGAGCCCCCACCCCCCGCCCGTCCGCGCCCCTCCCCGAGCCCCCCGCCCCGGTTTGCACGCTCCCCGGAGCGCGCCCCCCCGGTCCGCTCCCGATCCGCACTCGAGCCGACCGGTCCCCCGAGCTGCCTCTCTCTTGCGCGCACCCAAGCACCCTCCCTCTTTCTCGTGCGAACCCACCCGGTTCCCCTCTTCCGCACCCGAGCAGTCCCCCGTGCTCCCTCTCTCTCGCGGCCCATCTCGCAGCCCATCCCCTTCTCGAGCCGGTGGTTCCCCAAGGTAATTTTTTTAATTCAATTAAATTATAAAAATTTAAATATACTTAGTTGCTAGTTGCTTCACATTCATCTTTATGATAAAGAAATTGATAATTGAAACAATAATATTTTTAGTTCAAGTATATTAGTTAATCGCGATAGAAAAATTTAAAAATCAGTAAATTTATGTATTGAAAAAAATAAGTAAAGGTTAGTTAGCTTTTCCTGAAAAAATTACATTGTTTGATAAGTAAAAAAAATTCAATGAGCATGAAAAAATTAAATGAGCATGATCTATATTATCAGTCATGATCTATATTACTTGTTATTATCAGTGAAAAAAAAAATTTCTTATGTGATGTTTTTACTTGTTTTGACAGAGTAGTACGAGATGGCTCATAATGTTTTACATCTTGCGCCTCGCGATTCTAGTGTTCTCACTCTGCAAGCCTCGCATAGATCAACCAAAATATTTGAGGGCGAGGTATGCATTATTGATCGATGATTCTTAATTAGTTAGCATGCGTTTATGCTATTTATATGTATTATTGCAATGAATTTGTTACAGGAATTACCGGTGTTTAGATGCCGTCGACATGACACGCAGATATGGAAGGAGATACCGGGCATGGCACACCCACGAGTGCAATATTATTTGAAGCAGGTTGGCATGTATGGCATATATCAGATAGGCTAGATTCGACTCGATGTCGGCCTTATTTCTGCACTTGTTGAGAGGTGGCGGCAGGAGACCCACATATTTCATCTTCCATTTGGCGAGGCGACAGTCACACTACAAGATGTCGGTATTCTGAGTGGTCTACGGATTGATGGGTTAGCGATTACTGGGCTTGATCCGCGGTATATATTAGAGCAGTGGCAGGATATATTTGTGAGGTTGTTTGGGGTTGAACCCCCTGCCGAGGCATTTTCTAAAGGTCGTTTCCACTTATCATTCTTCAATCAGTTCTACCAAGACTTCCACTTGGATGATGATGCAGATGATGAGGTTGTCCAGCAGTTTGTGAGGGGGCAACTTCTCCGAATTATAGGTGGAGTCATCCTTCCAGATACATCCGGATATTTAGTGAAGTTGATGTATGTGCCTCTTTTAGAAGACCTGGGAGCATTTGTTGCATATAGCTGGGGTTCTGCTACACTTGCCGGTTTGTATCGGGCACTCTGTCGCGGAACGAGCCCTACTCAGACAGAGATAGGAGGATACTTGCCCTTGCTACAGGTAAACAGTTGATTATATCGATTGAGTTTGGATTTTTTTCTTTTCTATTGTTTACTAATATCGAGCATTATTCGAACGTTTAGATATGGGCATGGGAACAATTACCTGTTTTTCGTCCCATCAGACTTAAGACTCCGGAGGCTAGACCTGCTGATGCAGATGATGCTTGGCACTTAGGTGCACCATGGGGGCATAGATGGAATGTGAGATTGAACCAAAAGAATGTCCCAACTCATACACTGCGTGCCTATAGAGACCAGTTCGACGTATTGGATGATAGTTCCCAACGGGTATGACATAAATAAATTTCAAATCTATTTCCAATGTTATTTTTTTATTTTATGTAGGTAAGTTGTGGATTGATGATTTTTTTACATGCAGTTTATATGGTGTCCGTATACGCCCGAGATTTTCTCTATTTTGCCTCCAAGCTATTTATTCGGTTCGAATATTTGGATGGCACGGACCCCACTTATTTATTTTGATTTAGTGGAGTGGCATTTCCCGGACCGAGTGCTTCGATAATTTGGTTGCCGCCAGTCGATCCCATCACCATGCGATACGTCACTTCAGCTTCATTAGATAGATCGACGAGGGAGGGCACATGCCTCGTGGGATGTCATACACGCCACACATATTGCTATATGAAATGAGCGGCGTGAAAACATCATTATTGGGGAGCCTATTGCTGAGGGAGTCCCATTTACTCCTGAGTACATGGAATGGTTTAGGAGTATAACACGTATATGTATTAGCCGTTCCGAGTATCATACTGCGGGCTACGAAGGAGAAGGAGCTTCATTTGAATTCATGGTATTATTTTAAAATGATTATTTAATATCATTTATTCCTGAGTTATTATTTTTGTTTTTTGATATTATATTATCATAAACATGCAGCATGAGAGGTTTCAAGAGTTGTCCTTGAACTTGGATCGAGTTATGCATTCGACATCGGAGGCCGAGCGGCAAAGGATTCATTTAGACATGAGGGTGATTTTAGATAACACTTTTTCTGTAATTGGCCATCAGCATGTGAGGAGTATACCTGCTGCGGCACGAGTTCATGAGGAACCGGCGATGGCACACGCATATGAGGATCCTGGGACGAGTAGATTTTGTTATATACCATTGCCTTCTTACATGCCGTCGCCATATGCACACGATTTTTCACACATGGGGCATGCAGGTGAGGGTACATCTGGTAGTCATGATCAGAGGCCGTTGCTGATTACTGACATTGCTGATGCGGATATCACTGAGGTCGGCGATGATGTCTCCCACTATTTTGGCGATATTGATATGACAGATACGATCCCCGCGTAGGAGGGGGTCTCCCATGTGGTTGACGAGGGCCCTCGACCGATCGCGACATATGCGCGACGCTCTAGACGAGTTCGATGACCTCCTAGACGGGGCTGTGGTACTTAAGCTATGTAAATAAACTAATTGTTGTAAAGACTTTTGTGTTTAATGTATTAAATATGTTTCATCCATTGAGTTGTTTCTTGTATTGCTCAGATATTGGATAACTGGCCAGATCTTTTTCAAATTTATTTAACTCTTTATAATTATCCAAGATCTCACATGATTGCATGTGCATGTTAAATTTGGTCATCCTATAAATAGGTGGTGTTCTAATTGGTGTAGCTCCTTTTGGTTTCTGTTATGCTTTTTTCTAGAAAGAAAAAGGCAACAAGCATTTTCCCATACAACTGGAGAGAGGTATATGAATCCTTTTTCCAATTTATTCTTATTTAGGGCTACATCTTGTAGCTCCTTTTGGTTTCTGTTATGCCCAAAGGTAGCCTGAAATGTGTATAGTGTCCGAGCTAAGCACTTGCAGCATTCTTAAAAATGCAGAAATAATTGCTCAAGAACCGTGATACCTTTAGTGCATGGTCAAACAAAACCAAAGACAAGAGTATACCGATCACTAGCAATCATTCTCAGTCACATTGTATGCATATGGCCTAACCTCCTATGCAGAAGCTTAGACATTGCAGTACAGAGTTCGTGATATAACTATACCTGAACATCAGTGTCGAAGTCATAGATAGAAATGAATTGTTGCAGACAACAGAAGAAGAAAAAGCAAGAATGTTTTGTCCTTCACATAAAGAAATGAAGTAATTACATGCACCAACCATATTCTTGCTGATATGTACGGTTTTGCAGTCAATTTAGAATACTTGGTATCTAGGCTTTTGGTGTTTATTTTAAGCCTTAAAGCTATATTTCAAGCAGGGCAATTTTATCAACCCACATAAAGCACAACCATGCGGCACCATTGTATCTTGTAGAAGGCATGATATCCTTAGGGACTTCATCAGGCATAGATTCGTCCTTAGGTGATGAAAATTTGAACTTTCTGGTAGTGCACTCATTTCTAATGGCACACTGATTCTGAAAGACTCCACTATCCCTCACCCCTTTTTGCTAATTTTGAGACTGCTCACTCTCGGAGCGCAGCACCTCTTAAGGCTTATGAGAGGCTATCATAAGTAGTCCGTCGGTTTACGTATTTCTCCATGCATTCAGATTTCTACAATACAAAGTAAAGGTCTAAGTTGGAATTGGCAAATAAAGGTGTGGATATCAGATGTCAAAACAACTGTAGCCTTCTCAAAGATTTAGAGAAATGAATGGAAAACTTTGTCCATTAAAGATCAGTATGTCCAGACTCCAACATAACAATGCACTACAGAAAAAAATTATAGTGACTGGATACTATTGATGTGAGTACATAAGGTTTCTCCTTTAAAACACATGCTAAAAACTGGGATCAGTATGGTCAATGGACTCAATGCTTATTTATAGTAACATAGTAGTGACACAAGACTTAGATTGGCCACATGGCTTGAAGGCTAACTGGCGTGATGATATATGAACTGGAAGACTCCAAAGTAAATGTATTTGCGAAAAAAAGTAGAATATCATACAGAACAATCAAAATGCTCCTTCCATATGATGTTACAAAACTGAGATTAAATCACTAGAAAATATAAAAGCACCAATTCAGCACCTTTTTTTTCTCAGAGAATATTTTCTTTGGGTACTCATAAAGCCTTATAACTGTAATTAGTGTCTTCTCTCTTCTGAGGTAAAGTTTATGCTTTTCTGTTTGTTCTGGTTTAAGACTGGTGTATTGGTTTCAGCCACTCAGGTGGAGTCGCAATATCCATATATATATATAAAAAAAAAGAATCTGTTGGCGGACAGCACCATTAGTTTCTAACCTAGCCAAGGATAGAAAGAAAATGTTAAGTTTTAAACTACATATCTGAAAAGGAGAGAAGTTGGGCATCCATGCCTAGCCTTCCCATGCCCCATTCCCCTACCCTGCCATTAGTTACAGGCAAGGCATACCGAACCATCCCAAATCGCTCCTTTCAGGGTGTACCGAACTAAATTGGTGAGGAACTAAAATGATTCACATTTCAAAACAGTATGGACTCCATACCGCGCACGTGCCGCTCCAAAATAGTAGCAAAACAGTATGGTATGCTCTATACCATACCATACGAGGCTAGTACCGAAACGATACCAATTTCTGGTATGTGAATCTTGGTTACAGGAGCTGTCATACCAACAGCAAGAGACTGAGATCATCCATTTTTTCATCTAAAATCCAATTATTTTCCAAAATTGCCATCCTAGACTCATGTTCAATACCCTTACCTCTATTCCTTTTGTATCCCTCCCTAATACCCATCGCAATTCCCACTCCTCGTTTTCCCTTTTCTAAACCAAACAGCCTCCACAAGAGTTTGTGGAAGATCAGACTCATTCTCTCCCTTCACACCTTTGCAATACTGAATAACTTTAATTGAAAACGCTTTATTCTAATGTGCACCTGAGCATTCATTAAATAGCATATGGTTCTCTAAACACTTTATTATTGACAACATAAATTCTGTTTAGTAACAAATAGACAGTACAAAATTACTAATAACAGAATAATACACTGCATGCTGTGACATAATTGCAAGGTAGGAAGCAATGTAAAAGCAAAATCAAAAGCCCAAACTAAGAAAGGTGCAGCTCTATTCAAGATACCAAACACCTAACTTCTGTTTTCATGAACATGCATCAATACACAAACACAGAAAGACAAGAACACATGCATCCAAACCAGACCCCCATGCACCAACATAAACCCAATACATCAGTGTGTGCACACAGACAAACTCATTCTCATGTACATGCACAAGCAGATTCTCTCCCTTCCCAACCACGACTGCATCGACATATGCGAATTCGACCAAGGATGACTGCATGTGCACACATGCACGCACAAGAGGGAGGCAAGGACAACATGTTCAAAATACTTATTGCACACTTTAAAATATGAGAAATCATTGCAAATTTTTTTAGAAATTTAAGCACTGTACCATGCAAAGAATAAATGAAACTTTTCTAGTGATGGGTGCTGCACATGTTATGGGTGCTGCACCGAATACAGTAGTGGTGTGCCATGTGTCAATATACTGTAGTAATCTACTGATTTTCTGTAGTCTCAGGCAAGATCCACCTAACAATTTGAAACAAAATTACAGAATCCAATGACTAAAGCAAATTAACTTATATAATTCCTCTATTTAATAGCACTTAAACATTACTTTTAATTATTCAATTATGTTATCCTACCAATCATATGACTTGAAGGCAGCATATTCACATGCACGCAATAGAAATTTACCTGATCAACTTAAGTGAAAGAGATTTAGCTTTAAGGAACAGAGAAAAATCATATAATACACCTACCAGTGAACAAAAATCAGCCTGTTCTCCCAACTCTTGGCAGCATTTTAATTAACTAAACTTCAAGAAACATGTCAGATCAGAAACCCACAAAACATAAGTTAGTCTCTAATAAAATAAGCATAGCATAGCATAATCATACTGAAAAGGAATATCTTGTACTGAATATCACAGCATAGCATAACAAATAGAAAAGAGTAGCCCAGACTCTGCTGTATATATAAGTCGATGGAGCAAAACACCTGTAATGTAGCCCAGACTCTCTCTATCTGAGACTCTCACTCAAACAATAACAAACATACCCTGAAAAAGTAGAAGAAAAATCAAGCAATTTAAGACACTAAACCTTAAGTGCAGATAGCCTAAATAAAGACTGTTAAAACCCACAAAATCTTGCTCTCATTTATTACAATCAACCATGCAGAAGTTGTTTTATACATAAAATATAGATAGTACAATTTAGGATCCTGAAGGTCCAACATTTATATTAGGACAACGGCGTCGAGAATGACCCGTTTGCTTGCAAATACTACAACGATTTTTACTTCTTGGCTGCACCTCATCCATTTCATTATGAATGCGTGATGACTTAGGCTTATCTTTTTTTTTCGGTCTGAGGCGATTGTGATCAGGAATGCATGTGAATGTGTCCATCCAGTAGTCTTTGTGGGGTAACGGATTAAACTCACCTCCCTATGCATTTATATAAGAGCCAGTTGTGTATACTTCATCAACAAGAGGGGTTGTATCCATGGCAATTTCATGGCACACGGCTAAGACATGTGAACATGGATACTTATAAATTGTCCACTTTCCACAAGAACAATTTCTGTCTACAAGTGACACATTCTGAACGTTGCCTCCACCCCTAAGAGCTTCACTTGACCTTCTTGTAACGACTTCATAGGTGGCTCTCTGCATGTTGTATCTAGACACTTTGTGCTCATTAGCTTTAGCTTGACTTTCAACAAGTTTAATTGTCACATGAGGAGTGAAAAAAGTATTTCGATTATCCTGCACATATCTCATGGCTTCCGCGCGTCTCGTATTGAAATACTTAACAAGACGGTAAAATGTCATCTGAACACATGCCGTTATCGGTACATTTCTAGCTCCCTTCAGTACACTATTAAAAACTTCTGAGAGATTTGTTGTCAAAATACCATAGCGGAAGCCTCCATCATGTGCCAATGTCCACTTATTTGGCTCCAACTCCGATAGCCAAGTCCAAGCCTCTGCATTAACTGTCTTGATCCGTTCCATGATAAAGTTAAACTTTCGAAGCTGATGTTCGCTCCCTGCTTTCCATACAGCTCTTTTTAATTGAATATTAGAGAATCTTGAGTTAAAATTACTGCACACATATCTCAAGCAGTAGTGATGATAAGCTAGAGGTGGAGCTCATCCATTACTGCCATCTGCTATGACACTTAGTATACCTGGATGTCGGTCTGAAATAAGACAAATGCCATTTCTGTCTTTCACAACATGCCTCCTGAGATTCCACAAAAACCAACTCCAGCTAGCAGTGCACTCTTCATCCACAATTGCGTAGGCCAGTGGAAATATCCTGTTGTCAGCATCAATGCTTGTTGCAATGAGCATCTTCCCCTTGTATTTTCCATAAAGATGTGTTCCATCAATAGAAATGACTGGGCGACAATACCGAAACCCCTCGATGGATGGATGAAATGCTCAGAAAACATAATTCAGGACACGCACATTAGATGTCCCTGCATTGTAGAAATCCCAACAGACCACCGTTCTAGGGTTTACATTCTGAAGTGCAAGCATGTATTTAGGTAACTTAGCATATGAGGGTTCTCATTCACCAAATACATCAATCAATGCCTTCTGCTTTCCACGCTATGCTTTGGAGTATGACACAGTATAATGAAATTGTTCTGCCACAGCTGCAATAGTGGCTTCAATATTCACACTTGGGTCTTTCTCCACAATATGTCGAACCGCATGATTGATAACTTGTGAACTTATGTGTTTGTGATCCCGAGTTACATGACTGAATAAACAAGAGTGTGGCCCCTTGTACCTTGTGATCTCAAAAAATCCATGCTTCTTCAACTTTGTAGCATGCAACCTCCAATGACAACTCTGTGCAGAACTTGAAGATGCACATTTCACAGACCAGAATGCTTTCTTTGACTCCACAACATTATATGTGCGATGCTTCTTGATGTGATAAATTTCACATGCTTTTTTCAGTTCATCTTTGCTAGTAAACAACAATCCTGTAGCAAACTCAGTCATTGATGAATCCCAAAATTGAGAATTAAAGGGTAATTATCTTTGAGTGCTAACACAACCACCCTCCTGCAAATTCAAGTCATGATAAAACTCCGGTATTTGACTATGTGCAAAGACTTGATGCTCATAGACTTGACTAGGAACAATTTCTGGATGAGTAGATATAGGAATAGAACTACAGCCAGTTTCATGAACTACATCATCTCCATGTGAGTCTTCATCCTCATCTCGCTCTTCGTCAGAGTCATCATGTTCAGACCAATAGTCATCATCTGCACTGTCGTCTGACTAAAGTCCCCGACTATCAACACTCTGATTGTTTGCCACATCAACACTCTGTACTACTGGCATAACTCCTTCCATCATTGAGAAATCAACTGGAGTTCTGTTCTGCTGCTGGGCAATAGGAGAACTATCCTGAATATCCTCTGTATGATCAACATTGTATGGAGCTGGAGCATCTTCTTTGAAAATATATAATTCAACATAACGATAATCTGGAAATTTGGAAGGAAATGTCAACATTTCCTCCACATCGTCATCCTCCTCGATTGGATGAAGCATATATTTCTGATGAATGTTGGAGATCTCCATATCAATCTCAAAATATATTGCTGCACTGAAATTTTAAGCACACTATAAACCTACTCGATCAACTCAACATAACGGGTTCCCATGCTCAATCTAAAACTTTTACGAGAAGGTTTATTATATTGTATTCCATCTAAGCCATGTTCAATTGATCCATCACAATAAAGCAGCAATCGAACAGTATCGGTGCTCATCTAAAAAATAACATTCAAAATAAATCTAACATCAATACATAAATTGTATCATCAAGCATAAACTGAAATAAGTATAAATTTTCTACTGATTAACCGCAAACAAACTAATAATGGAATATGCACGTATTTCATAAGCATTTAACATTTAAATAATAGATGCGTACCCTGTTAAATATTTGATATTAACCTATTTATTTTCTGTCTGTTTGTTGTATGGTAAAAATGAGACTATATCAGACACTTGACATCCAAAGTATTTATTTTTTTAAGTATTATTATTAAAATAAGATATATTGGCATATCAAGTTGTCAACGTTACTTATCATGATAGATCATGCTCATTGAATTTTTTTTACTCATCAAACAATGTAATTTTTCCACAACAAGCTAACTAACCTTTTACTTATTTCTATCGATACATAAATTCTTTTATTTTTTAGTTTTTTTGTCGTGATTAATCGATGTAATTAAACTAAAAATATCATTGTTTCAGTTATCAATTTTTTTATTATAAAGATGAATGTGAAGCTGTTAGTAACAAAGCATATTTAAATTTTTATAATTAAATTAAAAAAAATTTACCTTGGGAGACGGGGGACTGGCTGCTCGGGTGCGAGAGAGAGAGAGAGAGAGCCGGGGGCCGCGGGGGGTGGGTGCATGCTCGGGAGGGGACGGGAGGGGACGGGGGGAGGAGATCGGGGAGGGCGGGGGGACCGAGGGCCGGGAGGGCGGGGGACCGGGGGCCGTGAGAGAAGGGGGGGAGGGGGATGTGCACGGGAGGGAAGAAAGAGGGAGTGGGGGCTCGGGAAGGCCGTGAGGGGGGGTTGCACGGGAGGGAAGAAAGAGGGACCGGGGGCCGGGAGAGAAGGCGGGGGGGGGCGCTCGTGAGGGAAAAACGAGAGAGTGGGGGCTCGGGAAGGCCGTGAGGGAGGGTTGCACGGGAGGGAAGAAAGACGGAGTGGGGGCTCGGGAAGTGGGGGGAGGGGGGGGCTCGTGAGGGAAGGGCGTGAGGCACGGGAGGGAAGAGGGAGTGGGAGCGCTGGGGGAGGGGATTACAAAAAAAAATGCCACTTAGAGTGGCATTTTTTCAGGAGAAAATACCACTCTGAGTGGCATTTTTTAAACGCCACCAGCTCATCCACGCTGGCGCTGACGAGGCATTTTTTTTTTCAAAAAAATGCCATTTCAAATGGCATTTTTCACTTTAACACCATTCCTGCAAATAGTTTCGTTCCCACCCTGAATTTATTAAAAAAAAAATTTACTCTAATTATAAAAACAGCTCGGAGATTGGATGTCACACTCATAAGACTCACTCCTGAGCTGGATCGTGATGTTATCATGTTGTCATGTTGAATAATGAATGCTAATAATTCATTTCACTCTGGAAATTAGTATTTTTTGTGATCAAACTTATAAATCAATAATGATATTTTAATATATATATATATATATATATGTATGTATGTATGTATGTATATATGTATGTGTACATCTTACATGGGCTTGTTGCTATGTACATCAGTTAAGGTGCATTGGATAAAAATTAGCTTCCAATTATATTTTTCATTCTAGTACTGGCCAATGTGAGAAGATTTCACGCTCATACTTTAGATAGAATTTAAGGTATAATTCTTTAGATGCTTGCCATATAGTTTTCGTATATCATCATTCCATTTAAAAAAATAATATATATTTATCATGACTTTCACATACAATTTTAAGACACACGTATCATTTTTCAAATAAAATGAGATGATAATATACATGTTACTTGTTAAATAAAAAATTATACAATAAGCATTTAAGGAACTGCACTTAAATTTATTATCCTACTTTTCACTCTATAATTTACTATCATATATTAAAACATGAAAACTTATTAAATGGGTCTCTACAATGGCTAGAATTACCATGAACCACAAGTCAAGTAGGTGGTTGCTTGGAATAAGGGCTCAAAAGCATGCATGCTTTGAATCATATATCCTATCAAAAAATCAATGAATCATCATGGAGCATGGCCGGCCCTCCAAGGTCTAAAATCTCATTCCCCTTTGGGGCTACAATCTTCTGCTCTACGAAGACCGCAAGCCAATGAAGGAACGTATAATACCTCAAATTTAGTTTCACATTGGATGAAAGAGAAATGGGTCATGTGCTTATAACTCAAGTCCACTTGGAACCCATTAACTTTCACTCAAGTTTTTGAACGATATAGTTTCGGTCCGCTAGAAATTAATTAGGCCAGCGGGTGGGCTTGGAGCGATATAAATGGTATTAGAGCCAATTCGAGTGTGCAGAAGTTGGTGAATATGAGAAAATGGCTACCTATGGGATGGTGGTGGAGTTTTATCATGGCATGGCGCCACCCTTGCAGCATCAATAACCTAATTCAGGGGTAGATTCTGGCTAGCTTGTGACGTGCGATGAGGACGTCGCATTATAAAGTGAAAAGATTGTGATACTTCTCGCAATATAAATCGAAAAGAAATGGATCATATGCTTATAACTTAAGTTAACATACAATCTATTAATTTTTGTTTGAGTTTTTGAATCATGTAATTTTGATTCATTAGAAACTAATTGAATCAGTGAGTAGGCTTGGGAGTCTTATGGAACGTTTACCAAATATTCCAAAATTGGTTGCTTGCTTGCTTGCTTGCTTGCTTGCTGGTTGCTGCTCGCTTACAAAGTCACGCTCCTACCAATCCAGTATACTTGGTACGGTCTCACCCGCGCTTTAAACAGCCTCGTAAAGAGCCGGGCGCAGCGGCGCCCAGAAGTCAGGTCCTATCGACCAGAATCTGGACCAATGACGGCAGGTTGGGCCCATTGTCCTGCGTCTCGGCTGGCTGGTTTTGAAACGGAGCGTGAGGTATTTGGGTGGGGGCGAGACTGCCGAGCCAGCGGAGGGGTGGTCACGCCAAGGACAAAGAGCAGTGCGGGAATTCTTCGCCGCAGGGATTTTGTCCATTTTTGAAATCTTCGGTCCTGCTCGTGATTGGCGAGAAGGATTCAGTGCTCCGTATGATTCCCCCGTGCCGCGTACAATTGGATCTCAAGGTTCCGAAATAGCGTTGTCTATCGAACGGTACGTTGACAACGTGCCAGAGAGAGAGAGAGAGAGAGCTATACGGGTACCAATGTCTCACGTTTGTTCCCTCGATAATGGTTATAAATCCGGACAAGGCGTTCCTTCGGATGCCAAAAACGGATTCCCATCCCCGAATGAAATCATTCTATCATATTATTTTATAGCTTATTTTCTCATTGGACGGGATATCATTTATCAAACATCAATATTTTATTTAATTTTTAAATATATTTAAATATTAATTTTTTTATTTTTATAATAAATTAAATTTATTTAAAATTAATGTTATGATATATAAAAATTATTTGGAACGAGATAAGATAAAGCATTTGAGACCGTTCTCATCTCATCGAAATTTGAATAATTCATTTTAACAATTCAATTAGCAACTTTCAAAATACCTTATAATTTAAGTATCGAAACAGAATTATACGATAACATATTCCGCCTTGCAAAAAAATCAAGATAGTCACATCATTTGTCGTTACTTTGAGCTTATAATTTTAAGATTTTTTGAAAAAATATAATTTTGAAATTTTTATGATAGTCAATTGAATTGTATGAGGGTGATGGCAATGTTAGTAATAGTTGTTGTGGCAGCCACAATACATACGGTGGATGAAAATGTCAATAAAAATAATAATAATGGCCACACTTGATTTAGATTTTCAAAATTTTTAAAAGGCTAGATTTGCCAACCTCTACAACTTACAGAAACCATGGCGTAGTTTAAAAAATAAAATTAACAATAGATTACCAAACAAACATCATTTTCAATTTAACTTTCATGTTAAAAAAATAAAATATTTTTTTTTAAAAAAATACATAAGTGATGCCAAACAAGATATTAGCTTTGGCTCTAAATACTCTTTCCTCTATGGTCCTATTTTATGGAAGACCTTTTACATATATCTTAGATCAATGTCTATTTAGAAAAGTAAAAGAAATGTGTCAACTAAAAATAAGTATATTTATCATTTATGGAATCATGGTCATCATATTTTACCCTCACATGCGGCAATGAATTGCAAATGCTTAATATAAAATGATTATAATATGCATGTATGATCAAGTTTGTCATTTAAAAAGTTTTATATGCCTTTCTTTAAAGAAAATTACATCATTTTTATTAATATATGAAATATACCAATACTATTATATTTATATACCCAAATAACACTTCTATTCAAGAAGAAAATTTCCATAATATTCGACATGCACTTTAGCGTAAATTACTATATGTTGTCAAAAATGATTGATAAGAGTCATTATACCATGAGGATATACTAATTGAAAAAGGAGGAAACTTTTGAATTATTTCAAGCAAAAATTTTTTTTGGAACAAATAGTCATTCATAATTGTAATAATGTAGGGATTTTGAACATCCTACTGAAATTATGCTGCACTCGGCAAGGAAATAAAAATTTAGAATAATCGGGTTAAATAGATTAATTTAGAGAAGAAAGAAAATGTTAAATTATTCTATCTTTTTGCTAGAGTAAGTCATTCACATACTAAGTGGGGTAAACGGATAGAGAGAGGAAAAGACAAAGTATTTATGATGTGCCACTTTTTTCCAAAGCATTAGCTATATGTTTTGAAAAAAAAAAAATATTTATATATTTGTTACATGTAGTTAAATAATGCTTGATTAAAAATGGTGGAATAAATGGGTTAAAGATATCTCATTCCTCCTTTTTCAACTTAAAAATGCAAAATTTCTTTATATATTTTATTCTTTTGCCGTTAGAATAATGTCAAAAACACATAAAATGGTTAGACTAATGTAAAGAAGCAGCATAACATATCATATCAATTTATCTTCTTAAATTTTTAGACATGTCATCAAATTAATGTGGGATATGTGCTGTATAATTGGTTTTACAAATATTAATTTTGGACGCTTAGTTATCCTTTAATTTGGTTCGATCAATAGATAAATGAATCATATATCTACATTAATCAAGGATTTGAGAGTGGATATACATAGGCTAAAAACTATAAAAATGGAAAAAACATCTTTAAGACATTGCTAGAATATTTTTAGACTAAAACAAAAATAAATTTTTGATAACCAAAGCAATATGCAAGGTCAATAAAATTTTGTGATCAAAATGTGATGATGAAGCCTAATCGATTAGTACATGCTTGAACAAAAGTTGGAAATAACTTGAATGGACCATTGTCCAGATTAAATTGGTTTTAAAATGGTACAATGATCCATCCAATATCATAGTTTTTTTTAAAAAAAAATTATTTTGCATGCAATCCACGCATGTAGGAATATAGAGTCCATCTAAGTCTAGGGTTCACAGTGATACCCAAACTTCACTCGTTGGACGACCAATCAATGCGATATTTAACTTTTCACTCTTATTCAAAATGAGAGCTGAGCACAATGGGTAGTAATTGATATTACCGTGGCATGTTCCTATAACAAAACTAGGACATAATTCTATATGCCTCGATACGAATATGATATGATTAATTAATCATATCAAAATTCAAGTATAAACATAATTCACTTATTAAGTAGTATCATATGGCATACATAATGTATTTATTAAACAAATAATATCGAAGTGACACAGCATGACTCGTTTAATATAAATAAACATGACTCTTTTAATACTCACTTAATATTAATAAACATGACTTACTTAACAAGATAAAAATAATTTTTATAATTATATATATTAAATATTTAAAAAAATAAAAAAAAAATAATTTAATAAATTCTAATCGTATATATGACATAACATGATTATATTATGTTATGATCATGCCGATATAATTATGATATAGATGGATTGTTAACCTAAATGGGGTCATGAACTCGAATGTTATGTTCAATTTTGTAGCTTGTGCACGCTCGTAGGATGAGGGTGAAGTACTGTGAGAAGCAAAGTTGGAAACCTCGAAACTGCACCAATTTAGCACTAAAAAAAATATTTCCATAAATGAACAGCGCGCGACTTTACGAAATGCGTGCCATTTCCGGGAAACGGGGTTACGAGGTATCGATCCTTCGGCCCTCTTGTTCCTTTTATACCAATAAAACCCTCAGTCCTATTTTGAAACGACCAACGTGTCCCAATTCCATCCCCGTTCCAAAATTACGCGGGCGCGTTCGGCATTCGCGAGGCCATCGCACGGCAAATTCGTCATTTCGATTCGTCCCCCCTCTCGGACGCCGCGTTCAAATTCCCTCCTCCTCCTCTTCCTCCTCCTCCGCTCCTCCGTCCGCCTGCGACTCCGCCACGCTTTTTTCTCTCCGGCGGCGTCGCCGTTTTCCCGTTTCCCCGTTTCTCCTTCGACGCCTCCGAACCCTTCTATAACCGCGGCATCCGGCCGCTTCCCTTGCCGGAGGAGCGGAGGGCCGCAGGGACCGGCGGCGACCGACCTCGGCTGTCTCCTCTCTCTCTCTTTCCCCCAAGACCTTAAGAGGTATCGAAGGCGCCATGGACGACGACGACGAGATGGAGGTGTTTGAAGAAGGGGTCTTTCTTGGCTTCGAGATTGATCTCGACTACGAGTTCGACGCTGCACGGTACTTCGACTTCCGGCGGGAAGAGACACCGGCGGAGGCCCGCGCCGCCGAGCTCTGGTTCGAGACTGCCGGCAGCTACCCTCCCTCTCGTATGTATCAAAACCAACCGCAGAACCCTAAGAATTCATTGATACGTGGATGCTGCTTTGAATCCTTGGATTCTTGATGTTGTTCTTGATTTATCTTCTTGCTTTTGTTGTATTTTGATTCGATTTGGCTTCGAAATTTAGAAAATGACACTGCATGATTATTCCATTTGAATGCTTTGGAGGGATAAATATTTGCTAGTCGGAACAAATGAAGCAATTATGGTTGAAGTGTTTTCCCCCATTTTTTTGGATTAAATTAATAGCTCTGGATTCGTAACTTCCTTTTTGGCGGAAAGAAGTGGTTTTGTAGAAATTTGCTTTTTTTTTAAGAAGGTGGAAAAAGCATTATCGATATCTAAAACCTTGGATGGCATGGAGTGAGGACGCTCAAGCAATTGTTATAAGTTGTTGTTTGGTTGTGTCGGAGATTTTGAGAATAAAAAATCCTCCTTTCTTTCCCCTTCTTGAGTGTGTTTCTGTTCATTTAACATTTATGTGAACCAGGGCGACTGACTTGACTCTGTCCTGGTTCTTGGTTTGGATGATTAGGTGTCAACATTCTTTGAGCACTTAGCAATGTCTGTTTTTGACCTGACATGTTGGAGCAGTTACCATATTGCAGCTTTAACCATGATAGTCTACTAGCTGTATTGGCTTTCCTATGCGATTTGATGAGGTTAATCAATATTCATAATGATTCTATCGAGTTTATGGTAGTTTTAGCATTCACTTTACGTGCTCATTTTGTAGGCAAAATTTTAGTGCTTCCATTCGTCCTTCTAAAAAGATCCTGCCAGGTCAATTTAACCACCAGTTTTGTAATCAAGTGGAAATAGTTGAGGATATCCAGAATAACAGGTTCTTAATATTTAAATGTACTCTGGCAGCATTTGGAGTATTGTTGTTTTATCCTTTGCAACCAAAGGATTCCTGTTGTCGACTTCTTAATGAGTATTTCGTATTGCACCAAACTCCTAATAGGAGTTTGGTGTTTTAAACTTTTCGTTTTAGACACCCTCATCTGTCCATTTAGGCTGACAGCATTTAAGAGAAGTTGGGAATCAATCAATTTCATACTGATATTTATACTCTTCCTTAAGAATCTAATTAAACTTTATCTCAAGAAACAATGATTAAAAAATTTTAAGGCTCTTTTTGCACAAAAAAATGAAAGAACAGCCTTGAGCCTCATTTACTTTCATTTTGTAAATGACCTGCATAGTTGTCAAATAACTAGGCAACCGTACAGATGAATCTTCCTACAGCCTAAGTGATTAGGTGACCATCTAAGCTACAAAATTTGTAAAAAATATTATAAGATAATTTATACTATAAAATATTTGAAGTATTAATTATAACTTGTATTTTTCACTAAACATGGATTACTATCCATATCATATGAATTAATGTATAAGCTCAACTCAACTCAATACATCTAATCCTTAATCCCAAACTATTTGCGGTCAGCTATACGAGTCCTTTCCTTCCATTTCGCTTTGTTTAGGATCACACTTTTGAAATATGTAAAGATATCAAATCCTTGCTTACTATTTTATCCATGTAATTTTTAATCTATATTTAACCCTCTATCTTTTTACATGTGTAAAGATATTAAATCCTTCTTTACTACTTTATTTCATTCATTTTATATCTTCTTTTAATCCTCTTTCCTTCTACCTGTATCAAATCACTTATTTATATTAGTGCATCTCTTGGTTTATGTTGTACATGTTCAAATCATCTAATCTATCATTTTCTGTATTTATCCTTAAATAGGTGTTATCTTTACCTTCTATGAATAACTTTATTTCTTATTTTATCTTTTTTTATATTACTATATGTCTATTTAAATATTCTTATTTCAGTTATACTTATCTCTTATGTTATTTTTTAACTATCCAACATCTTGTATTATAAAACATGAGTGGTCATATGATTGCTTTTAATATGTTTTCTATGATCACATAATATTTCAGTTGCACTTTTTTATTTTATCCAATTTATTTTAATCTTATATACGACATTTTTTTCAATCTTTTTTTTCATAAACAATCAATACAAAGTATCAAAAATGATTGCTCTTATAAATTTCGTGGTCCTTAATCACACAACCTTTATCTCTATTTTTAGTTTTATTAAGACCATATTTCATGCATATCATTTTGGTTATCTTTAACCTAAAATCTTGAGATTTTAGTGCACTCATTCATAATTCTAATTTATGATGAATCATGACCTTTGTTTCATCTAATAAAACATATAATCTACAAATAGCGCATAGCAAGGAATATCATTTTCAATATACCTATTAAGCTTATTCATATCTAATGCACAAAAGGTAAGGAATTCGAATAGATACTTGATATAAATCTCTTATGATTGGAAAATCAATAGTACCATCATTATTAGTTCTCACATTAGTCATTACACTATTATATATATTTTTAATTATATTAATATATTTAACTAAAACTTCTTTCTTTTCTAATATGTACCATAAAACTTTTTTTACATATTCTATCATATGCTATTTTTTAAATCAATAGAAATCCTAAAAAAAATTGTTTCTTTTCTCTATATTTCTTTGTTAACCTTTGAAGGAGAAAAATAACTTTCATATTTGACCATTCTGGTATAAAACCAAATTGTTTCTTTGATATTTTTATGCCATACTTCAAATTGTACTCAATCGCAACTTTTAAAATTTTGGGGCGGTTCATAAGTTTAACAACATGAATGATAAAACAATTTTGAGTATCATTTTTATTTTTATAAATCAGTATTATAATTCTTTTTTTATTTCATCAAGCATCTTCTTGGTCTTTAAAATTTTATTAAATAAATTAATCAATTAAGTTATTCTCGTATTATCTAAATATTTCTAGATCTGGATAGGCATCCTGTCATGTCCAAACACTTTTTCTATTTTTCATCTTTTTCATAAACTTCCTTACCTCAGATACTCTAATTCTATATGTATGCTTCACATTTTTATTCTCAATGGAGTTAGTAAGATATCCTAACTTGTTTTATGGCTTCTATTAAATAGTTATCAAAATAATTCCTTCAGTTTTTTTTTTGGTCCTATTTTCCTTAACTAAAATTTGGGAGAATGCAATTGAGTAAGGGTGAGATATAACAATAGCAAAGTCTTAATTTTAAACTAGTTAGCTATATAATCAATTTGGTTTTATGCTAGAAAGGTCGGATATAGAAGCTATTTTTCTTTTTAGGAGGTTAATGGAGAAGTAGAAAGAAAAGAGATAAAGTCTTTATATGGTTTTTATTATTTTATAGAAAGCATACGATAGAGACTCTATCATAGAGTTCCTTAAAATATCTTATAGTAGGTGATAGAAAAGAAATGAGTACCCATTAAATATATTAACATAATAAAGGGCATCTATGATGGAAAGGTTAATAGTGTAAGAATTATTAATAGTAATATCTGTGGGTTTGTAATTACAATAGGTTTACGTCATAAATCGGCTATAGTCCTTAATTTTTTGTGTTAGCTATGAATGAGCTTACTAAACATATGCAAGATGATATTCCTTGACGTATGCTATTCATAGATGATATAATACTAGTAGATGAAATTAAGTTTAGAATTAATTGTAGGAATTCTGAAAAAGTACATTAGAATCTAAAGGTTTTATGTTAAGCAGATAAAGAGAGAATACGTTGGATACAACTTGAATATAATTAAAAATAGAAATGAAGGTAGAGTAAAATTTATGGATTAAGAAGTTTCTAAAAGTAATCATTTTCGATATTTACGATCGATTGATCGATTATTCATAAAAAATGAGAGATTGAGGATGATGTTGTCCATAGGATCAAAGCAGGTTGGATAAAATGAAGAAGTACAACTAGAATATTATATGATCATAGAATACATATCAAGTTAAAGAAAAAATTTTATAAGATAGTTATATGACCGGCTATACTTTATGGTATAAAATATTGGATGGTCAAAAGATTATATTTATACACAATGAACGTAACTAAAATGAGAATGTTGAGATAGATGTGTGGTAATATAATAAAAAGATATAATAAGAAATAAAGTCATTTATAAAAAGATGAAGGTAGCATCAATTGAGTATAAATTGAGAGAAGAATGACTTAAATGGTTCGAAAATTTGCAACGTAGACCTAAGGATGCACTTATGTGAATAAGTGATTAGATATATATAGAATGAAAAAATATCAAGAAAGATTTAATATTTTTACATCTTATAGACTCTAAACCCAGTGGAATGGAGAAAAAGAATTTATGTAGTTGACCCTAATTAGTTTGGAATTAAGATCTTATTGTTGTTGTTATTGTATCCCCCTTAACTAAAACCTTTTTATTTTCATCTTTGAAGTATTTTACGTAAATCAACTTTATAGGTTTTTTCTATTATTGTTACAATTTTATAGGTGTTCTTTCTTCCTATCCTTAATTTCTAGCTTGTGATATAACTCTTTATAAACTTTGAATCTAGTCTCCCGTACCTAAATTCTTTCTTAGTTGCTTTGTATCTTTCATACGTTTCTTTATTCATCCAATCAGACAATCTTTTGTTACATTCTCTTTTAGTCTAACCTACCTACTAGAGTTTCTTATTCCAATATTAAATTTTCTGACCCAACGGTCCTGTTCCTTTTGGTTCTCCTAATATCTTTGTAGCCATTTTCGTAATGCCATTAGTCTTTTTTTTCCACATAGTATTTTTTTTCCATCTAGACTTCATTTTGTCGTAAAAATCATTGATTCTCTCTTCACAAATTCCACCACCTAATCCTTAGGTTTTCATTTTTTTAGTCATTTTCTTTCATTTCTTAATACACATATCCAAAATTACTCTTTTATGTTGAGCGTTTAAATTCTTACGTTACAATCTTTATACAAATTCAATTGACTTTCTAGCAAGAAAGAAATTTTTTGACTAATATTATGTCTACTTTTAAATCAGATATTAGCTAATATTATATCATATGCCATTATAAATTTAATAAAACAAAGTATATAAAGTACAAGTTTAGTGAAAATAAAAATAAAGATGAGATCCAATTAAAGACTGATAGATAGGGAATACTACAAAGTGATTGGTTTTGTTATTCAGGATCTATTATACAATTAGTGAAGAGATAGGTGAGAATATATGCAATAGTATTAGAATTATTATTATACATGCAATATAGTATTAGAATTAGTTGAAGTGAAGGGTGTTATGTGATCGGCACATTTCTTAGAGATTTAGATGAAGTTTTTTTGGAACAACAACAAAGCCTATAATATTTGATGGTTCTAGATATAAGGCAATAAGGATAATTCTAGAAAGCAAGTTGCAGGTAATAGAAATGAGAGTGTTAAAATGGTTTTGTGGTAAAACTAGAAAGGATAGATTTAGAAATAAATATTTTGAAAGAGTTTAGTGATGGAAGATTTGTTGAGATGATATAGACTAATGAAAGATTGAGAGGCCTTCAATAAGGAGAGGTGCTTTAGTATTTATAGAATGATATAAAAAAAAAAGAGGAAGGCATATAATAACTTGGACCAAGGTTGTGAGAAAAGATATGGAAAATTTTGAAATAATATTAGAGATGCCCTTTAATGGAAATACTTGGCAAATGTGGATCAAGAAACCCCAAATAGTTGGATAAGGTGAGATGGTTATGGACATGTAAATATTCCAAGTATTTTATCTTCAAAATTTTTGCTTGTTTAACTCATTTGTTACATTTTAAAGCCCTGCTAAACACTCTGATTCCCTTATATCTTTGTGTTGTGTTTATTTACTTGGCATGCTTTGATTATGATTCATAATTCCATAGTTGCAGTCTCATTCTTTTACTATTGTTAAGATTTGATATCTGGTTCTATTTTTGACCTTTTTTTTTTAATTTTTTCTGCTTTTTCAGCGCTAATAGTAAGAATAAAAAAAGAGATCCTGGTGGAAAATCTAGGTACCCTTCCAAATCATAAAGATTCAGAATGTGCTGATCCAATTAATGTTCAATTAGCTGATGGCAATGGACCTGAGCAGTCAGTACTGTATGGAAATGATAAAGGTACTCATATCCTCGAAGTCTCAGAAAGTTTTATAAATAGTCACCTTTTGTTTTGTCTGACATGCAAATTGTTGAATTGCTCAAAAAACAAGCTTGTTGTTGAGCTTTTGTTTTTTTTAGTTTTTTTTTTATTTCATAATATTTGTCTTCAGATTGTTGGGTAATACTTGGATATATTGGAATAAAAGAATCATGGATGTTAGTCTTACCTAACTCCAATCAACAAACAGAGCAAGGAAACTCACAGAAAGCACTGTGGTTTATGGTTTTAGATATATAGAAAGAAACTAGAAGAGACCACCTAGAACGCTCTGGGTTATTTTCAAGAAAGCGGCAAGTGAATCTTTAAAAAAGTGATGAGAAGACGGTTGACTTAGAAATCCAAAATAGCAGGTGAGAACTAGTGATTTGCCATGGAATGTTTTGATCTTTTTTGTTTTCTGTACTAATTGCATGGTGAGATTGCAGAGATCTGATAATATGCAGATTCTGTGAAAGATGGGCCATTTTTATTGATATGTTGATGATATGAAAGGTTATGTTTAAGGGGTAGGAGAGTGCGTATTTTTAAATCCTTTCCACTTAGTGCTGCTGGTTTTGATAGTAATGGTGGTTACCTAGTTAGCCTTATAATTCTGTTATTATCTTTTCATAATAAATAATGGAGATGTTCAAGCACTGTATGGCAGGACAACTATATATAATGTGAAAGCAAGAAGCTTTTATGTAGTGAGTACAATCAATTACCAAAGAATATCAACATTATGACATTATTATCCAAAAAATATCATTAGAAGTATTGAAGAACCATTGTTGTCACGTAGAACAATTAAAATGACACAATACTTGTTTTCATGTGTGTCCTTTGCTTATACCTTAAGATTACTTTTTGATCATTTATTTTACTAAATCTTGTTCACTATGGATCCTTTTGGTATACACTAGTACATTAAGGGTTTGTTTGGTTGGCTATAAGAGAAACTGCTATTTTCGTTTAAAAGGATTTTTTGAGGCTCACCTAGACTCATGTCCATGACGAGGCTCTCCATTTATGCCTTCAGGCCTAGGAAGCACTGATGCTTCACTATTTTTGACCATTTATTTTACTAATCTTAGGCTTTGTGCCTCAATATTACTGTCAATTCCTGTACAGACTTTGAATTCTCCCTTCTTTATCTAAACAAAAGTTTAGGGAATGTTGGACTGAAAGTAGGTCTATTGACTCACCAATTGATCTTTTAGGTTTCATGGCAAACCTTATCTTGTCCAGAGATGCCTTGGCTAGGAGTTTGTTGTGTTATTATTCTTATAATGTTTTTATATATGTTCATACATGTAATGTTGCTTAAGATCTACCCACTGGAATAGGGTGGATGTGACAATGCAATTAGATAGGGAGAATGATAAAATGTTGTATAGCTCTGATTTTAAACCATCCCTGGATATTGAATCAATAATGCATTTTGGGACATGCTTGACCCTGTAATTAAGCTAGCCACGCTCTAAGATGTTCACCGAATACGCCGCATCTCCATTGTGGTGCCTTTCTAATTGCATTTATCACCCTTTATATGTTTATAACACCCGGCTCTAATGTGGAATGTGGCATTGGCTCAACATTTGCTCCTCACGTTTCATTATGTAATGTAAAAACTAAAATGAGTCCAGAAAAAATTGAAAGCTATACTTGTTTATTCCTGCTTCATCCATGGTTCCCTTATTGCAGAATTTCGATAATGGTGGGAAATTTAAATGAAATGAAACATCTTAAGTAAAACAAAATCAGTTTCTCTGCTTCTTTTACTATTTGCAGTATATAAATATATAAGCTACGTCAATTTATTTATTTATTTATCTTTTGCTACAACTGTTTCTTTATTTATTCAAAAAAAGTCAATGGAGCTGCTTGATTTGAGAGAATGAAAAGGGTCATTTGGTCATAGAATAATGATTAATATGAATTGTAATTGAATTGCCTTATTCTGCTAGCATGATACTACTTTTGGATCATTAATAACCAGAGATTTGTGCTCGTTGTTTAATTGAAAATAGTTCTGCATATTTGTTTTTCGCTTGTCTTTTTAACTGATCACACTGTTTGTTAGGGACAGCACATTTTAAATCATATGATTTTCTTTGAGAACTTTGCAGACAATGCCTATGCATTTCCATGTTTGTAATCCCATGTTTGTAGTAGTCTATATCTTATTTGTTTGAGGAGTATGTTAGCAAACAAGTATACGAAGAACTGTGTCAGAATGGTGATATCCATTTTTTTCTTCCTGATTTATCATGTAGGATTGGAACATAGCTGTATGCTTCAAATTGTTTCTAAAGTTAGTGGTAAATCCATTACCAAGGGCTCTTTCTCAAGAGGTTCAACTTTGATGAAGCCTACTGCAAGTCAATTGGCCAAGCAAAACCATCGACGTGAAATGAAGAATGCTTGCCGGTATGTCCCCTGGTGACATTTTTCCCTTGCGTTTATTGTAATTACTATCTTTACTCGATTAATTCAAAACTGATTAGAATCATCAGGATGTTCCTTGTACTGCCTTGTAAATGATCACTTTTCTTTGGTTCATTTTGATTGTTTGAGGATTTTGGTGTTTTCCACATGGTTTCAATTATCTTCTCACTTTTTCTCACATTCATTGAATGCTGTATCTGATCAATAATCTCCAACTATTGATATATCGTTTGTTCTGTGGACTGTAATTTGTCATAGGCATTTAATTTTTTGTTGAAATAAAATTGTTGACTTGTTCCTTTTCTCTTATCAGGTCTCAAAAAGCAGCCGCAATCAAAAGTAACAGAAATTTTGAAGATCGAAACAGTTATTTGCATCACGCTGCCAAAAGGCAAAGATTAGAGAGAGGGCATTTGTGCAAGGTGTTGCATAAATTTTCTCTAATGCTTATTATGCATGTGCACACTTGTTTTGAATCAGATCATAAGATATTGTTATACCATGATGTCAATATGTCTAGCTGCTATTTAGTAGTGTTATTGTTAATATAAGTACATGATATGATTGGAATTTTTTATAATACACAAGGATATGCATGAAAGTTTTATGTTCATTTACATTTTCTACTACTGTTTCTAATTACAATCTCAACTTTTAAAGTCCATAGATCTGTGACCTGTGCTTGTGATTTCATTGTGTAATGTATGGTATTTGAATTTCTTGACAAGTATTTTGGGATGTTAAGAACATCAAAGGAGTCCATTTAATATAATATCATGACCTAAAAATGTTGCAGCATGATGATCTTTTCTTTCTAGAGCAGTCGAAGGCCATTCATTTGGTCCTATCAATCCACATTACGCCTTAGATTCTAGGTGAGGTATATGTGAGTTGGTTATTTAGCAAGTTCCTAGACTTGGTTATATAAATCAAGATTATGTCTTGGTTTTGTTTAAGTGAGGTATATTTCAGTCGGTTATTTAACAAGTTCCCAGCCTTGTATACTTCTGATTTCTGAGGGCATTTGTGCGGTCATTTATAAGGCTTATGGCATAATCAGCAGACTTTTCTGGTAGTCCCGGGAGGTAGAAATGTTAGTTGTCAGAGTAAGGTACTGAATGCAAGTACCTGCCTATGGAGAACCTAATAGATTAATTTGGTATTATTCTAGATGATTTATAATCATAAGACACCTAAATGAGGTGCATTACTCAGAGTCCTAGATTCATGGTTGTGCTGGGATTATGCTAGAAAAAGGATGGAGAGCGGCTATTTAAGAGAATTTATGAGGCTGATTTTGATATAATTTGGAACTCTAAATAGACTTTACATGCAAGCGGTGACTGCTTAATACTAGAAACGTAACTGATAATAATTGATTTTGATAATTGAACTTCAGAAGGGGTCTAGTCTGATTTTTAGATCAAATGAAATAAAATTGTTGAATGCTGTCTTCTTAAAAAAGATAATGATCAAACACAAGGGAAAATTGTCAATTGCTAAAATTCTAATCAATGGACAAACATGGATATTCACAATGCTAAAAGGAAATAAAATAAGATATAGATTGTTTATTCTGTTCCTCTTGAGAAAACTGAAAACATAATAGCATACTGTTAGTAATAGTCTGGTGGTCAACTGAATCAGTCCTAGTGTTTTACCTGCATTAAATGAGACTTAAATTTACCTAGATATCTCTAATTACGTCAATATAACTTGTGTGGCATAACATCATTTAAAATAAAGGAACTGGGAAGTTTGGCCTTAGGGTGGCTTATTAAGAGTTCCACCTAGAGGTAGCTGAATACATGTCCTTTCTTCCGTACCTCCTCATTGTTCTCCTTTTTGTTCTTTTCTTCCCCTACCATTCCTCCTCTTCATTTACTCCTATTTCATTTTCATCTCTCTTCCTTTCCGGCTCTTTCTCTTTTCTTCTGAGCCCAAACCAGGTCTGTCCCTTTGAAAATTGCTGCGCACCTTCTATTTTTAATTATGGCTCTTTCATTCTTTTTCTCTTACATTATATGGGATACCCTATTTTGATTATTTGTGCTGAGAAAGTTCTTTGCTTCACCAGGCAGTTATTTTCTGCCAAAAATCATATAAAGAAGAGGTTAAAACACTTTAATGAACTCTTCAGAAACAATTTACCCCATATAATATAATAGTACATCAACAGTGTACGAGATAGTTATCGCATATGCCATTGAAATTTATGCTGTTCATGAAAAAAAGTCCTTTTTTTGGGTTGTTTATCTATCTTCTTCTTTTCTTTGGTTTCTCTGATTTCTATATTTAATGTCATGCTGCAATGAAAGTGGAGACTGCCTAGAAACTGTTAGAACTTAGATGGAAGTTGAGTGAGAGGAACTGGAATTACACCAGTAAAACAAGGGAAAAAATTGAGGCAATCATGGATAATGAATGGTTAACATGCACAAGTACTTCATGCATCTTTGAATGACCAACCTAGCACTCAAATATAAATGTTTTGAGTTGATGGTCCTCAAGCATGAATACTTGCACAAGATCACAGAGGTTATATTCTGAAGTACTAGCAAAGAACAAGCTTTTATGGTCCTACAACCCCTCCTCACCACCACACCCGCCGCAGGTCCACAGCCAATGCCACATTTGACTGTTCCTCTCTCTCTCTCTCTCTCTCTCTCTCTCTCTCTCTCTCTATGTGTATATATATATATATATATATATATGTGGGTGCATGGGTACTCATATGGTGGGGGGAATGGGGCAAGATTTTTATATCATGAGACATCCATCACCTGGTAGGTGACTCATACTGAGATGAACTAAGTTCAAAATTTATTAATTGAAAAAATCTATTTCAGGAAACAAAAAGGTGATTGTAAATTATCAGCAGATATGTTTATTTATCATATCAGCTTACATCTTGGATTTTATCATTTTATGTCAACCAAGAGAACAAGGCTGTTTGTATGTGTTCGCATGCGCGTGCACCTGATGCTAATACAAACCAAGATGTTTGGCTGACATTATAGTGTTCTTTACTTTTGGCTAATCCTGCTCTAGCCTCCAAATGACCTTCAAATTGCACATGTTTGAGAATATGAGCTGAAATCATTGCAAGACTTGGGAAGCACAATTGGTTTGACCTGTACCAATGCAACAAGAAGAAGTCCATGATTAATCTTTTCTTCACATGTCTGTGAAATTGTAACATTTGGTCATGGGTGCTTTAGGAAGTTTTTCTAGAGTCTTAAGTAGATTCTTTTTTTCTTCTTTCATCTGAGGTACAGGCATCATTTATTTTGTTCTTGCCCACTTTTGTAGAAAAGTGCAAGATATGCTTTCTGCTGGTTATGTTCTTGACTGGATTTTCATGTTTCATTGGAAATTTTGTTCCTGCAATTTAGATTTTGTTCAATGTCTCCATATAAGAATTAGTGAATATTGCTTGAGATGTATTGTTTATACGACTAATTTGCTAGCTACCGCTAAGATTATGTATATTCTTTCATCTTATGCAATGCAGATAGTCGGTGCAGATCCACAACTAGATTTGGTTCACAAAGTTCCAAAGAAGGTAATCGTTATTGTCTAGAAAGTACACATATCTATTCCTTAGAGTAAACAGTGATCTCCAGCAATATATATCCGAAATTTTATCCCAAGTTCTTTTAGGAGTTTTATATGAAATACGTAGAATACCTAATGAATAATAAGCAACCTTTCATCTGAAGTTTTTTCTTTCTTGATTTAATATTTGCTTACTTCAAGGAGGAATAATCCTTCATCATTCCAGGGTCTTGCCCTTTCCTAGATTTTACCAACTCAATAGTTTTTTCTCATTGATGTTTGAACTCAAAATTATTTCAGTATTTTTATGTGAAGCTTGACTGCTATGATCCATTCCTCCTTTTTTTCTTGCTAATCATGGGATTCTTGTGGGCAATGTAGAAAACTGGGCCTGCTGATTGCAATACTGGTCTTCCTAGGTTGAAACTCACCATTCCAAAAGAACCTGAGCTGGAAACTGCACGAAGGGCTCTTAATTTTAGGGCCCAAAGACTAAGGTAAACCTGCTCAACTAACATAAATGTACCATATATCTCACCAATGAAAGTGCAGAATTTTGTCTTGAAAACCATGATAATCACATTCTATCAAGAATTCAGGTCGAGCAACGCTGAACCTTTACAAGAAGGGATGGTGCCAACTACATCTGCATTCAAAGCACGACCTTTAAACCGAAAAGTTGGTACCTATAAATTCTTTTGCAGTTTGATAAAAATGTCATTTAGATTCTTTGAACAGGTAGGTCATGTTTATTCATTTTGGTTGTGCAGATTCTTGAGGCTCCTTCACTGCCCCTTGCTCAGAAGAGCACTCCACGGTTACCCAGCTTTAAAGTAGGTCCATATACTCTCATTCTCTCTCAGGGATATAAGTCTACTCTTTGCCTTAGAGCTCTTTAAAGAATGAGAAAATATTCAAATTTCAAATAGCTGATTTTATGTTCCTTTCTTGCTACATTTCCTTTCAGGAGTTCAACTTGAGAACCCGTGGCAGGGCTATACAACATTGCTCGGCTACATCATCATCAGTGGTACAATGCAGCAACACTGATTGTGCATCTCTAATGCATTATTATGTCCTTATAAATTGCGCAATCTTAGCAAATATTTTTTTTTCTCGTTCTGGTATTGAATCTGTTATTCAGTTAATAATTTTTTTTTACAATAATATGGCTTGTAAAATTTATTCTTCGATCTCAAATATGTGATGTTTAATGTATAGTACAGATTCCAGAAAGTCATGTTCCTTCTACTGTACAGGGTGATGTGACAGAACCCAAAAGGTCAGAGCTTCAGGATTCTGGTCCTCCAAAGCTACAAAAGTAAGTTGATAGTGGATTAATGCCAACATGCTCGAGTGTCTTCCTGTGATTTTCCATTTGGTTATTTTTCATGTTGTGTAAAATCATCATGATGTTTTCACTTTCCTGCTTTTGATCTGGGAAGCCTTGTCTCTTCTGCTATTGATTCTGCTTATTGTAATCTGAGGCAGATCCATACCTAAACATAAAGTATAAAATTCATTCTTGTTCCATTTTTCATTGTTGCTTGCCAAATTCTTTTTGTTTACTTTATTTTCATGCTGAAGGTGCATGCTCACAACCCAGCCAGACAACTGATTTTGTTAATTGGTAATGAACAAAATTGCAGTCTATTGCACTAAACTTTTAAATTTTGACCTAAATTGCTTATTTTTCATGTTTGCTAGCAATATCGTATGAATGCATGTGCAAGCTTGTAGTTCATGTCAGGGATTCTAGTGGTGTATTTTTATGGCAAAGCAATGAGAGGAGCAATCCAACTTTAAATGACTTGCACCTGAAGTTTAAATGGATATCTTTATATCTATGAAATAAAGAACTTCTTCATTTTCTTAGTTTTCTAAACTCAGGTACTCAAAAATATCTTCCTAGTCAATTCTGAAACAGAATTTATGGTTTAAAAGTTGTCTTTGAGAAACAAAAGGAAGAAAAAAATTCAAGAAATTTGCTATGCTTATCTATGCTATATGAAAAAGAGCATATTGTGGTCTTTGGGTTTGTCATATTTGCCCTCAGGAAGAAAACTAATTTATTAATATCAAAAACTTTAGCATTGATGGTTGAAGGTGCGAGTAATTTGCCCTTTTCTTCCTTACCCCTCTATCCGTCCATATCTATAAGAAAGACCTTCTTGTTGAAATCTCTTATTTGAATAACTCCTAGATCTAATCTCCTTCCAAAATTTGTCCCTTTGAATCAACTCAACCTGGTGATAGAACATGATAAGTTTTCTAAATGTGTTCGTGTGTGCACAAATAACAAGGCAACATACTAAAAGAAATGGGTAGGCTTTTAAGGAATATTGTACAATTAGGAAACTAGAGATGAGAGCAAGGATGGCAATGTTGATGATATATGTAACATTTTATTGCAAACCCAGTGCCAGAAATTTTTAGGTCTATTTTTCAACTTTGTAGCGTGTTATAGCAAAATTAACCTGTGAATAAGAAGTCTTGAGATTTCAAATCCTGGTCTGCACCACTCTATCCTAGCATAACTGAACCAAACTGGTAAAATTCCAGGTCTGATGACACATCTGGGGCTTCAATATTTAAATAATTATGTTGTCTTAATGGGTAATGGTCATTACTGGTCAATATGGACCAGAGTGATGATTGGCATGGATCAATGCCCACCAGCACCAACAAGTGCATGTCAAAAAGAAGGTGCATCTGCCTCTTTATTTTCACTGTTTGCTTTGCACACAAGAGGAGGAAAGAGAGAAGGAAGAGAGGAAGAAGGGGATAGAGCCCAGATCTGGCTTCTATTGCTTAAATTGGTGCTGATAGTGGTACAAATTGGTGCAGGCATTGGTACCACTACCAGCACCATAGACCTAATCATAGGATCAAAATTCAAAAAGTCTCCCCTAATATTAAATCATGACCTAAATTTTTAGGATCTCTCTGAGAAGGCCAAGGTCAGGAAGAATCTACATAGCTTGCAAAGTATGCCAGATTTTTTGTATTGGTGGATTTTCTGAATTTGATCTGCATGAATATCTAGATAAGTAAGATACTACATGAATTAAATTTCCATTTGGTGGTATTGACCATGCATATCTGCTGTCCTAAAGCCTCATAGATGTCAGTTCTGCCACTGGGGGAGAATTCAAGGATTGACAGAGGTGCAATCTGAAGGTGGGATGAAGCCTGATTTATTGGAGATGCATCACCTCATGGATGTGAAATGGGGATTCAATTGGTATTGGTGTTAAAATCTTACAATTCATGATCTGAATGTTACAATCAGGATCAACATGGCCTTCAGCGTTCTCATCCATGGATTATAATCAATTAGAATTATAAGGTTAAGATATGTACAGAATATGCAACCTCTCGAGCCACAAGATCAAATTTGATCAAGTTATTACATATCAAATCATGCTGTGGTCCATTTTCTATTAGTTATTTGACGACATTGGCTTTTAAGATTACTTATCACTAATAAGTCTTAGGTACTGAACATGGCAATCCCCTGCGAGTTTATGGAGTGAAAATTAAGAGGCAAATATTTGTATTTTTTGAATGAACTTATTAAAAAGATAGTTGAATTAATAGGCAGAATATATACACCTTGAATAAGTAGACTATATGGACTTATGATGGCGGAAAATGAACTTCTATGTATGACATCAGAATAGTGGGTGTCTCATTTTTTTTTTCCAATTTCCACATCTTTTATATTTTAAAATTTATTGAAAGAAACTAAAGATCTTTCTTATCTGCAATTAGTTCCAGCATTCTATCTAATCTAATCCCCTCTACAATTTACAACTAGATTTTAATCTTAACAAAATCGGCAATCACTTCTGATATGATTTGTGTGGAGAAAGGTGGAGACAATGAGTTCGTGTGATCATCAGGGAGTCTTCGAGGGAGGGTTGATGCGTCGAGAGTTAGAGAAAAAAACACATTTGAACTTCTCAAAGTAGATGAAGGGAAAGAGCAGTAGGTATCATATTTTCCTTCCCTAGCATCAGAGCAAAAGCATATATCTAAGCGAGCATGATTAGGATGATTTAGTAATTACAAATTATTAGTCCTTAATGTGCTTGCATAGATTTATTGCAAGGATTGCTCCCTCTTATATCAACACATTTGTTTACTGTTCCAGGGTTGCTGGGCTATCATCAAAATAAAAATGTGATACGAAGATAGTTGACATCGTTATTATGTGAGTGTCCTTTATGATATCAACTAACTTGATGATGGTTTGACCCTTAATCAGATTAGATGGACAAGTATGAGCCAAACAGGAAATAGCAAAATAAACCTTTCAATAAAAAATCATCTAGAAACTCTTGATCAAACATAAAAATTCAAATAGAATCTTTTAACACTTCCCCCTAAGATGATTCTTTTTGTTTTCCTCTTACTGTGGTGTGAGGGCAGATGCACTGCCTTTCAAGCAAGTGTATTTGATATGTTTGTTGAAAAGGAAGAGACAAAGCTTTCACCTGATATGAGAAATTGTTGATTGATCAAATAGTTGCTTTAAAATTCCTTTTTTAAAATTTTTGCACTGATTCTTTTTTTTTTTTGTTCCATTTCACATATTAGTGATGATAAGAAGATGGAGGACAGCAGAAACATGTCTTCCATATTCAAAGCTCGACCTTCGAATAAGAAGGTAACTTTGGTAATTATTTATTTTCTACTTGAAGTTCATTTGGAAATTTAGGTGGCATTACTTTGCAGTATGCACCATTACAACTCTTTATTTTACTCTATGAGCTAACATGAAAGCTTCTAGGTTTCCGCTATATTTATGCCTTTATGCCTTCATAGATAAGGAAAACTCAAGGAAACGCACCTTTCTCTGGTCATGTGAAGGTTCTTATGTGGTGTTTTGATAGTGCACCTAAGCTCAAATCTTTAACTAGGTGGATTGGTTTTGAAACAGATTTTTACTAGCAAAGGAGATTTTGGCATCTTCCAAAGTTCCAAGCGGGAAACAACAATGTCGAAGGTTTTAAACATTTTGACATTAAATTGTCTAAGAAACAACTGTAATTTCTGTTATTTTGAACATATATTTTCCTTTTTTTTCCCTTTCTTGTAGGAATTCAACTTCTCAACTACCAAAAGGGATCAGCAGACTCCGTTGACAGAACTTTTCAACATGGTAGGTTCAAATGCCATAATTTATTATTTTGCTGTAAAAATTCCAGGTCATACTGAAAACATCACTTGCCATCCTTGAGTATAATTATGTGTAATCCAGACCATTTTACCCATACAATCTTGTTATAATATATTTAAATATTGTGGTAGAACAATATTTTGACTGCGCATCCTTTTGCTTATTTCATTCCAATGCTAGCTCTCATTAGCTTCAGAAGAACAGCATACTGCTGCTTCTCAGACCAGGTTTCCAATGCGCGCTCATGTGGCTGCTAAGGTTTCTGTTTTTTCTTGAACTCTTCCTATTAATATTTTTCCTTTTCACTTCTTTTCAAGTGTACTCGCTAGTTCTTGCAATGTCCTTGAACTTTTTCAATTAATTTTATTTCTTTTCACTTCTTTTCATGGGTACTCACTAGTTCTTGTGATGTTACAAGGATTTAAAGAGAATTCAATCACTCCTGTATGAAAATAAATATGGTAAGCTACGCAGTTTTATTTATAAGAGCAAACCAATGCGCTCTGTCACTTGGGATTGCCTTTAGTTTCTTTTGAAAGCGTATGCATTTCTTAACATTTTTTGAATCATTTTTTCGTCCAAACTTAAAAGCTCTTGATTTTTTTAACTCTCATTTGCAGAGGATTCATGTGGACAATTAAAATTTGCAAAAAGCTTGGAAAAGGCAGATTAAATTTGACTATGACAATGAGTTTTGACTTGAAATCATAGTCATATGAGTTCAGGTAATTATCCATCTAACATGTAACTTTTATCTCTCTGTCCTCATATGCCTTCCTTTTCTTGCAGCTCCAACCTTTTTCATTTTCCACTAGTTCTTTTTCATTGTTATTTTTACCTTATGCTCATGAGTATTAGCGTTTACTGGAGAACCCTAGACTGCTGAGCGTATATACTTTGCTTGTTTCCCCAATCTCATAGGTGTCATTGCCTTCATGTTTGAGTAATTACCTTAGCGTTTCAAGTAAAATCCTTGCTCATGTTTCATTGCACCATATAGGGAGTAGCACTGCCAGGGTTTTGCTTGAAATATTTTATTTGTGTTGTTTTCTTGTGTGCTCAGACATATTTGTTGCAGTTCATAGTTCAGCCATGTCAGACTTTCTTAGTATTTTTGAATCTTTAGGGTTCCAGCTTGGTATCTTAGTTACACAGGTCTTGAGCTGTGCAACTGCAAGCTGAATTTTATGTCTCATTTTTATATGGATACTCAGATAAAAACAAGTATGTTTCACTTTTGTTACCTTATTGTCTAGACTTCCATTAGCTAGCTACTGCAAGCCTGTTTCATTCACAAAATCTTAGCATTTCCTTTTAATCCTTTCCATTGGCAGCTGTGAATTACCCCACTTTTGTAGACAGGCAGCCAAAAATTAATCTCTGATTATAAATTTTTGCAGGTTTACATCTGTGTTGACAGGGGCAATTTATTTTTGGATGATATAGGCTTTTTTCAGCCATTTGCATGATGATCGGGTGACAATAGTTGATTGGGAAGCAGCCATTGATATAGATCTTTTTTTCACTTCTAAACATGTGGTATATGGCAATTTGGAAACGTGGAGCAAACAGTTTGCATTGCAGGTATGCTATAAATTTTGGGTTAGGCTGTCTCATTGGTCCTCTGTAAATTGAGAGCTTGCTGCTATGAAGTGAAGATTAGAGTCCAGCAATTCTTAGAGGCATTTGTTACTGTGAATCTGACCTGTGAGCAGTTCATGACTCAATAAAGATGGCAGTCCAGAATTGTACAGCATTACATGCGAGCATAAGATTTTTTTTTTTTTTTTTAAATTTAAATTTAAGTATGCATAGATCAGTTACATGAAAAAAAAGAAACTATGCATAGATAATACAACAAAGCATCTTATGTTGTACAGTGTTGGACTTGGAAGGTATGTGTCTGTTACTCAAAGTTGTTATACCAAGATGTAATTCTGATATATTAATATTTGCTATAAAATTTCATTCATGATTTCTTCACTGCTGACGAAACTTGAGCAAAAACTTTCTAGTCTGAAGCTTTATGATGTTTATAACAAAATAAATTAATGGTTCAAATACCAATGGTGAACCAGGCACTGTTCTAGTGCTTTCTTCCCTCCAAATGGAGGTGGCTTTGGGTTCAAAATTTAGGTAATGTTTCTATTTGGACCTGATGATTCTGGGATTCCATAGGTGTGCAGATCTCTCTTACATATGCACGCACGTGTGTGCGCACGTGCACAGGAGTGGTGGCACACGGTACATGTAGACATTTTCCTTATTTAAAAAAAATTGTTTCAGAATTTACATTTATCAACCGAATGTTCTATGAAATTCACAATGGGCATTAAGATGATAGCCTTGGGCGCCGTTTCATTCATAGTAATATAATATTATCAAAAATCTGGCATTTATGGTAATTTTACATTTGGTAATCAGATTTTCAAGAATGAAAGATTTATTGCATTTGATTCATAATAAGAAAATACGGTCATTAATTTACCATATTTTTTAATTTTACTTAAATTTTATTATAAATAAATTTCATCTTTTAAATGGTTCTCTCTTTTCTTTTTGGCTAGAATATGAAATGTTCTGATAAAAATAAAGATTCTTTATAAATTGATTTTAGAAATATTATACGTTTAAATATTATAAATATTTAATATATATTACAATATTATTAAATATCTTATTATATAATATATGTTAATTTATAATATTTAAATATTTAAATATATATTATATAATGATTTAATATGAAAAAATGTCATAAATATAATAATTTAAAATTTAATATTTACATATTATTATATAAATATATAATAGTGTTTAAATATTAAATGTTATATTAATATTAAATATAAATATTATATTATATATTTAATATCAAATATAAATATATTATTAAATATTTAAATATTGTTTAGTGTAAATTAAATATATAATCAGATTAAGTATTATTAAATATTTATATGAAAGTCAAGAGCGTAATTTAAGATTATCTAGTAATTTCAGATACTCATCTTTCTTATATGAATCAAATTACTGTAATTTATGGTAATCTTGGACCATCGAAAATCAAATATTATTGCTCATATTACGGTGTCTAATTACGAAACATGGTAATCTTAAATTGTCAAGATAGATTATTATGAACCAAATGGCCTAGAGTAATAGGGGCCTGTATTAGTACTCATTTTCATCCTAAGCAAGCATTAAAAATTCTCTTATCCTCTTAAGGATGCCCAAGAGCCATGATGACACTCCACGAAAGCTAGTTGGCTGATTTAGAGATCATGGAGGCTTGAGCTCCTTATTTAAATCTATGAATTAGGCCTCATGGTCTAATTCATATGGCTGTCCATTGGGGAAGATGATTATAAGATGATTACCGCTACTCTCATGAATTGAAGTGGACAATCTATATTAATAGCTGAGAGTGTTGCAAAATATTGGGTTAACATAAGAAAGCTTTTTGTTTAGGCCACATTGCAAGGATAGACTATGTTCATGACCTAAAGGATTTATATAGATAGAAATGATAATTTTAACCCATAAAGTAGGGACCCATCTCACCTTGCTCCGTTTAGGATGGAGAGTCCCTACTGACCGGGATGGGATGGGGACGAAAATAAGTATATATGTCCATCTCTATCTTATTGGCCCATACTTAAGTATGCCTTTATATATTTTCATATATACTTTTATATTTTTTTCTTATTTAAGAGTAAATACTAAATTTATTTATATGTTTAGTGAGAATATTTTTTTCGATTATACTATTAACTTCATAATTTTTATTGAAAATTTATATGTCATTAGACTTATAGGACGATGATGGGGATAGAATGGGGATAAAGCAAAGATAGAAATTTATCATTCCCTATGAAACAGAAAAGGAGGGAAAAACTTTCGGTACATGGATAAGATAAAGATGAAGATTATTTTCTTTGATAGAATTAAGAACCATAGATGAAGATCGAGATTGGGGTCTTTGGCCCTGTCCCACCCTATGGCTATCCCTATATGTGGGCCAATGTGCGCTTGGAATGTGCAGGAATTGTATTGAGATAACTGAACAAGCACGCATGCTCAATAAGATATTTACCACCCAGCATGGAATGTTGCCATTGTGGGTGATAGGGATTAATTAAATAGTCAGATCCAGCGTTTGAGGTTCACAGAAGAGTTTTGATAAGTTTATTTTATATAAAAGAATATATAAACCACCTACTTTTTAGACTCTTATTTTTTAAGAAAGAGTTTCTCCAAAGTCTGATTGAAACCTGTAGCTTAATGGATGCATGTAGCATTATAGGGTAAGACTGCGTTATTACTGCATACATAAGACTAATACAAATGCAAATGCACTACGACAGAGAGACTTAAATCTCATGGCATTCTATGTTTAGGCCGGTTCATGGAACATCATTTTCCTACACTTTAAATCATAAGCATGGGAGGTCACATTAGAAGTGATGAGACTGACCAATGATGGGTCAGCTACTTGTATGCGTAGTCCTATGACTTAGCCATGCAGTCATTTGTTCTCTTGGCATGACTCAGCTTATTTCAAAGCTCAAGCACTCACTCAGGCAGCATGTAACCAGAGGAAATGTATCTAAAAGTAGTCTTAATAGAGGTTTCAGCAAGCATGCACAAGATCTGTGAGGCATTAAGTACCATGCTTATTGTTGGAACTAGAAGAAGCCCACTAACACTAACAGCAACTCTCTCCCCTCTCTTAAGAGTGTGCCACTTCCCATGGCACTTGCACCATAGTTCAGTCTCAACTCTGTGCCTCACAAACTCAAGGCTTTGAACAGATAAATTTCTAACACTGCGAGCAACCCTCTCTCTCATAAGAAGTGGAATGCATAAATAAACAGGAAGGGGCATTTTTTTTATATTAAAACACTGGGACACATCTGATGCCATGTGTGGCCAAACTCAAGGCAAGACAATGGCATAAAGTTAATTTGCAGTCAGCCAAACCTGCTAACTACCGACAAAGGAACTGTTAGCAAGCAGAGATACCAGTAAGCCAACAACTTGCTAAGAACTGTGTCATCCCCAACAACAGTACAACACTTGCCTGCACAATTGTGATAACTTCACATGTACCAGTTCTCCATTTATCCAAGCAATTGCCATCCCTATCCCATCCTCTTCCACAGCACAACACATTAAATTGTGGCACCAAGGCCCCTCCCCACACCCCAGTGGACCCACTGGAAAGCATCCCTCTCATTAGAGGCATGGGAAGAGACACCATTGATCAGCTGCTTTAAATAGGGTATTCAAGGCACTCACGAGATTGTACATGCACACTTAAAACACTGTACACTGACATCACACAAATAAATATCAAATACCAGCTTTAAGTTTCCAAGGCTATCCATCTTAACACCTTGACAAGCTTAAAAAGTTCAAACCCCCAACGTTCATTTAAGATATATGTGAGTTTCCACAGTTACCTTCATAACAAAAATATTGGGACCACCCTTTTTTCCCCTTTGGTAAGACCAAAAAAACTTCCATCCCACTGTCAAAGAGTATTCTTGGATATGACTTCGCCAAACCTCAGAAACCACTGCCCATCTGATGAGCTATGGTCCTCATGTTTCCCATTAATCTTTACATCTGGACCAGCAGCTAGATAGCGTGCATAGCCTATTGCCTTTGGTGGCACCAACCCAGGCTTCGAGCTCGGCGCAGGCAGCAATGAAACCAGCACTCGAGAGACCTCATGCATGGTAGGCCTGTCTGATGGATGCCTCTTTGTGCACAGCAATGCCAGCTGGAATGCCTTTCTGACCAGCCCCATATCCATGCAGGTGATTGACACTTCTGAGTCCACTGCCTCCATCACAGTGTTGTCGTCTGCCTTCGAGAGTATCTGAATATTAAGAGCAGCAAAGAGATTAATAACTTACTAAAATAATGGCACTTATCTAATTAAGACGGCATGAAGATGGTTCAGAAGGTGTGAATATGGATAATTGACCAGTTGGTGCAAGTTGGAATCATTGTCGACAGCCTTCTTCCCAGTGAGTAGCTCCAAAAGAACAATGCCGAAGCTATAAACATCAGATTTCTCATTCAGCCTGGAGGTGCGGGCATACTCCGGATCAATGTAGCCGATCGTGCCCAGCACATACGTCGAAGCATGAGTCTTGGCAGATGGGATGCATTTGGCAATGCCAAAGTCGGACAGATGTGCCTCAAAGTTCTCATCAAGAAGGATGTTGGAGGACTTCACATCTCGATGAATGATTCTGGGATTACAGTCATGGTGAAGATAGGCTAGGCCCTGGGCTGCACCAACTGCAATTTTAAGACGAGTGTCCCAGTCGAGCTTCACCTTTTTCGATGGGCCTGAAATAAACAAAAGTAATTAATGATATATGAAGCATGAAAGTATATGAGAATAATAAAGAAAGTAGATGTCCAAACCATGGAGAAGATCCCATAATGAGCCATTTTCCATGTAATCGTAGAACAGAAGGTTTCCATGTGGAGAAAGTGAGTAGCCATGTAAGCTGACAAGGTTTCTATGCCTGATGCTTCCAATGGTTTCCAGTTCGGTCTCGAATTCACGAAGATTATGAGGATACTGACTGTATAGCCGCTTAATGGCAATGGGCTTGGAATTCTTGAGTAGACATTTATAGACCGTGCTTGAAGCACCATAGCCAATGATATATTTCTCACTCAAATTTTCTGTGATCCTCATAATATCTTCGTATGTATGAATTGCCATGTCCATTCTGAGGACTACAAGTTTTGGAGGACCTGAACAGATGATGGTAATTGATGAGCATTCTACAAAGACAAGCATATATCGACAACGTTGGCAAACTAAAGAGGGATGGGAGACACATGCCTTGAACAGTTCTGTTTGATCCTTTAATGAACTGCTTTGGCTGATTAGACTTGTATATTGCCACTAGCATCATAGATAGCAGTGTAACACAGCCTAGTGTAATGCAGATAACAGCAGCTCGAGAAATGGTGACTGCAGCAAAACATCAAGTTAAATAATCAATGGGAAATAATGAAAGATGATAAACTTAGATTGGAGATGAGGATACATTTTGATCCGCCAAGATCTTGTCTGCAAGAGGATCCCAACCAGTTCCCACAAAGCATTGGATTTCCTAGGAAACTGAATCCAAATAAAATTAATCTTCTGAAAAATCTTAACTGTAACAAGAAGAGAATTTTGATTTTCTTTCTTTTATATATATATAAGGAGAGAGAGAGATAGAGAGAGAGAGAGAGAGAGCACTGAATTATATGGATACCTTTCTTGAGAAAACCTTGAAAAATTCTTGGAGAGAGGAACATCTCCAGAGAAGTTATTAAATGAAAGGTTCCTGAATACAGATCAAATGCTCGATCATGCAGGTAAATTATTTTAATATCCTTTGCAGTGAAAAGAAAAAGGATGATAAACTCACAAGGAAGATAGGCTGAAGCAATTGGTCAACTGAACAGGTATCTCTCCATACAGACTGTTGTTGTTTAAAATCCTGAAAACAACTCCACAGGGTATAGATATTTGACTGGTAAAACAAGTTCTTCACAGGAAGAAAAAAATAAAACAGAAAAAAATATATTTAAACTTACAAAGTATCAATGTTCTGCAACTGTCCTAGTTCTTCAGGAATTGGACCAGACAGCTTGTTGTATGATATATCACTACAGAAGTTTGAATTCATTTATACAAATAAGAAACAGCAGTTTAAATATACTGCTGCCAAAGCATATTCAGAACACAATCAATAATATCTGTTCCAAGTCATGACTTCATACTTACATGATCTGAACACTGCGTAGATTCCCAAATTCAGCCGGGAGGGCCCCACTGAGATTATTTCTACTCAGGTTCCTGCATTTTGAGGTAGCAATAAGAAGAATGATGTTAAGGCCAACTGCGGACTATTTCAAGAACATTCTCAGGCTAAAATTGTGAAACCACCAAGAAAACATCTTAGAAATTAAAGAAACAGTCTGGTCTCTGACTTACAGTTCAAGAAGGTGCTCCAGATCACCAATAGAATCAGGAATGGGGCCAGAAAAATCATTGTTGGAGAGATCCCTAAAGGTAAAGAGAGGGGGGAAAGGAAAAAAATCAAATATACTTAAAATGGCTAATTTTAACAAATATTGCAGACATCAGAAAAGCAGTAATGCCTTACAGGGTATCAAGATTGATAATTCGGCCTAATTCAATGGGAACTTTGCCCTTAAAGTTGTTTGATGAGAAGTTCCTGCAATTTTGACAGAATGAAGATCATAAAAAAACAGCCAACCATTTGAACACATTCTTCGAAACAGGGTGGTGGGGAGGACATATTGGTTCACAAAGCAGTTTAGTATATTATCTTAAATATACTAGTGCCAAGTGCTTGTGCATTTGAGCTTATCGTTGAAACAGTAGCTCTTTTAATGTTCTTTCTCATCAACTGTAAAGAGAAATTTTCTTTAACAGGGAAGTTTAATTGATAGAACTTACAGATAGGTCAGACTCTCTAACTTCTGGAACTGCAATGGAATAGAACCATTCAACCTATTACCATGCACATTACTGGAAAAACACCAAGAAATTAGCCAAATCGAATACTCCAACATTACAAAAAAATCACTAAATAAATTCAAATCACAAACAAAACTCACAATTTATTCAGTGCAGTGCAGGAGCTGATGTTCTGAGGAATAGGACCTTCAAGGTTGTTATTGGCAAGATTCCTGACAAAGATATCAAAATTGGTAAAATATCTGCCCATGCACAGATGTAGTTTCCAAAAGCATTTATAGTATTTTAAATGAGCTATAATGCCAGAAATACTTACAATTCAAACAGCTCTTCAAGTTTTCCAAGCTCAGCTGGAATAGTACCCACTAGCTTGTTGTCATTTAGTTGCCTGTGCAGTGATAAGATTAGCAAGCCTAGGCAAAGTTAATAATATAAATACTCTAGAATGCACTGTAACAAAGAAAAAGGTCCTCACAGATAACTAAGTTTTGTCATGTTTCCCAACTCTGGTGGGATTGGTCCAGTAAGCTTGTTTCCATGCAAATATCTGGGAGACATCATGAAAAGCTGCTTACAAAACAACATGGAAAGCTTGGCATGCATAAAACAAGAGTAACTGGTCAAAACTCACAGCTTGCCCGTGTAGGACAGATTGCCAAGTATTGGTGGAATGGTCCCAATCAGTTCATTTTCACTTAAATCCCTGAAAAAAAGAAAAAAAAAAGCAGGTTGCACATGTCATGGTCACTACACTCAAAAACAAATCTGCAACATTAACTTCATATATGAAGCATATCAGCAACCATGAGGTTGCCAAATATGATGAATGATCTTAATATAGCTCATAACTCACAAGTCTCAAAGTCAAAAAGTTAAAAAGTAATTGAAATCTCGTAAAGAACCAGTGAAGAATGCAAATCTGGAACTGTAACGTGACAAACATTTTGACAATGGTATGCAACATACCAAGCAGAACCAAACTGGTGTTCAGTGATTAGAATGTAGCCAAGCCTATGTCTACAAAAGCAACGGATATAACAGCTTCCCATTAACATGCACCTACTCAAACACTTCCACGGACATCTAGTTGAGTTTCTTACAGATTACTGATGAAGAAAGGAAAGTTGGTGTCCAAAGATCAGCAAACAAATGATTCTTCATACACAAAACAAATAAATGGTAGAGAGATGCAGAAAGCATATAGAATATTTAAACAGTTATGAAAATGGCGCTGTTACTAAGGAGGTCAAGAACACTAGCAAGATATTTACAGAATATATAATATTAAAGATGATGGTGAAGTTTCTTTCCAGAATGCTCAATGAAAGTCTTAAAAAACAAAACAGATGTATTTCATGAAGTTGCTTAGGCATTTACATGGGCAGATGTTCAACTGCAACCCCACCGACATGGCATAAATGTGCTTGTGTGAATGCCAACTAACTGTTTATATGAATATTCTATGGTTGGTAGTGTCCAAATCATACAAGTTATAATGATGGTGCTGTTACTAAGGAGGTCAAGAACACTGATGGGATATTTATAGAACATGTAATGGTCACGATGAAGGTGAGGTTTCTTTCCAGAATGCTCGAAGAAAGTCTGTAAAAAGATTGATGTATTGCATGAAGTTGTTTAGGCATTTACATTAGCCCAGCTACAACTTCAACCCCACCACCATGGCAAAGATGTGCATGCATGAATGCAAGCTTGTTGTTTATATTAATATTCTGCATTTAGTAGTGCCCAAGTCATACCTATTTCAAATATAATGTCAGAGGGTGCATGTGTGCGCTTTTGTATGCGTTCATCAGGGAATAAAGCTATTAATTTATCAACTCTCAGTTACAGCAAGGTGGCATTGGCTTGTCCAATAATTAGAAAGAAAGTGTTATAGTGATTCATAAGTGACGTTTTAGTAGTCTGAAGGACGATTCAGTGATATGTCAGACAATAGTGTCAGTAGAAACATGGTCCAGAAAGACTCATCAAGGCAGCAAAAGAAATATAATATGGAAAATGGATTAGGAAGGAAAATATAATGTATGCTTACAATACTGCAAGAGCTTGCATGAGGCCAATCACCTCCGGAATCTTCCCTGTGAGCCTATTTCCTTGAAGGGACCTATAACCAGAATATAGACCATGAATTGATGAGTGATTACTGAAAAATTATCACAATTCATAAGAAATGAGTACTGCAGTGATACACCTTGAATTATTGAAACTTCAAGATTTTGTTCCAGCTTTTCTCTCACATCAAATGAATTTACAAAATATTATAGGGAAATCGCATTAATCAAGAACACTTCAATCATTTATAATTTATTCATGATTTATTCACTACTAGGTCAATAATCGCTTCAAAATTACTAACCAATGGTGCTCCATGTTGCCAATGATTGTGCTGTATTTGCTGTTGTTTGCAGTTTATCATTCATCCTCGTTTTTAGATCAACAAAAATACAGATACATAAATTGCATAACACTCTTTGGTTTTGTTAACTTTTCTAGTATTAATGTATTATATATGCAATTTGTGTTGAGACTCTTGGTGAGTTCTTTGAATATTTTCAGAATTTTGGATTTTTGTTCCAGCCAAATTGCTCCCAAACACCACATTTGTGACTGTAGATAAGAAAATAAACTAATCAGACATTTGTTGGATTCAGAGAACTTTCTCATCCATTTCAATCTAAGAGATCATGCAAAGAAAAGGCACAAGAAAAAGATAAATACTACTATTATATTACACGTACTTATGCTCTCAAAAGAAGGGGGGAGAAGTCAACATCGTCCTTTAGCAACAATTGCACAATTTTCTATGCAAGCCGTCATAATATTAACTCTATGACACCTTTCACGTGAATAGAACCAGTGCAGTAAAGGAGCATTCAAATCTCATTCTTTACAATAAAAATGCCAACAAAGAACCACTAGTTCTTTTCCTTGCCAACTCAAAAAAGTGCATCCAAAACGGAAGCAGAAGAATGCTTACAGTGTAGCCACTTGCAGGAAACCAATATTGTAAGGAATCTCTCCAGTGATTTGGTTGTAAGATATATCCCTGTTATTCAGGATCAAGATTAAATAATCAATTCCATTCTTTCACAATAACAAGCAAACTTACAGAAATATTATTTTAGCATACAAGATTTCAAAACTGGTGCAGTTTCCTATGTTATCTGGAATGGTTCCTGTGAGATTATTACCCCTCACGTCACTGCATTAAAGAGACAAAATCAAATCGTTTTGACCAGAGGCGCAACAAATAAAGGAATCAACATCAACAACCAGAAGAAAGGCAGGAGGAAACCAATCACATACAAGTACCACAGGCCGGTCAACTGGCACATGTCGGGTGACAAAGTTCCAGAGAGAAGATTACCACGTAAGCCTCTAAAAAATCACAACCATCTTAGTTAGTAGCAGAAAATGGTTGCTTATGAAAACCATAAAGCCATGCAGGATGGTAGATGCTCACAGGTACTGCAGCACTTCATTCCAGTAGATGAGCCGAGGTATATCTCCAGTAAGCTGGTTCTGGGCCAAGTCCCTGTCCACCAGAAGAAACATTGCTCACATTAGCAGCCAAAGTCCAAGAACTTCACTTAATGTCACTCAAAACTAAACAAAAACAAAAAAATACTCACAGTGTTTTGAGGTTTGGGATTTGGGATAAAGTTGAAGGAATGGGGCCTGTCAGCTGGTTGTTCTTCAGGTTCCTGCATTCCATCATCCATTAGCCAACCAAGGGACTCTTATTTTCTTCAAAACTAGAGCAAATAGAGACAAAACCATTCACAAAGGCCAGCTTACAATTCCTCGAGCTGCTTCAGCTTGGATATCGAGAAAGGAATATCCCCATAGAGTGCATTCCCAGACAAGTCCCTACAAGTTTCCACACAATACTTACAACCATTGGATAAGCTAAGAATAATTAATGAAAGCTCTGGTTTCAAGTAGTACAGTTGTTTTAGAGAAACGCAGTCCCCAATCTCGTCCGGGATTTGCCCTGTGAGCCTATTCCCCTTTAAATCTCTGCGCACCCCACCAACAAATAAAATAAGATTTGAGTACATACTAGTAGTAGAAAACTCGGCTCGAGAAGTGGGGGGAGCCGAGGGGTCGACTAATATTATAATAGAAAGCAGGGGCTTAAAGCGAACAAAAAGAAGGCATACATGGATTGCAAGCTCTTCAGTTCCCCGACCGCGGGCGAGATCTCCCCTCCGAGGTTTAGATTCGATAGATTCCTTCACCCCAAACCCCCAGACGAAAGAATATTAACAAAAAAAAAGGACGACAAAAGAGAGCATTAAGCCGAGGGGCGGAGTAGGAGAAAGAGAAGAGGGGGGTTGGGTTGGTGGTTACAGGGAAACGACGGCGGAGGTGAGGCCGTCGCAGACGACGCCTCTCCAGGCGCAGTGGTCGTCGCCGCTGCGGTTCATGTCGCCGCCGGCTGCGACGGGGTTCCAGTCCAGCAGCACGTTGGCCACGTTGCTGAACGACGCCTTCAGCGCCATCAAGGCCCTCCCTGAAGCCAACGCCAAAACTAGCCGTTAAGAATTCTGTTCAAAAAAATAAAATTAAATTAAAAGACCAAAAGGAGAGCAAAAGAAGAGACCTTCGTCTGAGAGCGAGGAGACGGCAGGGGAGAGGCCCAACAGCAACGCTATTGTCACCAAGAAACGTAGCATCTCCCTCCTCCTCTCTTCCATCGCCTCTCCGAGATTAAGTTAAGAAAACCCCAGAAAACAAACACAGAAAGAGAGAGAGAGAACCAGCACTGTAGTTCTACATTGCCAACTCAGTGAGGAGAAGAAGGGGAGAGGGGAGGGAGAGAGAACGGATGGGGGGATGGGGAGTTGCCGAAACGAGGAAGGCTTAGAGAGGCGAAGGCCGTACTCGAGGAGGGAGGGAGCACCAAAATGGCGGTGGCGACAGCGACGTGACTGTTCTCTCCAGCGTACGGCTGGTCCCAAAGGGTCTCCATTATATCTTTGCAGTCCCTACCAACCTGCTACTGCTACGAGTATTACGATACCACCACTGCCCCCCTCACCAGTTGGCATCTTTACTTTCTTCTGTTTTTGTTGCTCAAAACCACGCCAGAGAACTTTCTTGGTGGCACAAATCCCTTGTAAAAGTAAAGCTTGGTGCTTTCAGCCAAAAAAAAAAAAAAAAAAAAAAAAAAAAAAAAAAATGAAAAGCAAAGCTTGATGGTTTCAGCCATTAAAGTATTGTAGAGAAGAATCAGGATACGGAGCTTTCAGTACAGGGAGGCAGGCAGGCCGGCCTTGGGACGCACAAGCCCCTGCAAAACAAACGCCGAACCAGAAGGCTTTTTATTTGAAACTACTGCGAAGCGTAGCATTTCATATGGCAGGTAAATACTGTGGTGCCGTGACTCGCCACCCAAATGTCCAGAGGTCTTTTTTGGTGGAAGGATCTCCCGGATAAAATAAGTCCCCTTGGTCAATGAGAGGAATTGAGCTGCTTCTGACTGCCCCGCGAGAGAGAGATAGAGAGAGAGAGAGAGAGAGTCTTGCAAGGGCGATGGAGGGTAGAATCTTTGAAGTGTTGAGTCACTCACGTGACTTACGAATGACTGAAAAGATTTTATTTTTGATTTGAAAAATTTTAAAATAAAATATACTTTTAATTTAGCCTTTCAATCAAAATTATTTTAATCCTTAAATTTTCAATGATTACTCCTTAACCTTCCACATTTTAACAAAATTACATTACATCAAATCAATTAAACAACAAATATATCTAATCCTAAGCATTTTAAAAATATTATATTTCTACTATTATATTATATAAAATTAATTAAAATTAACGAAATAACTGATATAATATTAAAATACATGATTAATTAATAAGATGTCACATCAACTATTCTATCAATTTTATTTAATTTTGTTTTAAAATATGTAAGATTAAATTGTAATAATAAAAAATTTAAGGGTTAGAATAAATTTTGAGCAAAATTTTGTGGGCCATGAAAATATTTTTACCAAAAGTTTATATTCCAATTCAGTATAAAAAATTGTTCGCAATTTTCTTTGATGTTTTAGATAATGATTAGCCATCATCGAGTGGATCACCTGCAACAAAACCATGGCTTTATTCTCTAAGTCTTGACATCGTAGTAGATGATGGTGAGAGTAGGAAACCATGCAAGAACTGAAGATCGATCATGCCTTCATCTAATTTTCTATCCAATCATCACCTTTTCAGATAAAAAATTTGAGTAGTGATATAACAATGGATAATCATAGCAGAAGCTCTAATATGCAGAAATTTTCTTTATACATCATGTATTAGAATAACTTGAGATGCAGAGTCTACAAGTTACCAAACTAACCCAAGAAAACGGATGCCATGGATGTAGTGGCACTTTTCATATTTATGTAAGATCTTCCATACATGTCCATATTTTCAAGTCTCTTATCCAATCTAATATATGCAGCTCACCCATAACTCTCATTGTTTGCCTCTATAGGAAACAAAACTAGAAAATGCTTATTCATGACATGATCCATCTATCAAATCTTAAGGCCGGTTTGGTTCAATATTAGAATTAAAATTGAAATAAAAAATGCTCGTTCCCTCTACCTGTTTAGTTCACATGAGAATTGGAATCAAATTTATTTCTATTATTATTGTTTGGTTCATTCATACCTCAAAATTAGAATCAGTTTAAATTTTTAACTTTGCTCAGAAAGAGGAAGAATTTGTGATGATGATGACATTATAATAAGAAGGAGACACGTTAGATGAGATAGGAGAGAAAAAAAGGGCAGATGAGAAGGATGAGAATATGATTCTAATTTTAAGTAGATGGGAAGCAGATTTCAATTCTGCATAAACAAACAATTAGAAATTGATTTAGTGATTCTGAATCTTATTTAAGAGTTCTATTTTCACAAACTAAATAGACCCTTAAACTCATTTTGTGAAGATTGACTAGAGGTTCATAAAATAATTTCAATTCATCTTAATATAAATTTTGATTTGAAGATCATACCTTAACTAAGTTCATTTTGCCTAGAAGTTTTTCAAGAAAAATAAAGAAGAGGAAGAAAAATACAACAAATACCATCAAAAGTTTATTTAGACCATAAAATATAGTAATGGACTAAGTATTATGAGGTTTGGGCATACCTTATGAGGTATGGGCACCAAGGCAGGCCCAAGCTAGAGTAAGCATTGGTCTACAATTTATTAGGACTACTTTTAGGCTCAAACTTGACCCAAGTAATCTTAAGCCTGACTTCAAGCTTGACTTAAAACTAACTTGATCACACAAGTCTCAAGCTAGTCTAAGCTAGGAGTGGTGATTTTGGATATGACATGTAGACACAATTCAAATCCAATATGAAGTTAGCATATTCAGGTTGAGCATAAATGAGTTTAAATCAAAATTAAAATGAATTGTTAGACACAATTAATAAATAAGTCGGATCTCAGGTTAACTCGCTAACCCAAAATTAATCTACAATTAATTCGATTATTAAATGGATCAATTTGTATAATTCGATTCGTCAACCTGAACACAACTTGCTAGACCTATTTATCTAAGTTAACTTTACTTTTTAATTAATTATTATTTTATGATGGTAATAATATACTTACATAAGGATTTTATATTTATATCTTTTTTTTCTTTTGAATATAAAAATTTTTGTTTGTGCTTTTGTTATGATTTTGAATGTATAATTACTTTATGAGTGAATTTGTATCAAATATGTTACACAGATTATATAAATTACATAAGTTACATAGGTTGCATTGTATAACCCATATAATGCACGGATCGGATTCAGATTTAGATTTGGATTGACCCATTTATCGTGCCAACTCAAATATAATTCGATTATTAAATGGATTACACATGTTGTGTTATATAACCCATTTAATACATGAATCGGCTTTTATATTTAAATTTCAGATTCAATTAATAAACGGATTATATTTCAATTTAAATTTTTGATTCAATCTACTCATGATTCGTTGGCATGATTTGTCATCCTATTTCAAACCCATTTTCAATCCTATTAATTTTACATGGCAATCAATAATTGGTGAAGGATATGGATGGTGGGTGGGTCTTATTACTTAGGGACCCATGTGTTCGACCAATCACTGGCTTCCAACATACGCCTAGTGAGATAGTGATCCAAGCGATGGTTGAACTAGATGACCTTGAGAGCATTTCTTAGTACTAATTACCTCACATTGGAAAGAATGATCTTTAAAACCAATTGCTAATTAAATTCCATATCTTTGAGTAAAAAGAAAAGAAAGGGAAAGAGAAAAATAAAAATAAAAAACCATTTGTCACAAATATCTTATCATCCCAATACATCCAGAGTGTACTTTGGAATCATTTTTTTTTTTTTTTTTTTTTATTCTCATGCGTTTGTTCAACACCCCTTGGCCCAACATTCAAGCAGCTGAACCGCGCTCAGCATCGTTGCTGGTCCGAGAAGAGACAAGGAAAAGATTAGGCTCCGGCCCGACAAGGCTTGCGATCTCTACCCCCGTCCGTCCCTCCCTCCCTCCCTCCGGGCCCTCTGCTAGCCCTCGAAGCTCGAAAGCCTCTGCCCCAATTGCTCGCCGGGCGACCAAAGGACCAAAAAGCCAACGGAATCCCCCCTTTCACCGCCTTTTGGAGGCATCCTACGGACCGTTCCTCCAAAAAGCCTGCCCGTAGTATGATTCCTTTATTAGGGTTTTGATAAGCCCACCTCGCCTTTTCAACAAATCCACTGCGTTTCCGCCTCTAGCTTGTTGCGAGAGAGAGAGCATGTAAATGATGCGAGGTGGATCCCATGGGAATTATGGGTGCATGAGGGGCCTACCGGCTTTAAATGGGAACCATGGGGATGGATCGATTGAACCCATCATAGAATCCGTGACGGCCTTCCATTGCCTCTAAAGATGAGGACACGGTCAGCGAGGGATCGGAGAGCCCCTCCCGAGGATGGTCCGTGTAGGCCGCTATTATTGCTGGTGCCTGCACCAAGGTGAAAACGCAAGCATGTCGATGGGTTGGTTGGTGGGCTGCTGCCGTCCACGCAAAGGTGGTGAGTTTATTTGGTTTTTTGGTTTGTCGCCGGAACGAGGTGGCGGATGTGGGCGGGGGAACTCCTGGGACCGGGGCCTGGGCCGTGGCGGCCGGCACTACTCCCTTGGAAAGGGCCTGATCGTGGAAGAGGAGTCAGATAAATAAATAAATAAATAAATAAATAAATAAAAAGGTGGTTGCAAGGCATGGATTTGTTACTGCTAAAGATGTGGCTGCGAAGCCATCAGGATAGATTAACATTTTTTTAATCGATATTAATTTCTGGCGGAAATCAGTAGCTGCGGCTAAAGGTGCGCCTTTTATGAGGCTAAAAGAAATAAGGATGAAAAAGCTAGAAGGATAACTTTTATTAATATAAATTTTAATGGCATAATTTTTTTATTAAATATATTTAATTGAATCTCTCTATTAAAAATGAAATATTATAAGTATAATTTTTAATCTTATTTGAAATAACATTAATATAAAAAAATATCAATACATATACATATATATAGTACTATAATAGATAAAATAGATTATATATATATATATATATATATATGTATAGTATTATAATATATAAAATAAATATTATATTATATACAGATAGATTTGGTTATATTAGTTCGGATTCAATTATTTTTTTCATCCTTAAATTCATACAGTTCACGAATATTCAAGATAAAAAAAGTAAAAAAAATGATAGGATGGCTCTGAAATTAATGTGGATCCAATGATAGAAGATGATCGAATTCTAAACTTACCCATGTTCAACACACATATACATATATATGTATATGTATTCATGTGTATTATGGAATTATTTAATAATTTATTAGTTTTAATATTTCAATCTTTTTTCATTCCTTAAAAAGTTTTTATATTTTATCTTATTAACCTATCCTTTGGATTAACAGTTTAGGAAGTAAAGGTAAGGAAAAATAATCCTTCTAGAAAAATTTACCCCATGTATAACATCCTAAAAAGGAGATAAAAATTAACGGAGTAGCTTTTCACCCCTCTAACCCAATACCAAAAGCACCCTAAGGGTTAGTCTGGGACGAAGGTTAAAGGAGAGTGAAATAGGCACTATTGTAATTTTTCACTTTCTCTCTTTTAGGTATTTGGAATAAAGGTTTTTTTTTTTGAGATATCTTTCATCCTTTAACTTTTCAAATTGTTTATTTAGAAACAGATAGATTAATAAGAGAGGGATAAGTTAACAAGGATAAAGGTAAAAATTATTCGAAAGATGAAAAGAAGTTAAAATATTAACTAATCCAATCATTCTCTCATTTCATATCTTTTACATTAATAATATTTTTACATCTTTATATCAACCTTATTTTAACCTTAGTTAACCGTTAGACATGTAATATTTTACTCTTCATTTATAAATAGAATTAAATTTAATTAATAAGAAAATTTTACATCCTTAAAATCCATATGAAACTCCTATAACTTGATTTTTTTTTTTTTTCTTTTTTTTTAACTTCATACCTAACACACCCTAAATAAAACCCTCCTTGGCTTATATATTGAATCTCCTTTTTTTTTTTTTTGTTTTCTTGAAGGGGTAAAAAAAGATAAAAAGGAATTTATGCAAATTTAAATTATTGAAGACGTGATATTCAAAAATTAATTCCAGAAGTTCTAGTTGGCACAAATGTGGTGAAAATGGTGCCAACTTAACATAAAGTCTCTAGAGGTTTTATTTGAGATTTAGATTCATGCCTGGCTCTACCAAGACATTTTTTTAGTGGATGTTCGAGGCCCAAAAATATATTTCAAAATTTTTTTTTTTAATTTATTTCAAAGGGTTGAACCTAACCACCAGATCTCGAGTTGATCCTTGTTAGTTGTTGCATCATGTCATGGCTTGGCTCTAGCTGGTGTTTATGACATGCCTTGGGATGGTGCATTATGGATTCCAGTCTAATGCTAATTGCCCAGATTCGATCAGGACATATCTCAATGCTCCAGGCCCAGTTATAGCGAATGAGGTGGGTTCTCTATTGCCGCTGTCCCCTTAGACTGGACCATTCACTTATTGAACCTAAAGCTCTGTACACTCTCTTTTGGATCATCCATCTCATGCGATTGGCCTGGCCCAATACCTATCGATGGGTCTTTTTGTATGCCCAAACGTACTCGGAGCCTGAAGCCTAGACCATGTTGAGACGAAAGTTTTCTGAAATCTATAGAATTATCTAAATTCAGTGAATAAAAGACTTAGGGAATGCGAAAATCATGAAATTAAAAGATTCTCTTATTTGATATGTCAAATGTGAGTTTTCACCAAAGTTTAATTAGAACAGGGTAATTTTGGAATGAAATAGATTCGATGATGGATTCAATACGGTTTTTCATCAAAACTCACCTCTTATATGGGTTTTCAAAATCGTCGTTTTTAAGGAATGTTAGATATTCCTCTCTTTTCTTTGACTAAAAATATTAAACAATAAAATTTGGTAAAGTGTTAGGTTGTGTTTGAATGAAGTAATTTAAAAATTTGTAAAGTTTTAAAATGCAGTATTTCAGAATTTTATAAGCTTTAGGATAATTGCTCTTAAAAATAAAATTTTATCTAAGAATTATAAATTTTTCTATAAATATTATTTTGTAATATTTATATAAATTCATGTAAATTTACATAAATATTTTATTAATTAAAATAAGTTTTTGTTATAAAAATATATAATTTAATCATAAAATATTTAATATTATAAAATAAAAAATAATATATAATTACATAAATTATAAATTAAATATTATTTCAATTACGAAAATATTTCAATTTAATAATATTTATATTGGCAATATATTTAATAAATATATTACTAATAATAATATTATTTTTTTAATAAATGTTGTTTTATCTATGCCATATTTACTAATAAATAAATGATATTTATGTAAATATTAATAATAAAATATTAATATTTTTAAAATAAAATAAATATTAAAATAAATATTTATGTAAATAAAATTTTTATAATATTCATGTAAATATTTTGGTATATAAATAAAATTAAATATTTTGATCACTTTCAAATGATTTTTAGAGCGAAATTTGTAAATGACACTTTTAGGGATGGAATTTGTAAATGGCCATCTTGAAATATTTATAAATTTTATGAAATTTTAGAAATCCTCCATTGAGAGTGGTCAAACAAAAATTTTAGTTTTGAAATTTTAAAATCCTTACTTCAAATAAAATTTCTTCTGAAAATTTTTCATCTAAACTCACCGTTAATTATTCCAAAATCCCTTTTTTCAAATGCTCCCATGCCAAACATCCAACAATATTTAGCCTAAATATTTGGACCTAAGCTTGATTATGTTACTTTAAACTTTAAAGCTCGCCAAAAATTTCTTTGATTTTTTAGTTAGGCTCGCTCTTTCCCATATTTGGCTGTACATAGGTGCAGTTGATTTGTTAAACTAGGGCTTATTCTCCTACTTGCATGTTTATTATGCTGCATAGCATAGAGGGAGCCCACAATTACTACATGAAGACATGCTATGTGACATGTCTTTTAAGTATATGCTCACAAGAATCAATACCACAAATGCATGTTTGTTTTTAGTGGGTTTCAGTTGACCTAAGTTGGATTGGACTTTTATGCTTAGTTATCTATGATGAATGGATTATATTATTACATAAAGCAAGCACATATGTAATTATCATAGTTTCTTTGCATGTATTTATATATTTGAATTCTTGTTTAAAAAACGTAGGTGCCCCTGTTTTGATTTATGATCCAATGATCATGATCTCTCTCTCTTTCTTTTTTTCTTTTTTTTGCCGTGCATGAGCTAGACATGAATGATATAAAACTAGGCTAGTTTTATGTGCAAATTTTGAAACAAATCTAATTGTTTCAATCTCTAAAATTAGTTTTCATGTCAAGTTGTTTGATGCATATACTAAGCCTCTTAGATGCACAATGGCAAAATAGGATTTATCATGGTGATCGAAGGAAATATGATATGGTTTCCTTGCATTGTGGCAGATATTCTCAAAGGTCAACTTCTCATTCCCATTATGTATGGGCCATTTTGAATCGGCATGAGAAATTTAAGAAGCTTATTTATTTTCTTTGTCAGGTGAACTCTCCATGAAGTATAATAGGAAGATGATAGCGAAATAGGCCATGCACCCTTATAACATATCATTTACTTACTTCATGTCTTATTACGGATGGTAACAAGGTTGGACGGAGCTGGAGGCCTTAATTCTTATCTCTATTCCTGCTAAAAAAAATAATTTTCGTTACCACTCCATCTAAGTAAATGGAGATTTTTCATCTCCATCCCCACTTCATACAGAATGATAAATTCTTGTCTCCACTCTATCACACCCACCTCACTGCTAAAGGCATAATAGATTTTTCATAACAAATATAAAATCGATAGTATAACTGAAAAAATTTCTTACTCATCATATCAATAAATTTAACACTTCTCTCTTAAATAAGAAAAAATACTAATATATATAAATATAATTTTATATATACAAAAATATATAAAAGTATTATAGTATTTAAATATAGGTTTAATTAAATGGAAATGGTATGAGGTAGAAATATTTTTATTTCAACTCAATTCATGCAAGTAAGGATAAAAATAATTCCTACCTTTTTATAAAGAGCACAATGAAAAATATGCATCTCTCTCTTATTTTGCAACTTTTGGTAACATATTTGCTCATCAATGCTTCAATTTATATCAGGCTCTTTGTATAGTGTAATATAAAAACTAGGTTTAATAAATTTAGGTGATATTTAGTTGATACTTGATTTTTAAGGAAAAATGCTTTTCTTAGAAAATAGTAGCTATCTCTTTTTATTTGATTGAAGCTTTCAACATAAATCAACTTGAAAGCATCCTTTTTGAGAAAAGGTCTTTTCTATTATCGTATAGGAATCACAAACCCATCCTAGAGATAGGAAGATCCCTTCTCATAACTCGATAATTGAGAAAAAAGTAATTTTTCTATTTCACTCCATGTTATCTTGATTAATAGTATAATCAAGCCATAAATTTGGAAGTAGCCATTCATTTCATAATCCATTTCCTAAGAAATAGATATGCTAATCAAATGACTAACTTAGAAAAAAAAAAAGTTATTTCTCACACTTCTTTCCCATAAACGTCAACTTCCAAGATAGTTATTTTCTAGGCAGTCATTTCTTAGGAATCACTGCCCCATTTGCCAAACCAGACCTTAATAGTATTCTCATAATAATTAATATTTTTTAAAATATTACCTGTAATATTCTATCTGCTCTTGTAATTTTTTATAGTTACAGTAACATTCTTTGCACATAGACTTATAAATCGATCCAACTCCTATGTAATCGAAGACATCGAGCTGCTAATACTATTCTCCTCTTTTCATTACCTTCTCAATGTTCTTCTCATTTTTTATTCCCTTGTTATCAATATTGCCCTCTTAGAGGATTCTCCTCCTTCTGTTATTATCTTAAACTATGCTTATAATTGAACAAATGCTGATGATTCTCATCATGTTGTGACAATGTTCTCATGGAGATCTAGAATTATGTAATAAATTATATATACTTTTATAAAGGAGCACTAGTGGGTGAATTGTATCAGGATGTTGATCATTTGCTATTATAAGACATTCAAACTCTAGGCCTTATGGTCACAATAACTTCATTGCATATTGTCATAAAATTGCATCCTAGTTCAATTCACAAGATCCCACCATCTTAACAATTTAATTAATTAAAGGTTTTCTTATTTTTGCTAATAAAAAAAATCAAAATCATGAGAGCGCAATAACATAATCAACAACCTACCTGGCTTGTGATCAATGGAGCCATTAGTGTTAGAAAATGGCTTATTAGGGTTCAGGATTGTATTTAATATTTATCCTAAATTTTTTTTTATATCATCACTGTTTAGCCTTGCCCTATCTAAAGATCCAATGCATAGGCGCATTTAGTGCGTGGAATTAAAAAAAAAATTTAAATTTTTAAAATATTTTTTATATTTATTTTTAAGATTAAAATAATTTTATGCTATAACTATTCCTATTGATGAGAATAACTTATGACATGAAAATAGTTGTTTTTATTTTTATTTTATTTCATTATTATTTTATTTTATTTTATTGATAATTATTATTTTTTTAAGAGTATAATTATTTTATCTGATTTATCATTTTATTTTTTATGATAAATATTTTTTATCATGCCTTATTATTATTATTATTTATTCTTGTTTTTCTTTTTATCTTTATGTTGTTCTGTGTATCAAACGTAGCTTTAAGCGCGATTGGACAGGCCCAAATTTAGTGGGAGAATTGGTAGCAATTAAGTTGACCCAATTGGATCAATCTAGTTCAAATCAGATGCATGGGTGCGGCTTCGCCAGCTTAGCATTTGGGCTCGTTAATTGTGCCTGACCTAAATAAATCAAACTCGATTAAATCTAACCCAATTGAGCCATCATTCAATTAAACCTAGCCCATATTCGGCTCTTCCCTAGTTCCATCGAAACGCCCTCGCGACCGCCTCATCCAGCTCCAGCCGCCGCCCGCGGCCCGCCCGTTGCCGCCTTCCTCGAGCTCCGCCGCCCGCTACTCGCAACCACCGCTCCCTCTGGAGCTTCGCTGCCCTTCTGTGGTCGGATCTCAGCCAAGGAGTTCTGAAATCGAGCTCCGCCACCCGGTCCACTTGCCAGGCCGCCACTCGCAGGCACGGCCACCGCTCCCGCCCCGCTCGACTCGAGGATCTCATTCGGGATGTACTCGTAGACGAAGAGCTTTTCGTCGGCGTGGGCGCAGTAGCCGTGAAGATTGACTTCATTCTTGTGCCGCACCGCAACAGTAGCATCGCCTTGTTCGTCGGCCTCTTCACCGCCACTCCTCTCCAATCCTCCAACCTACCCGACAAACCTACCAATTCAAACCAGTCACTTCATTTAATTCCCAATTCCAATTATTTCTTCCCTCAAAAATAAGAAACAAATCCCATCTTCACTCGCCGTAGAAGATATTAGCGTGCGAAAGTATCAGCTTCTCTCTCTTGCTAAGGGATCAAGGGTTTAGGGTTGAGTCTACGAAGGAATGGAGCAGCGATTAGCGAACACTTGGCGGATGACCGTCAATGAGAAGAAGTTCATAGAGGCCGCGCTCCTTTCGGACCTCAGAGTCGACGGCCGTCGGCCTTTTGATTACCGTAAACTCACTATTAAGTTTGGAAGGCACGTATCATTTTACCATTTTACCATTTTATGTTTCTCCGAGTTATTATCTGCATTTCCTTTTCTTTATTGTTGTCATTATTTTTGTTATTTCACATTGCCAGGGAGTACTTTTAAATCTATTTATATTATCTTATATTTTCTTGATTGGATCATAGGTCCTGATTGATACGTTCCAATGCATTTTTCATTGGGAAGAGTAATTTAATTTTGAATATTCTTATGGACATTCTTGAATAATATGTGTGGAAACTAAAGTAAATGATGGAGAAATGTGGAATGCTATTGGTTGTGGTGAATTTGGTCTTTCTGCAGAGAGGATGGTTCCTCAGAGGTGCAACTTGGGGAGACACATGTCATGGGCTATGTGACTTCTCAAATGGTACAACCTTATCGAGATAGGCCAAATGAAGGAACGCTTTCCATATTTACTGAATTTTCGCCCATGGCTGATCCTTCGTTCGAGGCAGGGCGACCGGGGGAATTTGCAGTAGAACTAGGGCGCATAATAGATCGTGGTTTGAGGTGGGTTTTTTTATTCACATTTTGTTATGTCCAATATTGCATTACTGTCAAGAATTTGCATGCCAAGGCATGAAAAATGTTGATGTCGTTTAGAATGCAGCTTAGGATCGGCCTAGTCCCATCTAAAAATAAAATAAAATTGCATTACAGGGAAAGCAGAGCTGTGGATATGGAGTCCTTATGTGTTGTTGCAGGGAAATCTGTGTGGGCCATTCGTGTGGATCTTCACATTCTTGATAATGGAGGGTATGCTAGAGTACATCAGTGAAGTCACAACTATGTTCTGTTTTAAACTGATATATACTGGATGGTGCTTAATGTTCTTATTCGAATAATCCAGCAATCTCATTGACGCTGCTAATATTGCTGCTTTGGCTGCGCTCCTCACATTTCGGAGGCCTGAATGTACACTAGGAGGAGAAAGTGGTCAGGAAGTTATTCTTCATGATCCTGAGGTTGGTTGTCACCTCCATTGTTTCAACTAGCTATTGGTAAACGCATTAAATGATATAAGTTTATTGTGTGCTTACTTACTACTCGGTAAAATTTGGTCAGTACTAGTATATTATCAACAAAAGGCACTTCATACATACATGCATATTATTTTTTTAGCATTCATTCTTGCTATTTGATGGTTAGTTTTTGAACCATTGTATTAATTTTCATGTTTGGTATTTTTTTCCTCTCTCCATCTTCTCATGTTATATACAGGTTAGGGAACCACTCCCTTTGATAGTCCATCATCTTCCTGTGGCAGTAACTTTTGCAATTTTTGGTGAAGGTAACATCATGGTATGACAACATTGTCTTTAATGTTTCTTATCCATCACCACTAAGTTATTTGCCTGCATTGTTAAGACAATTTCTTTCCTTGCTGGTTGATCTGAAATGTTATTTTTTATAGGTGATAGATCCAACTCACAAGGAAGAGGCTGTCATGGGAGGAAGGATGACTGCTACATTGAACTCAAATGGTGATGTTTGTGCTGTTCAAAAGGCTGGAGGAGAGGGTGTCATATCAAGTGTAATCATGCAGTGTTTACGGATATCCTCTGTGAAAGCTGCCGACATCACAAGCAAAATTAAGAATGCAGTGAGTCTGATAGCATCAATTTTGCAGTGTGTGTATATATGTGTGTGTTTTTGTATGTACTCAATTGCATGAGTTCTTTTCATATCATTAAACTAAGAGTATTAATGTTTTAGTAGTATAGGATATAATCAATGAAGGGGGAAAAGGATATACTGGTCCAGAGCTATTAGTTCCCTGATTTTTTACCAATCATTTTTGTGCGAGACTTCTTCCTTCACTCTTCAAAGTGAATTCCCTATGGAAATAACTCAAAAGAGATTTGTTTTCTTTGACCCATATATGATGTTTACTTCACATGATTGCGTATTGTGTATTATTGCTCTGATTTCCTATTCAAACAAATAATTAGTACCATTCACAAACACTATCTAGCAGTCCAGAGTTAAGCCTAAATGCATGAGAGTAATTACAAATCTGGCTTATAAATAAACAAATTAGAACATGTACTAGGTGATCTAAAAAAAACATTTCTTCTTGTTTTGCTTTCCTTTTGATATTATGAAAATCGAATCTCTTAAAAGATCTTATTTTAAAATGCAGTGAGCATTATGATATCCGGATATCATGAATTTCGATAACGCATGTTGGCTTACCTGGTGTAAGAGCAAAAGCTGTTAACCTGATAACCATACTCTCTTTGCCATTGTTAAAGCTTTAAATGGCATTGATAATGTTCACTCCATTTGGTCCTTTTAGTGATCTCAATCAGGTGACGCAATCTGATGAATGCAAATATCAACAAAAGACATGCATATATAAATTTTATTAAGATATGACAAATTTGGTAAGGAAACTCCCTAACTATCTGTCTATAATTCGTAGCTAAGAAGTTAAGACCAAATGGAACATTAACCAAACATACAAGCTCCAGGAAAAAATGGGTTGGTTTGATTTATAATCCTGATCAGGAAGATCTTTTAAGCAAGGTAGATGTAGGGCTAACCACTTATAAGAATGTGAACGTTTCACAAGATTGCACAAAATAATCCAGAAATGGACTAAAGAGACACAACATGCAGCTAAAGACAAGCTGTCTGAAAAATATAATGGCAGGTGATGACGATGTTGGTAGACCTAATTAGTTGTTCCTTTCTCTTGTCACCCTTCTTATCATTGGAGTTATGCCTTTTTAAAGTGGTTATAAAATGAACTATAGCTTTCTAAATGGCATCAAAATGCTCTATCATGCATCAAAAAGGCCCTAAAATCTATTACTTGTTTATCACTAAGTGTACATTATGTGTGGTTATGCCATGCAAATGATGATTCAAAGTCTGTGTATGATTGTGGAGGATAACAGCTTACGATCAATGAAAGATACTTGTGATATGTGGAATAGAATTGTAGTTGATTTATGTATGAAGATGGGGATTCATCAATTTTGATGACCTAAAGGCAACTCAAAGAAATCATTATAATGTCCTTAGCCCTATCTTTGGTGCTAATATGCCTGTCACATTCTCAGCATCATGTTTGGAAACTTGAGGCCTTGTTTGTTGATCTTTTTAATCCCCTTTGTCAATAGGTACCATATGTAAACTAGGATCATGTGCTAGTTATGGTCTATGTTACTTGGACCCTTCAATTGAGCCTGAAGTGCCTACACCTAATGCTTGAACATAGACATTGCTATGACACTTGAAAATGGCTTCCCAGAAAAAAAATTCTTAGATATTGAAAGGATCTGACGTCAGATATGCACTTGCATCTGACATATGAACCCAAGTTCATTTAACATAGGTTAAGGTTGCAAAAGTGTCAAGGATTGGATAGGGGTGGAGCACGAGGCCACCTATTTTGCTTGGATTTCCTTCTTTTGGAAATTGGATGGATTGTATTAAGTTGCATGAATCCACTAATTGTGGTTGGTTTGGGTTTGGTTTCGTTATTTCAATAATCCTATTTTGTACCCTCCCACCTCCAAAAAGCTTGTTCTTGCTTTTTTTTTTTTTTTTTTTTTTTTTACATTAAAAAAAATCTAGTCATTCTTCTTTTGTTTGACCTGAATCTGATAACAAGCAGAGAAGTCAAGCACCCTGATCTAGATTTCATCCCAAGCATCGCACTACAAAATGGGATTGGGTTTAATTCAGGTTTTCTTTTCTTTGATTTGGATCAGATTAGTCTAATCCATTTGTGGCTGGTAGCCTGGTGCATGGAGCTTTGTATGGATTCCTTTCTTTCTGCATTCTTGATCTCCTAGTTTCATCTAAACCGTTCACACTTTATCTGTGACTCGGATATTTTAGCTTCATGTCCACACGCCACATAAAAAATAACAGAAAGGCAGATAGGAAAGTTTACATACATGTATAATGGCTACATTGGCTGAAGTATTGCAAAATATGTTGGCATGCTCATGAAGGAATATACGTCTTGATCAATGTTATATGGTGAAAATTCACAAAGATACACTAGATTTTTTTTGTTTTACTTATAAATAAAGCATTATTGATAGCTTTTGAAGTTGTTTTGGAGGACTTTTTTCCCCAATATTTCAGACAAACCTAAAAACATAGTTAACCACTTGAAATATCATACTTGCTTTGAAATAAGTTTTGCAGAATAACAATATGATAATGAATTACCAGTGGATGCAAACACACTGTTAGTCTCTTGTGTTTGGATCGAATATATTTTTTTGTGTTTCTAAATAAATTACTTTGAACTTGTTCAGGTAGATGCATATAACACTGAAAGAGCATTGCGAAAAGTTAAGCGTCATCCACCATCAGTGGCACTTCAAGTCAAATCACCAGATGTTATAAAGAAGGATAACCAAGTTGATGAGTCAAATAAACATATAGTGCAGAGTTCAAAAGATGAGGGTACCGGCATTGGAGTTGAAACTAGTACCTCTAGAGGAAAAAATTATGCATTCATTGGTGGCCCTTCGAACTGGTGATTTGCTGGATAGCTGCATTTACATTTGTGTTGCATAGTATTTTACCTTCACAAAATTTGATTGTAAACTGCACCTTAGTTGTCTTGGTGAACTTTTGCTTGACATAATTGTTCTCTCTTTATACCTGCAGGGATCCATACTCAAAGGGTATTTCTTCATCTTTTATTAGAAGTTCTCAAGAGTTACCTGGTAATCACTTCTATTATTTTAGGCACCCACTCGGCTTCTTCATTCATTTCATACTGTTTGTCTTTAATTTTTAGCAGTACCATAAATACATTTCCCTCAAGGTCCAAAAATGCACTCAAAGCTATTGAGTCTTAAAACATATATTATTGGTGTATTATTTGGAGGTAATGCAATGCTCTTACATCCAAGGTTGAGAAACTGACTGTACCACCCTGTATGGTGGTAGCAACCGGTACGTGTTACATGCCATACTGTCTCATACTGGCAAACCGTTAGTGGATACATGGATGTACTTCCATATGTACATGCCAGTATGTGACTGATGATGTCCCCATCCTTTATATCTTGAAACCTTGCATATATCTAAATTGAACTGGTTTGGAACCATTTACCTTTTAAGGATCATAATTTAAAATTTTAAATGAGTGTCTGTCTTCAATTTGAACTGCGTTTTGGTTATTAATACATTTGATCTTGTTTAATTTGCACATGCTGGGCTGGTGATTTGAATAATTTTAATCTGAGTTGATGTGGTCTTCTTGTGCATTTTTGATGTGTACTTATTTAACACTATTAATTGAAATGACACTCTTGACAAAGGCCAGAGGCCAGAGGCCAGAGGCCAGAGGCCAGACCTTGGTGCAATGATAAAATTGCTGTTTGAAACACAGAAACGTCAATCCCTATGTGGTGATAAGGCAACATATATCCGACCCTCTGCAAACCTGCAATGCTAGGAGCTTCGTGCATTAGGCCACCCCATATATTATCATTGATGCTACATTCCAACAATTTGCAGAGACTTTGTGTTTATTTCTTTTCTGTTCCTTTTTTTCATCTTTCTTCTCCTGTTGCCCTTTCTGTTGTGTGATGACCATCATGCAGCTTCACACAAGTAGAATATCCAAATTGAGGAAATGATGCAGGCATGTTCAGTTTTTAGAAATCAAAGGACGAACAAATTATTTGTCCACTTTTCTCCCTCACGTTCTAGCCTTAAAACATCTTGGCCAAGCTGCATTTTTCTTCTTTTTTTTAATGAAATACTAAAGTATGGATGATTGCATCAACCTTTATCCTCATTTTAGTTCTGACAAAGAGATGATATATGGAATTCGATAAACTCCCATATGTGTAATGTCAAGTTAATTTTTGCTACCAGATGTCTGACTGATGTGTAAGTTAGATTTCTTAACTTAAAATATTGCATTTAGTTTGAGAAAGAAGTCCTAGTTTATACTCTTAGGTTGGATATGTTGTCCATTATGGGAATAAAACCTGATTTGCTTCTTGGTTATTTTTCAGATCAGATTTAGTCAGTCCGATTTTTCACCTTAGATTTCTGGATATTTGAGTAGGACCACAATATTGATTCATAAATGTTATTAGTTGCTCTTTATTATCAAATTAAGAAGTTCAGCCTAATTGAAGGTCTTAGTGGTCTTAGTTAGAAGTCACCACCAGCTAGCCATGCAGAGAAACCTTCCACAGCTTAATCCGTTTTTTCACATATGTTACACTTTGCAGACATTAGCGATTTAGTCAATTTAGCTCATATCATGGGCAATTCATCAAAGTAAAACATTCCAAGGGCCATTCCGGAGTAGTATCAACAAGTTTTGACATTTACCATTGATGTAAGTTTGTGTTTTATTTTGAGCAATAAAAAATCTCTTTTGAGGGCACATCAAATTTATTTTCTATTTCACATGACTAAAATATGTGCTGTGCTGCACTATTTTCATAACTTTTGTTAATCATTTATGTGTTGGAACTCAAAGATTGATGGCACTGGTGGTTGACAACTACCTGGTATCCCTAGTCAACTTTATTCATGGTATGATGGTTAAAGGCTTTTTATAATTGAGAAAAATCAGAGTTTATATACTTTATTATGACAAGCTATGGTATTTTTGTGTAATTAAACATGAAATATTGGTGATCATTTGAAAGGGGAAATAAAGTAAGATTTTTTGTTGTGATATCTTATCTTTTGTTTGAGTTAATCAAGAGTGACCAACGAAATTCTTGAATAAATCTGCAAAGCAAGGAAAACCTATCGAAACATAAACATGTCCTTAATGAATTCAATAAACATTGTGTTTGTTTAGTCTTTCAATTGTCTTGGTCTCTCTGTACATCAGCTAGAATTCTAGCTTTCACGGCAGTCTCTTCTCCTGCCCAAAATAGCCTTGACCAGTTATTTGACTTAAATTAATGGAGAGTTGACATCAAGTTATGTTCCAGTCATGTCATGGTATCAAACTTCTGTGGAATTCAGCTTGATTTAGAAATCATACTCTATGTAGGTGGAGATAAGCTGGTCAGTTGAGGACCTTAAGTTATACACCAGTTCACATGTAGACCCACACAATACAAGTGAAAGCTAAGATTATTTTCTGATCTACTGGTAAAAAATTTCTTTAATGGAATTGAATGGTTGTTAATGGAAGAAACTTGCTGATAGAGGTTTTCTTAAAGCCAATCAGTTAATTTTCCAGCTATTGCTTGGTCTTAAGTCCTTCACTTCAGCAAATGTAGATCAGGCATATTAATTCATGATGAGAGGCTGAGGGACAGCGGCATAGCTAGGGTTCCTTGTTTATTTATTGTTCAATCTGTATTTAAAGATGTCTATCAAAGTTTCGTACTTTCATACTAAATTATCAGATGATTATTGAAGTTCTGCGGTAGTTTCTAAGGGTTGACATTGTGGAAAATGCAGGGCCTTTAAGCTTGGCTAAGGAACAAGAGGAAGCAAAAATCACTCAGAGTTCAACTGAATCCCATTGCGAGGCAAAAAGTACTTTGAGTTCTAGCCCTGCTGGGGCCTCGGTTGCGAGCCAGCAAGGTAACTCTCCAAAGAGTCTGAAAGATGCTGTAAAGCCTAAAAATAGAAAGAAAAATAAAGCATCCTCGACTAATGACATGAGCTAGATTTATCAAAAGTTGCCACTGAGCATAATGCCGTCAGGTAGTTGCATTACTTCCTACATTGCAATTCAGAATTTGTTTTTTTATTCCTCTTTTCTTAAATTGAATAGCTATCTCATTTCCCTTTTTCTTTACTGATAACTGAGTACCCTGTGGCAAAAATGTTTGAAAGAATGTGTTACTAGTATACATTCTGGATAAGTCCAGAATTTTGCAGAAAGTTGAGGAGGTTTGGATCACTCTGAACCATTAACTGATTTTATGTTGCGATTAAATAACATGTTATATGCAAGTCTTGAGATTGGACCTTTGGAGGAAGCATTTATGCTGCTGAACCTTGTAGAACCCCTGTCTTGTTGCTTCCATTTGCTTGATATGAACATATATATGCATTCAGTTGCAAAGGAGATGGGTTTTCCAAGATGGGATGGAATAGTATGCTCTTACTTTGACCACTTATTATTTTGCTTCTAGTATGCATCGGTCCAGTATATGATATTTTCGTAACCAGATGAATCGAGTAAAATGCCATGCTTTGTTAGTTGTGGAGTGCATGTGGCTTGATGGTATTGTCATAATCTTTGTTAGTTGGAATTTATTCCATTGTCTGAGCTCAAACTTCCCTTTAAAATGTTTGTTGCATGGTGGAAAATTTGCTGGTTGATACATAGTGTAGACCATTTCCCTTGATTGCTTTTTGGCTGTCATCCTCTTCTACTCACTTTACATTCTGTACTAGAAGTTTATTTAGATCTATTGTTCGTAGGTTAACTTCCAGTGTGTGAGTTTTATATATTAGTGTTTCCTGCTGTTCTGATGTGATTCACAATCATTGTTTCTTTCCTGGGTAATAATTTAACAGGCTTTATACTGCTGTGAAACACTGCTGCTTACCTGGTATTGTGGTGATGATGCCTGTCAACGTCTTGGAAGCAGATCATCAATCTGAAAGTGCTTGCATTCTGAGCTTATGGACTTGCATCTCACTTGGTAGACATTTTCATCCCTAAATGGTTGCAGACACATATCAGGGGTTTGGAACCTGAGCTTAGACTGCTTGGTGACCAAATAACTCGATCATCTCTGATGAATCATCAGCATTATGGTTGCAGGCTCATTTGTAGGAGTCTGGAGCCAAAACTGAGATGGCCGTCAGAGCTATCCTTGATGAGTGTGTTCAGGGAGTCTTTTGGCACCAAGGCAATTCTATTTTTTCCCTTAAAGAAAACTATTTAGTTTGAAGTTTAGTTGTAGAGTGCTAGAGTTACTTGGTAACTTTGGATGAAAATATTTTATACTGATTGTATATTTTTTGGGGACTAGGTCACGGTTGGGTCCGTAGAAAATTTTGAACATGCTCGCATCAGATCTGTTCCATTTGCGTTCGTAAAAGAGTCTGTCAAAGAAACAGTTGCCATGAAAATTAGCATGTACCTCTTGCTTGATCAGAGATCTTAAAATTAAAATGCCTGATATGATGAATTTAAATTCCTTTTCCTTTTTATGTTGTGTAAAAGTTGCAAGGTGAAAAGTTAGGTGCACCCACCCTCCTCCCACCCACAGAGAGAGAGAGAGAGAGAGAGAGAGACTATAGTTGCAGACTGGAGCTGTAACGGTCTGTCATGAAGCCCTACTTGACAGAAACGTTGAAAATTTTGGGAGCCATTGGAGTCAAAGTTAGGGTGTTTATTTTACTGTTTTGCAATGATTGCTTTCATAATCCACATAACTAGTGATTTAATGGCCTTGTGGTAGAGGTTTTGCGCTCTAACTTCTTTTCAAGCGCTAAGCTTTTTGTTTCGCTTGCTCGCGGTTATCGCATATCAACAGTATTTCCGTCTTACCCTTCAAAATCTCTGTCAGTAAAAGCATATTTTCATGCCTTTTCAGTTGTCATCCATGTGTTGCTTACTAACAAATTGTCACAAAACTCTTCAAGAATGTAGTATCGAAAACCTCTTGATGACGTGGTTTCATCTTTTGAGGTCCTCATTCTTATCAGAATTTGTGTAGCATCAAATGCCACGGATGAGGGACATGCATGAAATTTATATTTGGGAGTAGCTCGGTCAATGATGTACAATGCCCCCAGCTTCTCAACATCCATGAAATTTTGTTTTAAATCCTCCCCTCTGGATGCCATCACAAATGTTCCTGCATGGCGTCAAGTCAAATAACATCTAAAGATGACTTCATGCATGGTTTTATAAGCTGTCTCATTGTTGACAAATCAGTGTATTTAGTAAATAATTATTATTTTTAGGTGTTACGAAATCTTTCAACCAGACAAATTTGTATAAAAATTATAATTTCTGAAAAATACTGTCTTATTTAGAAAAAAGATAATAATATAAATAATTTCTGAAGAGCACTATTTTGTATTATTATAGGCCATTATAACACTAAATAACATGTCAAGATTGTTATTATCTTGTTATCATTCATTTTGTGTACGTTAAAGGGGTCTGGAAATATTATAATAATCATCATAAAATTACAAGTCACGACCATTTTTACAAACCTTGCATGAAGAGGCTAAGTATGGCTTTGGTACCAAACGAGGGGTGGATTTAGGATTATTGATTTGATGACTTTTTCCTATACATTTTTTTTTTGGATGCATGTTTTTCTTATCCCAATGAGAAGATTAGCTACTCTAAGTTACTCGAGTCATTGGTCTTGCGCTTTTATGTAGTCAAATTAAACCGTCGCGAATTGCCTAGATCTTTCTAGTGATGGGATAGGTGATGTGCGGTGTAGCATGATTATAACTTTATAATATTTTATAAAAACATTGCACAAGCTGCCAACATCACTACTGCACCCCAATATTAATAGGTCTTATTACCATTAGATTAAGAATGACAATGAATAAATTTTTTTAATTAAATTAAAAAAGTTAAAGAGTAAAAAATTAGGTTTGCTTCAGTTTCAAAATTAAGATTTTAAAGGCCATTTAAATCGGATCGGACTTAGGTTCAGAGAATTGATATCCAAAAAATCCAACCTTTTAAATATTATAAAATTATTATATTTTGAATGATTATAATTTATGCAATATATTCTTTTATTATAAATGCATTTTATTTTATTTTATTTATATAATTAAATTGGTGTAGAGATATTATTTATTTTTTTAAATAAATTTATTTTAATTGCAAATTATGTTGATTTGTTTTTTTTTTAAGGTACGGTTCAGATTAGCAAACCGATTCAGCTATGGATTCGGACTTAATCTTTTTTTAAAAATCGCTTTTAAAATCTGTTTCGGTTTTGGGTTTTAAACCGGATACGATTCGGACAGTGAAAAAAAAAAAAACCTGACTCGTCCCCATGCCTACGTTGGATAACGTCCAGAGGCTTGCCCCGCTTCAGGTCTCTAGCGAACGTCCAAATGTTCCTAGGGTTTTTCCCTCTCGCCAAACCTATAAAAGCCTCCTCCAGCCTCTGCCTCTCTCTCTTTCCTCCTCCTGCGGCGGCCCCTTTCGCGGGAGAAACTGCGCCCTTCCTTCCCCTCTCTCACCCCTCTCTCCCTCTATATATCCATTCCCCGTCCCCGATGCCTTCTTTCCCCCTCTCCGACCCCTCGGAGCTCGATGAGCTCCAGAAGTCGAAGCACAAGAAGTCCAAAAAGGCGGAATCCATGGCCGCCGAGTTCGACCGAAGCGGCTCCGTAGAAGAGGAGAAGAAGGAAAAGAAGAAAAAGAAGCACAGGAAACTCGAATCCAAAGAGGGGGAGATCGTCGACAACGACGACGGCGAAGGCTGGGAGAAGAAGAACCGCAATAAGAAGAGAAAGGGTTCTGATGAGGAGCAGAGCGACATCGTCTCCGACGAGGGTGCGCTGGGGAACGGTTCGGCTTTGAAGAAGCCGAAACCGATGAAGAAGGATGAGGATGGGAAGGCGATCGCGAGCGGAGGGGACGAGGGTGCTGCCAGCCCGAATGCGGTGTCCAAATTCAGGATCTCGGAGGTCCTGAGGGAGAAGTTGAAGTCCAAGGGGATCGAGTCGCTGTTCCCGATTCAGGCGATGACCTTCGATTCCATACTTGATGGGTCTGATTTGGTCGGCCGGGCACGGACCGGTCAGGTGCGGATGTACAACACCTTTTTTATGCTTTCCGTTCTCCAATTGTTGAAATATTAACACGCAAATCGGCTTCCACATGCTATCTATGAAAAGATCGTGAAAATGAGGTATCTTTAAAAAGATAGTTGGAAAAATGCAGACAAAAGTCATATAAGTAATCGAGTCTATATTAGTTAATTCATATATATATTTTTAAAAATCATATAGTTCTCATATTTTTAAAGGTAAATCCGAATACTACTTTTGATACTCTACAACACTAATTTTTTGAAATGAACATGGTATCTGTTTCATTTTCCACATCTGTAGATGTTTCTGGTCAAATGTTTCACTGGATGACTACATTAGTTAGTGAGGCAGTGGCTTGGAGTTTTGCCTGAAACTGGAAAACTTAAAGTTTTGGTTTTGCCTAACATGATCTGAAATGGGGGCCAAATCATTGAATTTTGGCCAAAACAAGCCTAGAAGGCCAAATTCATTGTATATACACTTTGTATATATAAATTTGGATTTTACGTGTTTTGAGAAGATTAAAAATCATCATGATATTATTCAAATAGATTTAGAAGAAAATGATGCTTTTGACATAGTTTTGTCTATTTAAGAACTCAAATTCATAGGAATTTAGATTTCCACCCTTCATTATTTGCTATATTTTCTTCTTTTTTTTTGATTTATCATACTGAGCCATTGGAATGATACATCTTGGGTTCTAAAAATAAAAATATTCTTCAAAATGATGTTTCTGTTTTTGGTTTATTTTCACTGCTGTTTTTTGTTTTGTCTTTAATTTTAACTGTCAAATTTTATTTTTTATGTCCATTGAATTAAATTGTCAACATAAAGCCAAGACCGCTGAAACCATCAAAATTAAAACCAAAATTCATCTACTCAGGCTGGAACCGAAACATAGCTATTATATTCTAATCCAAAACTGTGATTAACTTTTCTCTATGTTTTCATCTTAACTTTGATACTTTATTTACTTTCACCCTTGACAGGATTGTGTCCCAAAATTTCTTTTTTTGTCATCTAACCAGTCTTTAATTTTTTTTTTAATTTATAATCATGCTTCAAAACACTTATACTTGCTACTTATGCTGTTTAGGTCAGACCCATGTGCTTTTCCAGCCAAATGGGTCTTTTAACTTTTCTACATTCTTTACCTGATTTCAGCTATTCTGATACTTGGCCCTTGCATCCTTACCCTCTCCATTTTCTTGTTATCATATAATGCTATGAATTTCATCTTTGCTGTTTTTGAATGTGTGCTGTCAGTACTAAATTCATATTTGGAGATTAATTAAACAAGATTTTGTTAATTGTGTCAACAATTAAATTGCATCCATATTTTATCTTTTAATTTCTGTTTCAGGCAATTCACGAGTTAGCCTCACAGTATTATATCTACTTTAGTATTATCCAATTTTTAATTCATTATTCATCTTTGGACATCTCACATGTTATTTATCTTTGAATCTGAACTTGCTAGGTTCAGCAGGTTGTTGGTGGAGTTGTCTGCTTGGACGCCCAGATTGCTAGGTTGCTTGTGTAGTTGTCTAGTTGGATACCTTTGGTGTTGATTAATGAGTTTTTGTTACATCAAGTTATTGTTTCGACTTGCTATTGCTTGTTGATAGATTGTGCAGTGATGAAATTATCATCAGCTTTTGACATTCTTCTTCTTTTGAGGTCTCAATTTTCTTATTTATCTTTCTTTTACCTCTATTCTTGATATTGATGCTGTGAATATTCATTGTTATATTGATAGGGTAAAACCTTGGCCTTTGTGCTTCCTATTTTGGAGTCTTTGACAAATGGGCAGTACAAAGCATCTAGGAAAACTGGCTATGGAAGGCCTCCAAGTGTATTGGTACTTCTGCCAACTAGAGAGCTTGCAAATCAGGTAAAAGGATAACAAATTTAAAGATTTTTGTTGAAACTGCAAACATATTGTCTTAGTATCAGGCACTAGTTGACACTATGATACTTTCAGGTATATGCAGACTTTGAGGTTTATGGTGGGGCAGTGGGGTTATCTTCATGCTGTTTATATGGAGGATCTCCATACCGTGCTCAAGAGCATGCTCTGAAACGAGGGAATGATATAGTTGTTGGAACTCCTGGGCGGATAAAGGTAATCTATTTTGTTCTTTCACATATTTCTGTCTATTTTAGGCTTATGATATATCTTGTTTCCAAATTACTATTTCAGTATTAATAGCATGTATATAATATTTAATGCTTACTGTTTGCAGGATCATGTAGAGAGGGGAACTCTTGATCTAAAATTTTTGAAATTCCGTGTCCTTGATGAAGCTGATGAAATGTTGAAGATGGGCTTTGTTGATGATGTTGAACTAATTCTTGGTATGAATTCTCTCTTTGAAACTTGTATACCTCTTATCTAGGTCTCTGCTTTTCAGCTTGTAGATCATTTGACCATGGGCTACATGAGTTCATTCTTACTTAACACCTAAACTGTAGCTGCAAAAATATCATACATACGATGCTAATGAATCGATAAGACTGGTATGTTGTTTATTGTTGATCTAGATAAAAGCACATGTAGTATATCTACCCAGAAGCATTCATAGCCATTATGCTTGCTTCAGTTTATCCAGACCACTGGACTGACTTGAATGATCTAGAAACAAGAGGGTCCTAGATAAGTATCTTAAACAACTGTCTCTGGGTTCCAGTATAACTATGATACGTTGAGCTCAAAATAACTCAAAGTTTCAAAATCACCCTAAGTTTCTAATCTATGCAAGTTGTTTGTTATGAAGCCCAAGGATACTATTCCATCCCTTATCTTTTATTTATATTTCTTCTTAGGTTTTGGTTTTTGATGAAATTTTTTCCTTCGGTTACCCTAACCAATTAAACTCTTTAATGGCTCACATTAACAATCAATCAATATCCTCCACCTTTGTTCCAATCTCATGATAAAACTTGGAAATGAGAAACAATTATCCTTCTACAGACACTGTCAATCACGGTCCCACATAAAATCAGATAGAAAATAGGCCATACATTTGATTCGACATAATAGCCAAGCTGAAAACATCATTAAAAGAAATTCTTGACAAATGAAAGACAATTGATATTTGCATAAAAAAAAGGTCAATTAGAATGGAACGGACCTAGGAGGGGGAAAGAACAGAAAAGTTGAAAGGAGGGAGGCCCTATAGTATTTCTGGGTAAGTTTGCTTTTTCCTATATAATAATATAATATACTTCTTCTGTCATATGCTTCATGTTCTTATGCTAAATGCAAAACACAAAAGAAACATTCTAGATTGCTAGGTATTGCATAATTACCATTTGCAAATATCTATCTCAATAAGGGGCGCTGATAAGATCCCATGCCCTCTTGAACTTCCTTTTCCTCAAGTATGGTTCAGGGAATTGATGCAATAAGGGGGAATAGTATCTTATGAAAATAAATTATGATCCAAATTAGTTCCAATCATAAATTGTTGAGTCCTCCTCCCATATACTTTCACTGATTCTTTTAGGGAATTTAAAATTTTCAATGATTTTTGGGGTTTATTTGATACTTGTCATGCACAGGCTATAATAGAAAGTGAGCTGACTCTAAGTGGAAAGTTTATAGTATTTTCCTTAACATATTCCCTTGCTTTTATCTGACTCAAAGAAATCCATACACATCCCCATGAAGCAGTGTGAGAACTCTGGAGGTGATACGATTCACTCTTGGCATTGTCCGGATGCTTTTCATCCCTTGTGACAAAGCACAAAAATTATACAACCGTGAGAATAGTGCTCAACATTATATATTCTGTGAGGCTTCAACAGTGCACTCAGATGGGATCTTTTTTTTTTTTTTGGGTCGTATACCTCCTGTATCAAGTGTATCTTATGCCCTGCTTATAATTTGGGAAGCCTGGGTGTGGGCAATAAGTAACTACATGAGTGAAAATTACATGCTAGTATTAATTGAGGGTTTTCCCTTCTACCCATTGATTTTGCAGGTGAGGTTGAGGATGCCAGCAAAGTCCAAACACTTCTCTTTAGTGCTACCTTGCCTGACTGGGTGAAGAAGGTATGTCTACCTGTTGCCTTGGATACATCCAATTAAGGACATGCACACATGTCACTTTCCTGACTTTCTGATATGTTACTAAACATTGCCAGATATCTGCAAGATTTCTGAAACCTGATAAGAAAACTGCCGATCTTGTTGGCAATGAGAAGCTGAAGGCTAGTGCCAGTGTTAGACATCTTGTTCTTCCCTGTACACGTCAAGCAAGAGTACAACTTATTCCAGATCTTATTCGCTGTTATAGCCGGTTTGTAGCTTTTTTAGTCATAATTTTGTTGTTTGCCTTTCTCTGTTTGACATTTTCTGAATGATTTCTATGTTAAAATTTCCTTACTCAGCGGAGGCCGTACCATTATTTTTACTGAGACAAAGGAATCTGCATCCGAGCTTGCTGGATTATTAGCTGGGTCAAGGGCTTTGCATGGAGACATAATGCAAGCTCAGCGGGAAGTAAGTTGTAATGATGATATTGAAATTATGCTGATGGCACATGAGGCACCTAAATTTATCACTTGCCTCTGTTATTAGCACTGCTATTTTCGCAACATACTTAATTATGATTTGTAGGAGTTGATTTTATACAGGTCATACTTGCTGGATTCAGGTCAGGCAGGTTTTTGGTTTTGGTGGCCACAAATGTCGCAGCACGTGGCTTAGACATCCAGGATGTGCAGCTGATTATTCAGGTATGAATTTAAAATCTGGAAATGTGTCGTGTTGGTTATTGATCTAAGTTTTAGACTTCATAATAAAAAATAGCTCTATTAATTACCCAGTTGCGTATAACTTTCTTTACATCTCTCAGTGTGAGCCCCCACGTGATGTTGAAGCCTACATCCATCGTTCAGGACGAACTGGGAGGGCTGGTATGTTTAACACTACCACTCTTGATTTCAATAATGAATTTCGGAGTTTGATGAGTTGCTAACAAATTGAAGTTACTCTCAGGCAATACTGGAGTTGCTATATTGCTATACGAGCCCAGATATTCATATAGCATTTCTAGAATAGAAAGAGAGTCAGGCGTCAAATTTGAGCACATCTCTGCTCCACAACCTGCTGATGTTGCTGAATCAGCTGGTTCTGAAGCAGCTACAGCTATCTCAAACGTCTCTGACAGGTATATTTCTGTTACGTAAAAAAAGGAGAATTGCCTTTAATAAATATAAATTGATTGTTAGCTCAGTGTGTACATTTGGTTTGTAATGCAGCGTGATTCCAATTTTCTGGTCGCAAGCAGAGCAACTTTTGAGTTCCTCTGGTTTATCAGCTGTGGATTTACTTTCAAAAGCACTGGCAAAGGCTGCAGTAAGAAATATTGCTATTTTCTCTCAGGAGCTGTTAATATCACAAAAAATTCTCCAACCATTATAATTTCCTTTATTTTTCAGGGATACAATGCTATAAAAAAAAGATCACTGCTCTCTTCTGTTGAGAACCATGTAACCTTACTTGTTGAGGCAGGAAAGGGAATCCAGTCAACAGCGTAAGTACAGAACTTGAATCTCACTAATTGCAGGTTCCTATTTTTCTAAAATCACCATTTGGAAAAAAAATTATAAAAGAAACACAGTTCTTTTCCTTGCTAAAAGCATCAATTAACTGGTTAACAAAAGGGAATGATCACATTCTGCATTGAATGGTGGACCCATAATCATGTTTCCAGAAAATTTGCCTTATCGGTGTTCCTTATCCTATTCTGGCTACTCTGATATCTACCTCAGGTTTGCTTTTAGTATCTTGAGAAGATTCATGCCTGATGCAAAGATTGGAGGGGTGAAGAACCTTTCTCTCACAGCTGATGGAATGGGGGCGGTGTTTGATGTGCCTGCTGATGATGTAGATGCATTCCTTGAAGGTATGCCGAATGTACCATTGAGAAATGATCTGTTTTCAATTTTGCTTGTGCTGCTGAACCATTGGAATTAACTTAAAAATGAAATTTGCTTAAATATATTCAGTGGTTTGGTACTTGGATGAAAATACACGAACTACTTGGTCATAGCCTCTTCTTGTCTGGGTTTGGTGTTGGTGATTGTCAGAAATGTCAATCTCAGTATATACATTGTTCTAGTAAACTAGCAAAAAAAAAGTGTCGTTCAACTGCTGCTTGACCTCAACAAATGAATTTTTGGGATGCCAAAACAATTTACAATTCAAGCTTTGTCATTGTTAATAATAATATTCTATCTACATCTGGAGCTTGGGTATGGCTGGTGCAAGCTATTTGCAATGCATTGCATTTTTACATGGTTTTGTACCATGATAATATAATATTCTAGACAATTTCTAACACATTATTTTTGACCTGCAGGTCAAGAAAATGCTAACATGGTGACCGTTGAGGTCTTGCAAAGGTTGCCTCTTTTGCAAGATAAAGATCAGTCCAGAGGTGGTAACCCAGGACGAGGTAGGTTTGTTGGTGGTGGCAGATTCTCTGGTGGGAGAGGTGGCAATGGCAGCTCGGGCAGAAGAAATAAAGGGGGTCATGGGAAGGGAAATGGTGGCGGCAGAAACAGGTTTAACAGGAGGAGGTAATGCCGTTTTTGTTGGCAAGACATTCTGAAAGGGTAACTTTAATTTGCATGATTGAAAATTTTGAGAGCTTTTCATTGAGGAATTCTACTGTATTGGGAGAGATTTATTCCATGGAATTGGTTTAAAATTAGCTTCGGCATCACCATCATTTTCTTGTGTTCAAAAATAGAAAAATAGAAATTTAGTTTCTATTTTTTTTTTAAATATAAATATGTTTGATCTTGTCAATTATTTTTAGAATTATAAATATGATAATGCTAGCCAAGGTGGTAACAGTGATGTCAAAGACAATGAAGGCTATAATGATTGTTGCGGCGGTAATAGTGGGACATTGATAATGTGGAGGTAGCAGTGACGATAGTGATAGTGAAGATAATGATGATGATAATAGTGTGACAAAGATTGTAGTAGCCGTGCTAGTGTGGCTGAGCGGTGGTGGTAGTGACAATAGTAGTGGAAATAATGATGATAATAATGGTGATGTTGATAGTAGTGGATATGATAATGGTAGCGATGGTGATGGTAATGATGGTAGTGAAGATGGTGGTAGCAGAGGCATCCATATTGGATGATAGAGGCGGTGTCAATTATAGAGGTAAAAATTAATTTCTTCTGTCTGAAAATAGCTAAAGAATTTTTTTCATTTTTTCTTAAAAAAATAATAAAAGTAATTTTTGAAAAATAAAAATAAAAATAATAGTGCCAAACATTTTTATCTCGATTTTTTTGATTTTTTTAAAAATAAAAATATAAAAGTGATGCTAGATGGACTCTAAATATATTGTGAATGATTAATGTTTTAAAATTGCTATAAAAGTATTTTGGTAGAATAATGAAAGTATGCGGGCTTGTTTAATTTGTGTGAATGACCATCTGGAATTGGAATCTAAATTATTAATTATAATTTCAAGCATTTGTTTTGATTAGACTTGCAAAACGATTCAGGTTGGGTTTGATCATGATTTTTATATTTAAATCATGATTTTAGATCAAGACTTAACTCATTTGCTCATTGGATGGGATTTGGATTATGAAAAAATTTTAGACCCAATGGATCATTCGAATCTATCAGGTGTTAAGTATGATTCAAGTTATCAATCCATAATATTGAAGATATGATTGAATTGAGTCATGGTTGCATCTAAGTATGTAATTATTATTTTATAACTAAAATCTAGTAAGTGATGATGAAATATAAAAGTATTAAATAATTTAAATAAGATTTAAAAAACTAATTTGAACTTAAATTTTTATTCAAAAAGTTTGTTTTGATTTTATAAATATGATATTTAAAATATTTATTCATGAGCTTAATGGCATTATAAATAAGAATTCATTAATATAAATAATAAAATATAAATATTTAGATATAATTAAGTAAAAGATGAAAGGAGCTCTGATCTTTGAGAAGAGAGAGAGATTTGGTTTAAATTAGAATTTATTCAATAAATTAGTAAAGATAATCAGAGTGAAGGCAAATAAGATTTGTAAGATTAAGTTTATAAGCTGGTCAAACCCGGTCAAAAAATATAAATTCTGAACTCGATTCAGAATTTAGATCGGGCTCAATTTGCAAATTTGATCCAATTTACGGATTTTTAAATATGAAACAAGTCAGGTCTAATCAAATTGGGATTGCATTTAAACCTATTTGCACTTCAGTTTTGGTAGAATGAGAATTCGATTATGATTCATCTCTAATTCAAATCATTGATATCCGAATCTTGCATTATAGATCTATTCTAGCTTAACGATAATCCATCCCCTCTCCATCCTCTTTTCTTCTTCTAAGTTGGCGTCCTCTTCTCACGCAAAACTTTTTAATCGCACTATGGGCACAGGTAAGTTGATTAACGATACTACTTTTCTTCTCGCTCTTCGAAGTTGTAGATATTTTCTATAATTTTTAGTGCGTTTTTGGCATTATGTATTTGAAATCCTACTTTCGGCTTCCATGGATATATGAATTAAATCAGTGGAAGTAACGAGTGATTCTGATTACGCTTGAATTTGATTCCGTTTTTTGATTATAGCATTGAATCAAATGAGACCATGATTCCACGAATAAAGTTTTGGTACGCAGACGTGTGATTTAGTTTGCGGTTTTCTTGCTGATTTGCTTCCTTGGACGCGCCAAAGCAGGTTCGATCAACGTCAGCAACCACAAGCCTCCTCGAGCCTTCCTCTGTTTGCGAGTTAGCATAAATAATGCTCCGTAGAGTTGTTTTTTTTTATTTTTTGTTCACAAGCCAGGGAGAACGTAACTAAACACGATGACATTGTCCAATAGAACACCTCTAACTAATGCCACAATTTCAGCAGCGTGATCACAAAATTAGGCTAAAGCTTTACTCAAAAGCCATACTTGAACCATTGAAACAGGTTGAAATAGGATGACTATCGTATCTGCTGCCATTGCCACTATGGAAGGCCCTGGCTTTCATTCCCAATATAAACATTTCAATGTGATGGATAATATTTAGACTGAGAAGCATGGTTGGGAAAAAAAGATTGAGAAATATTTATTCTCTGAGTTCCAGATAAAACTCTATTAATATGCCAAATTACTCCAAGTAAGAAATGCCAGAAAGTAATGATAAAGTACATAGAAACGTACACAAACAAGAGATTACTTCGGCTTCTTAGCAACTTCTCTCTAGCAGACCCATCCAGTGTCTTTGTCCTAATGATATCTGAAAAATCTTGCTGCTAGATGGAGAAGGGCATGTCTCGAGATAAGGGTTGATAGCTTGAAATCCTGGTTGGTGCAGTCTCACTAATATCAGAGACAGGTACAGTAACAATCAAATTTGAGGCCAAATCTGAATGACTTAAATTTGAAGAGCAGGCTCATAGAATGGAGATCTAAATCAATAATCTTAATCTAGGCATCTTTAATAAAATGCTAGGAAATTTTAACTATTTCGGTTGCTTTCAATACATGAATCAAATCAAAATATTTTAAGAAAACTTTGTGCATGGATAAGAACTCCCCTAAATAATTGCCTTTTGTCTCATCGGTAGTTTAGAGGTAGTTAATTATATTCATCAGTTTGAATTTTTATTTTATTACAATGACTATGATCTGTACTATTAAAAATAGCTAGATAATAAATATCATATATTTTGAATGTTAACGTGCTAAAATGATAGGCTTTGACATATTTATAAGAAGATTGACTTATGAAAATTTAGCACAAATTTACTCTAAACCCTAATTCATATTGCGGTATGCTGAGTCCCATGACCAATTAATTTATATTTCTATTTAGAGTTTTCTTGCTATAATCGCTTGCTAAAGCATCGCACATATTTCAAAGCATCTACTGAGCTCATCTATCATTAGATCAGCTATGATAGCCTATATAAATGTTAAAGCCAGAGTCAGATGGCAGTCTATTCACTATTAGTTTTTGTTCTAAAAACACGTCCCTTTCCATTAGTTTAGATTCAATAGAAACTTCTTTATGATTGGATTAAATTCAAAGCTAGCAAAACCTCTACTATTGAAAATGATGAACAATAGTAATTCTTGTCCTTATGTGCACCTTTATAGTGGTTGAAAGCTTGCCGTGGATCCAATTAACGATGCCAACTATCATGTTTAAAGGACCAACCAACATCATATCCACCATTGAGGTCATCACTGATATTATTGCTCATGGATCAAAAGAGGGAGCAAACAAAAATGGAGAGGGCGAACAAAAGAGAGGTAGATCAAGCCAGTTAGTTTGGCTATGACACTGGAAAAAGAATAAAGTACTGAAGGGGTGTGGATTTGCAAATTTGCCTTTTCTCCAAAAACAATTGACATGCTGACCATGATGGTAAAAATATTCTTTTATGGAGATAACAATTGTTTAATAGCACCATTTAGCTTTTAAACTAATGATGCATGATAAGGAGCAATGTTATCGATAAATTCATAAGAAAATTAATATGGGTGAATATATATATTATAATTTTGTATGAGTAAATATATAATTGGTTAAGTTCGTACGTACTTGTAAATCCCTAACTAATTAAATCAATAAATTTTATGTAAGTACATTAATAAAAAAATCTCTAAAACGTCTCATAATACATAGAGTGTTGGGTGACAATATACATATACTTTCTGATATTCATAACAAGAAGTCCTCTGATCAAGATGCTTATTGTAAGATGATGTGAAAAATCTTGGTTAAATAAATGATGATAGGGATGGTAGGATTACATTTGTATATTGAGTTGTTAGAATGATTTGAACAAGTTGGATTGATCATGTTAATTATAACCAACCAATAACTAACATAATTAGCATTATCAATTTGAGATGATCATGTAAGTGCAATCTCTTATATAAGAAGCATATGGGGATGAAGGGAGGATAGCTAAAGTAGCAGCGGAAGAAGGTAGAGAGAGGGATGAAGAGTTAAAGGAAGGATCAACCATCTATGAGGCTTGGTGTGTGTGTGTTAGAGAGAGAGAGAGAGAGAGAGAGAGAGAGGTGGGGGATTGGTAAAGGAGGAATGAAGAGGAGAATATCTAAACTTAAGATGATAACAAATAAAGAGAGATCATGACAAGTCTCACATAGTAATATTATATGAGGCATTATTTTGTTTTAAAGAACAAGAAAATATACACACCAGAGAAAGAAAGAAAAGAAACATGGGCTTATGGGGATATGATCCTATTTATATGAAAGAAACAAAACCATTAAGATTTCCTTGTAATAAGATTATCTTTGCTGGAGAAACTCTTATTACATTAAATATGAATCTTATGCAAACATGGAAAATGATTTTATGTATTTTCAAGTTTATACATAATTCCATCAACTCATCTACTTTTATTATGAAGAGGGTTTGGAAGAGAAGAACAATAAAATTTAGTTTTCAATTTATTTACAATGATGTTTTTACTTATAATATATACCTCTCATGGACAATGAGATATCAATCAATTAATTATTTTAATCTTAACTTTTGAAGTTAATTTCTTGAATAATAAAAAATAAGTATCATCTAAGCAAATTCCATCTAATAGTTAGCATAAGACTTCAATTTAAATATATCATATTTATTTCAAGCTTGTCTATATATATTTTTTTAAAATTGTTTCAACATTAATTTTAGACCTGCAATTAATTTAAGTTGAGGTCGTTAACCTTTAAAATTAGTATGATCGAGCTTGAGATTGAGTTGAACTTAAGCTAAACTTGACCTACTTGAATTGATAGCCCTAGTTGAACCATTTCATTCCATTGCTCACTGCCCTTTTTTTTTGTTTTTTCCTCGGCTCCTCAAGATTTAAGCACAAAATCTAAGTGGGAAAAAACAATGTCACTATAAAGCTGATCAAACAAGCAGCCAATGAACAAGAGAAGAGAGGAGGTGAAGATCCTTAAGTTTTATTTTGAAAAAAATGGTTACCATACCTCAATCCCAGGCGCAGGATCCCATTTTTGCCCTCATCTCGTCCTTCCCATTTTCCTAAACTTTGGTCCCATCATCCTAAAAGTCTGTCCTCAAATTTAAGGGCTGGCCTTCAAAAAAAACTCTGGACTCTCCTCCAGGGCTTCAAAGCTCCGGTTCACTCGAACACCGTGCGCGCGCGTCCGCTTTATACTCGGCCTTTAGCTTTAGAAAGTAGAATTAATAGGGTACCAAAAGGCGAGCGAAAGAGAGGAAGAAGAAGCGAAGCGAGAAGAGGAGTGAGGAGGGACGACAAGGAGCGATGTTCTTCCACATAACGCTGGAGCGGAACATGCAGCTCCACCCCCGCCACTTCGGTCCCCACCTCCGCGAGAAGCTTGTTGCCAAGCTCATGAAGGACGTCGAGGGCATCTGCAGGTCTCTCTCTCCTTCTTTCTCTCACCGAACCCTAACCCTAAGCCTAACTCTGTGAGTGCCCTGTGTCGCAGCGGCCGGCATGGCTTCGTGGTGGCGATCACCAACGTGGAGGACATCGGGAAGGGCCTCATCCGGGAGGGCACCGGCTTCGTCACCTTCCCCGTCAAGTACCAGTGCGTCGTCTTCCGCCCCTTCAAGGGCGAGATCCTCGAAGCCGTTGTCACCATGGTCAATAAGGTAGAGGTCCTCCCCCTAGAATTATATTATATACATATATATATATATATATATATAATTAAATTTTGAATCGGTTTTGCTTGCATCCTTGCAGATGGGCTTCTTCGCGGAGGCTGGGCCTGTGCAGATTTTTGTTTCGAATCATGTGAGTAAAAGCCATCGATTTAACTGAATGCTAACCATAAAGGGGATTAAACTATTACGAATATTGACATTATAAAGAAATTCTGGTGTCCCCTGAATAAAAAATCATGCATATGTTTGTCTCGTGGCATTTGTTGTTCCGATTATCGTGGTCTCCTTTTCTCATATTTTGGCTTCTTTTTCAGTTGATCCCGGATGATATGGAATTCCAATCTGGGGACATGCCAAACTACACGACATCTGATGGATCGGTATGCTCTGTTCTTGGTTCTAGATGGTTTGTCTGATTGCACATTTGCAAGTGAAATGAGATGCATATTAATTCTTTCACTATGTTGATGGAATCTGTGAGATTTATGTTTATAGTTGCAAAAGAAGATGTCTAATGCATGTTCGCCGTTGAAAACCAGTGCATAAGGTCAATATTAGCTATCTTTCTTTTCCATCCATCAGATATGCTGCCTAGTGGTCATTTAATGGTTTTGGGCCAAATTATAAATTAATGTGCAACTGATGAAGTATGATTTTGGGGTATGGCATACATACACATATGCCTAAATAAACCAACTTGGCAATGAATATTAGTATTTGCCAATTTCTCCATGGATATGAGAGGTTAATTGTTTATAGAAAGCAAAATTTAAACCTTGCTTATATATAGTTCAGCATTATTGTGAGTTTTATTCAAGTTATGATATGAATTATCAGTTTGGAAACATATTCCGTATTTTTCATGATAGTAGGCAACGAAATTGCAAATTCTCTTCCCAAATGCAGACAATTTACCACTGAATTGTAAGGAACCTTCTAATTTCTCCATGAGGGAAGCCCACCACCCATCCACACCTTATTGAAGCATGATCCTGTACATGTCCTAGAGACAAACATTTCTCTTTCATGGTTTGCTCCAAAAAAAAGGTTTACCGGATTTATTCTATAATGCATTTAGCTTGGGATGCATGGGCAAAGAAGCACATCATGTCTTCTTGTATTCCTTAAATATTTTGATGCATCTGATTATTCCATAAAGGTCAAAGTTCATTTTCAACCAGGAGTACCCAATTTTTCCAAATATGGATGATTGAATGGCATATAACTCATTTTACATGAAACAAGACAATTCCTTTTGATGTCATCTGGATGCGTGAGTCCATTCAACAAATGATGGATCAACATTTTTCCTAGATCACGAGGTGTTGGTTCCCTGGATTTCTTGAGATTGTTGTCTGAAAATTCATACAATGAGTTTTGTGTAAAAGAGAAAAGATGATGAAGTTTTAGAAATGGTATGCAATTGAATAAAAATGGTTCTTTAGTAGTAGAAATCAGTTTCCAAACTTATTTATGTAATTTTAATAAGAGATTTGTTATACAAATCTAGTTTCAAGTGTTATCTTGCCTTGTTTCATACCAATTCAGTACGAGCAGCCGCAATGGGTTGGAAAAGCACCTTTTAGATCTTTTTCTAATATTTTTAATTAAAAAAAGGAAAATTAAGCAGTATCATTATTGTTATATTAATATTATATTTTGTTTTGGCACAAGATTGGGCACATGTCAGACCGACGAGCCTCGTGCCACTGGCACTTGAATAATGTGTTCTTGGAGCTTCTATTCAATCTGAACTGCATGTGGTTTCTATTGTGCATGCTAGAACATTAAACCTGTTACATTATTATTGCATAGAAGTGATATATCCATGAATCATGAGCCCTCAAGTTATTGTCAATTGCTATTTGCCAGGAGTTTGAGTGCAGTAGGTGAATTTGATAGCCCTTAAAAATTAATTTCATACAATCATTTCTTCTCTATTTTGAGTTGTTAGATATTCTTGATCTTTAGTTGGGGTTATTGATAATTTAGGGTAATAGAGAATTAGATGAGGTGATATTTAAGTTAAATTTCTATATCATCCTATTCTTTTTAGTGGGGTAGCCCAGTAGAGTGGCTAAACAAGGAGAAAGGTGTGGGAGGTCCATTATGTCTCACTCCATCTGTATGCCTCTCTCTCTCTCTCTCTCTCTCTCTCATTCTCTCTCTCTCTAGGTTGTGCATGATTTTCTTCTTAAAGAGTGGTCTCATGTGATATTTCCTCAGCTTTTTAACATTGAAATGAAAAAATTCTTCTTAACTGGAATGCACCTATTATCTTCTACTACCTCTTTTCTTTTCACTTAATGATTTCTTGTGTGAATATTTGCTGCAAATGCACTACTTTTTGCATCCTTGTACAGCTCTGTACATGAATATCACCTAATTTTTTGTTCTCTGATCTGTCATGTGCCAATTTCTGTGTGAACACGAAATATTAGGCCTAGATCTAATGATTTCCACACCTGAATAGTAAGTCTTGTCCTGGAATATCTGAAGAGCTCCCAGTTCTTTTTCATAAAATTCATTTGATCTTTCCAAAATGCATTTTGCACTGAGCCACTGACAAATTGCAAGGTTTGTCATCTATATGGTTAATGTGAAGCAAAGATATCATGCGTTCTTTGGGCTATCATGAAAAATTGAATCTTCATCCTCTCATAAATGTCAGCTACTTTAAGTCAAACTGTTTTTTCAATCTGAGAATGGGAGCCACACACATCCTTTCTTCTTTCTTTTTTTCTTTTAAAACAATAGCATCTCCTACCTAACCATGTACCATACTTCATGAATATTTTTAACTAATTACTCAAAGGTCAGTATTTCAAACTGAACAATGTTGCTACCCTCTCCTCTTGAAACTGTTTATCTTGGTCTCAGTGCTTTTTGCACCATGATGTGGCTTATTGTTATGGTTGCAATCGGTACCTTGTTATCTACCCTCTAATCTCAGTATCAACAATTTGTTGTCCTATGAAGTCCAAAAAAAGCACTTTTATTCTCTATTATTTTCTTATTCTTTGAGGTGTAAAATGGAACTTACAGTTCAAACCAACAACCTGCATTTTTTGTCAAACCAGTTGCTTGCTGTTTGATTAATTTCAGATTAGAACTTTTCTAACTAAACATACCCATATATGAAGTTTGCCAACTAGTCAACCATCCATCACTAAAGGTTGACTAAAAGATGCTTTTGGAGGTAAAGACACCTTTTTCTTTCTTGAACTCGTGATGAGGATGAGATATCAAGTTTCCCTTTGGCAGAAACATTGGTATTTGTGACAGCTTTTATAGTTTCTCTTTGAAATCTTGTTATGTTTCGATTTGGGAGAATCCAATCTGTCTCTGCGATGTTGTAGTACTTTTTCATGTTGCACTGTGTTGTTCCATTTGACACTAATGCGCTTCAACATTGGTGGGGAAAGGGAGAGTGCTAACTATTTTGCAATTGACACATGTTTGATTATTTATAAGATATGCAAGAGCTAGGAATCTCGTTTTCTATTAAAGTTATGGGGATATTTTATGTCTAACACTAAATTTGGATGGAAAAGTTCATAGCTTGTAGTGTTGAATGAGCTTAAATTTTTAAAATTTTTGTGAAGTATAGCAAAGTCAACATTTGATTCACATACAACTTAGTAAAGCTGGAGCTGTGGCTTCCCGTGCACACAAAGTCATAAAGAAAAACAAACATTGAATCAACTTTTTGCTGATTGAGTTGCTTACCATGATAGATGACTTCTGGTCTGGTCACTTTAGTATGGACCATAATGATGAGTCAGATAAAACCTTGGAGATGTGGGGCCTGAAGTCTTTCAACATTATTACAGTATGTAATAATTATGTGCCTCCAGAAAGGCATCTGACACGTTATACCTGAAAATTGATTCATAGGTCATGCACGCTACTCCAAAAGCCTGATAACAACAAAAGTAGAAAGTAAACAAGCCCATAATCCAATAATGCATCCAAGTATATGTTGATAGAATGTGTTACATATCACAATTGCAAGTGGAACTCGATATAGTGTATTACTATGTATACATTGACATAAATTTACATTTAATTTCAGAAACCATAAAATGAGGTCCGCATTTCTTTTGGGTGTTGGAGATAAAGCACACGATCATGGCTGGTTTATTGCCACCCATTTTATAAGCTTTCTCATGGTCATTGGGTGGTTTTTGTGTAGAAAAAAAAATAAAGTAAAAGAATTCATGACTGATCTAACCTAATCTAGGCATGTAGAAGTGCAAGCAATCATGATAGATGTATTTGTAGGCATTCCTTTCTCTAGAAAAAAAGAGATGATTCTTCAAACCTTACTGAGAACTTGAAGAGGAAAGGACAATACAGTTTCATTTTTTCACCACTTACAAAGTTAATACACCTGAAGTGTGGAGGAATTTATCCAAAGCTTTACAAATTGGCAGTGGTATGCAGGAAGTTGGTACCACAGCACATATGCATTATATGGATGTATATGCAGTTGGTTTTTAGAAATCTTTAAAAATAAGTAATATTCTTAAATCGAATAAGGATAAATAAATAATTAAAATGAATATGTAAACATTCAAAATCAATATGAAAATTAAGCCTATATTTTCAGACTTTTTTCAGAAGCTCTTTTAGTAAAGCACAACATGTTGACTTTAAAAAAAAATAATATCGTTTTGTTTACCAAAAAAGGTGTAATATCCCTTAATACGCCATACTAAAATTTTAAATATGCTAATGAAACAAACAGTTCTACCAATTATCAAATGAAGAAGATAATCTTATTAGCCATGGATTTCTATCCTTGCAATATCCCATTGAGGCCTTAATATTTTTCATCATGTACCATTTATTCATAGCATTTGCTGAAAAAATAATAAATGGGCATAATTTATTTTGCACATTTGGATGTCACATACAAGATTTGCTTCACGTAAAGAAGGTTTCACCTATGGCTTAGTTGGCTAACAACTTAATTTGAATCCTCAAGATCGCTTCGAGGCCTCATCATGAAATAAAGGTTGTTAAATTGTTCTGATATTCTTTTTAGTTTCCCCGAAACATCTTTTTACGCATATTTTTAATGCATGTTTGAGTAAATATCATAAAACTTGATAAATAACTAGCTACCCTTCTTGAGTTTCTTTAAGTTGAATGGCTTTCTGGGTCTTCTTCTGGGGAAGAAAAGATTCCATACAAATTGATACTTATCTGAACTTTTTTTATCTGACTACACTAATTTTTGATGTTTTGCAGGTCAAAATTCAAAAAGACAGCGAGGTGCGGCTGAAGATTATTGGGACACGGGTTGATGCAACAGAGATTGTATGTTTTCTCTGCTTCTTATCATGAATTTTAATTGATGAATAATGAGACACTTGGACGTCACTTTGATCTTTTACTGGGGTCACTTTATTTTCTAGTCTTAGTTTATTTTGTTACTTCATATTGCTTTGTTTTAAAGATGTTGCTGATGGAACCACTTAGGGTGAGCTTGATTCACTGTTAGTGGCTGAATGTGAGAAGTTGGGCCATAAAAGCGGCTTTCAAATGTGTGATACAGTGGTTGTGGTCGCTAAGTGCCAATTTATGCAACAGAGTACTGAAGTGGCGTAGTCAAAGTCAATTCGGGTAGCTTATAGCTTTTACTTCTGACCACAAGTTGTGGACCAAACATGCCTTTACCGGAGTCTTTGTCACTGTTTTGACTTCATGTTTGGTGTATATGCGTGTTATAATTCATATAGTCCAGTTTGACCATTTTGAACATCTGGTTTTATGCAGTGTTTTGTTTGCCTTCTATAAATACGCAAGTGTCTTTTGTTGATTTCCTGGAACACAAGTGAAAAGCAACATGCAATGCATTTATATTTCAATTCTTTGTAGGTTTCGACTTTTTGCACTATTAATACTTGATTTATAAATTATTTTTCTTTTTGACTCTGCAGTTCTGCATCGGCACGATAAAGGATGATTTCTTGGGTGTGATCAATGATCCAGGTGCAGCTGCTTAGATGCATCACTCAAAGAAGCATGGCACTCAACGGATGGTGTGTACGTGTACACTTTTTGCCATCAACTGCAGTGGAGTTTTTGAAGTCTAGCGTTGTTTTAACTGGTAGGTTCCATAACCCTAGTGTTGTACGAAATATCATGGTAAGATATTTGTCAGAAAATTTTCCTTTCCTGTACATTATTTTCCTTGTGGTGGTGCATTGTATTAAAATTGATTCGACCTGTGGAACTCGTTGCTTATGGCTGAATGCAATTCTTGTTTATGGTTGCCCTGCTCTCACCTGCTTTTGTTTGCCAAGTTGAATAATCTCTTGTAATTTGAGACCTTGCTGGTCTTTAACCAGAGGAACTGATTGCATTTTTTTGTTTTAGTCGGGCTACTGCTATTTTCAAGAACTCTCGCTAGTCCTTTTTTTGTTCCAGTAACCAGAGTGAGGCAAACTTCCCAAGGTTCAGTTAGAACTCCTCAAAGGACATGTAGGTTGCATAAGGTTGAATAACATTGTGTAGTCTGAAAGGGAAACTAGGCTACCAAAATCTACTACCGACCATGACAGCTTTCTGCTTTGGCAGCCAATCCTTGACTTGATTTCCTATCCTTGGGGCTCTTTGGTTGATAAGTTTTACCAAAATGGCTGTTTGGTTGTCTTCCATGAGGCCTGTTTAGCCAAATATAACAAGTCAAAACGTGAAACTTGAGATTTACAGAAGATAAGAATGTCCCTAATTTTGATATAACCTGTTTGAAAAAGACCATGTTTTATAACTATATCAAGATAAGTAGCCAAACAGTCCTTAAAGTGTGGAGACTTTATAAAATTTTCTTAAGATTGTTTGGTAATCGGTGATCTCAATCACACGTGTTAAGAATTATGGTTGCAATTGGGATTATGGCAACTGAAAATTGTAATTGTAGAAATTGCATTTGTTTAGTTGCTAATGATAGACTGCAGCAAATGCATTTATTGCTATTTGTGGTCTAACGTTAAGAGAGGTGTGACGACCTTGCAAATGACTGCGTCCTTGTGAAAATAGTGAATTATTTATTTTCAAACTACATTTGACTAATATATGAAGTTATTAGTCTTTTTAAAACATACAATATATAATAATTAATTTATTGTTCATATATGATACTTATGATCATCATTATAATAATAAATATTAGTATTATTAAATTGTTATATGTAACAGTTTTTATTGTTATATTATATTATGGTATACATAATTACAATATTATTTATAAAACATAGTACATGTCATGAAATTAAAATATAATAATATAAGTGAATTAATATGATATATTAATGATTTTTATAAATTTGAGTGATGTTTATAATGAGAGTCATCCTACTTATTTTATGTTGAATCTTTGATACAAGATATGATGGTTTCAGAATCAATTATAGGTGACCCAAATTGAAGATACATATCATTGAAGATGTTTTACAAAATCAAAAAAAAAAAAAAGAAGAAAAGCTTAGAAACCAAAATTCATATATTTTGGTGTCTTTAATCTATCCGTTATATATTCATATGGGTATAAAAATGAACATATAGGTTACACTAATATGCTTAAAATATGTGATGTGGTATATAAATTAAAAATCTATTTTATTAAATTATTATCTACATACCTTAAAATATGGGTAGATTTGAATTTGTCAAGTTTTGATGATAAAATTATAATAAAATATAGTACCTTGCTATTTTGAAGTCAGAGATTACATGAATATATAAATAATGTGATAAAAAATTATAAATTTAACTAATATTTTTATCCATATTCGTCAAAGAAAAATAAATATAAATGTGGATAGATAATTATCTAATTTGAATCTAAATATCTGATTTACTTCTAATTTTTTTTTAAAATTTATGTGGCACTTATGAACTTTTAAGAAAAATAAATAATCATTTAATATAGTATTGACTAAATTTGCTTTTCACTTGTTGTAATTTTTAATTTGGCCATAAAATTTTACTATTGGACATGTCCATATTTATATTTATATTTTTAATAACCAATTTATATCTATATTTATTTAAAATAAATATTGATCTGGATTTTTTTTTTTTTTTTGGGGGGTGTTTCTGACTGATATCAACATTCAAATATGGATGTACCAATAACTCGGCCTTAGGAATCTCTTAGCGGGCTTTGTATACCAAATGCAGATACATCGTATACCTGGCTTGCTTTGTATCTAAACCATACCCATAAGTCTCAGACCCATGAATTGGATAATATTAGACGCTATGCATACTCGTGATACATGCATATTGCAAGTAAAAATTAGACCCAACACCATGTTATCCAAATGGACCCCCTTAAATATAGCAAGAGTTAGTTAAAAAATCCAGGTACAATCCTCCAGGAATGGGCATGAGCACACCAAGAAAAGAACAGGTTGGCTTTTGGGTTTGAAGCTTGATCCGTATCCAAAGCAGATGGTGGTACCACAATGTGTATGTGTGTGTGTGTGTGTGTGTGTGTGTGTGTGTGTGTGTGTGTGGGAGAGAGAGAGAGAGAGAGAGAGAGAGAGAGAGAGAGAGAGAGAGAAAAGCATGGGGAAAAGGTGAATGGGCAGGAGGTCTCGGGAATCAAGTCACCCGTTGGAAGGAAAGCATGTGAATCCAGGTGCTCGTGAAAGCTAAAAATGTTTGTGAGGTGGATCTTAAAATTTTTTCAAAGCTGTCATCCCCTCACTGTTAGATCTCAGATACTTATACCTTCTCTCACTGCTCTCTCTCTCTCTCTCTCTCTCTCTCTCTCTCTCTGTGCATTACAAGTATCACGTGTGGAAGGAATTAGTTCGCTACATAGCGAGGGTAACATTAGCCTTGTCCCTTAAAAATGCCCTTGCTCACGTGTACGTAGATGACAAGGCATTCCCATGAGTTGTTATGCATGCTCGAGTATCTATCTATCTACAAGCATGCTTCCTCCGGTTATCGTTAAACAGTTTTTTTAACCATGGTTGGCCAATGAGGAACCAACCTAGTTTTGCTCCCTTTTGATCAGGACCCATTAAGTGTCGGTGACCTCCTACTTCAGAACAAGGGTAAATTATGATTGTCAGCTCGATTCATTGCCATGCACTGTCGCTCAGCATGATTCGTGTGCGTGCTTTGGCAAAATTCAAGCATGGTCGGTCCACGGAGGTTAATTAGGCCCCTTTGGCCAGTTGGACCTCCACACCACACCCATTAATTTTGGTCTTGCATGCATGCACGTAAAATAGTCTCCCTTTTAATTTGAAATTTATCTAACAGGATTAGTAGTCCCGTCATTGATATGAGTTTGGCCACTTTAGATAGCTTTGGAGAGGGTTTAGGAGTAGGATTTGTCATATCTAAAATCAAATTGCCAAGTTTTAACTTTTTTGGAGGTCATAATGTTCTCATATGTTGTGCCTTAAGTGTTAAAAATCTATGATGCTCTCACTGAGTATTATAAGGGTGCATCAATTTATATAGAAGCTTGTCTCACACATTTGGTGTAGGGATTCGTTGATGCTTGAGACTAGGTATATCTTTCAACACGGAAAAAAAAAAAAAAAAAAAAAAATTAGGATGCTTGAGACTAGATATATCTTTCAACATGGAAAAAATAAAAATAAAAAATTAGGTAACATGGCAGAAAAACAAAATTAATGCAGGAGTCAAGTTTTAGGATACTAATTTTTAATTTGAATCTTAGACGTCCTAAAAGGGCAAGGTCTTAGGAGTGAGGTGGCAATAATAAGTTATAATTAAAATTATTGGCATACTTATTAAATTTTTATTTAATTAGAAGAACAATCAAACTTGAATATGAGACAACGTGGCTTTACTCGTATAAATGTAGATTATCAATTAAAGTAAAAGAGGGGTAAAAAAAAAAAAAAAAGAAAAGAAATAATCCTGCTTTGGAAATTAATTTATTTTTAATATTTCCTATGAGAGGTCCGAGCTAACTTCGTTGAAAAAGTTACTTCTTTGCTCTCTTTATTAGTCAGAGCAAGAAAGATCGAATCTTACATACACTAGCACTTATAAATCATGGGGATGGCCATGATTGCATGTTCTCTGCATGATGTATGATGTAATGTTATTCCTTGTCAACCTCTAGATATATTTAGTCAAATGCATCAACCAAGTTATATTACTAGTGCGGAATGTTTTTTTATTTTTTTATTTTTTTTTATATGGTGCATGTGTTTCTAAACCATAAGAAGATGAATAATTTACCAAAATCCAAAGTAGTTGGTCATGCGCAAAACCATGCGCGCTGGTTGACCTCTTGGGCGCGAGCGTCGTCCCTCAAAAGCGAAATTCCTGCCTAGAGATTCCTAACGGTCACATGCCTTCAAAGAAGCCCATCTCCAACCGTGACAACATTTAAACCAAACACCTCCCCTCCTCACTTCATATCCCGCGCCCTTCCTTGCTCTCTCTCTCTCTCTCTCTCTCTCTCTCTCTCTATTCCACTCCACTCCCCATCGGCCTCCTCTTCCTCTTCCTCTTCCTCCAAACCACGCGATGGACAACCTCAGAAAAGCCCCTCCGCGGCCGTGGAAGAAAGGCCCTACCCGCGGCAAGGGCGGCCCCCAGAACGCCTCCTGCGAGTACCGCGGCGTGCGGCAGCGGACGTGGGGCAAGTGGGTGGCCGAGATCAGGGAGCCCAAGAAGCGCACCAGGCTCTGGCTCGGCTCCTTCGCCACCGCCGAGGAGGCCGCCATGGCCTACGACGAGGCCGCCCGCAGGCTCTACGGCCCCGACGCCTACCTCAACCTCCCCCACCTCCGTTCCAACGTCACCTCTTCCACGGCCATCGGCAAGCCCCCGCACCGGTTCAAGTGGTTCCCTTCCAAGACCTTCACGTCCATGGTCCCCTCCTATGGCCTTCTCAACCTCAACGCTCAGCACAACGTCCATGTCATCCACCAGAAGCTTCAAGAGTTCAAGAACTCGAGACCTTCTTCCTCCTCCTCCTTGTCTTCCTCCTCTTCTTCTTGTCCTACTTCTTTTCTTAGTTTCGAACCACCACCACCACTGGCAGAGGAGACACTCCCGGAGAGCTGCAACATGGCGTTGGAAGAAGCGAGTGCCATGGCCGTCGAGAAGGCACCGGCCGCCGGAGCCGAGAAGCCTCAGATTGATCTGAAGGAGTTCCTCCAGCAGTTGGGTGTGTTAAAAGAAGAGGAGAGCAAACCGGAGGTGGATGAGGGTGCCGAAAGCTCGGCAATGGCCGAGCCCACTCATGATGGCAGTGGGGTGCCTTTGGAGATGGTTGGCTTCAGCGAGGGAGACTTTAATTGGGACACTTTGGAGGAGATGCGGGCTTTGGAGGATCACTCGATGGTCGAGGATGGTGGGTTTCAGGTGGACGATTTGCATGAAGAGCTAAGCTTGCCAATCTCAATATGGGATCTCTGAAACTAATTGGTGGAAGTTGGTGGACAAATAAACTTGGGCTAGATTCGGCATAAGCCATAGGCTTACTTGGCTGCATGTCGGATGCTTCTCTGTTTTCTTTTACTACTCTTTCAGTTACAATTGTGGAACTACGAATCTTGTTGGCAATTAGGAGGCTACTGCCTGATCTTATGTTAGATTTTAGGAGAGTAATAAATGTATTTTTGCTTAGGCTAGAGAAGAATTTGCCATATATTTTTCTACTGGAGTGGGGATCTGAAACTCTAATTATTGAACCATGGAGTCCTTCCTCTCTGTTAGTGGCTCTGTTGGGTTTGGATTCTGGGTGAGCGTTCGAGTTCTACTTGTTTTGTTCGATGGAAGAAGATATCTTAGTTGACGTTGGAGGAGACTGGCAACTGGCGTCCAAGGTCCGCATATCAATCTCGATCCAGGGGATGGCGATACTCGCGCTTTTGGCAACAGAGTCTGGCAACAGAGTCAAACATTACACGAATTGACTACATTTGACCTCGTCTCATGTGATTCGGCTCAACTCATTTGCAACCTCTAATCCCTCTATCATTCACCCTGTTACCTTGTTTAGATTATAGTTGACCACCAGGGGGGGTTATTTGTAAGCTGGAAGGTTTAATTAAAGTTGAAGCACATCCTTGTCGATGGCATTTGGTAACACTCTTTCTAAGTGTTTTCTAGCTATCATACTACCATATGGATTTTTTTTTTTTTTTTTTTTTTTTTTTTTTTTTTTTTTTTTGGGAACACCATCCTCTGATCCCATTATATAACATCCTTAGCCTTTATGCTTTTATAGGTATAAAGTTAGAATTATTTATGGCACCATTCATAAAAAGTCAAAAACATCATATAATTTATTTATACTTTCATCCGTAGAATGGTACTGTAAGTAACAGCAACTTCAAAAACAAAGGATATTGTATAAAGACATAAAGGTTTAAACAAAACTTACATGTAGTGTGCTAATGGGAACTTTGCTAGTCTCTCTCTTTCTCTCTCCCACTTTACCACAACATATCTAATAGGTTGTGATAAAGTGAGAGAAAAAAAGAGAGAGACTCCACGGTTTGCATTTAGCGAACCGCGCCTAAGTCTTGTCCTAAGAGCATTGTATGGTGGCATTAAAGGGTTTGAATTTAAACTCTATGTCTAAAAAATATATTAAAAAAGCATGGTAACTGAAAACCTTTATCTCTTTCTCTTTCTATATATAGAGGTACACTTAGTTATATTCGAATGTAGCCAAGCTTGGATCTGGTTATACCATCCATTCTTAGATTTACATAATTCATGAATTCAAAGATGAAAAAAATAAAAAAGGTAGGATGGCTATGAGATTCATGTGGATTCATGGATAGAGAAAGAGACTGTCCTGAACTTGGCTATATTCGAATGTAGCCATATCTATCTCTATACACATACATCTTCACAAGTTTACTATTTAAATGTGTGTCTATATATATATACACACACACGTGCATACCTTTATAAATTTACTAAGGCATATATATATACTCTTATAAATAAATTTTTTTTTCAAGTTTTTCTTAAGAATATATATAAAAAAGAAGTAAGTTATAAAGGTATATACAGCAATAGTAATTTTATGAGTGTACACATGTAATTTCAGATATTTATAAAGATCTACATATAAAAGAAACAATTATGAGGATGTACATGTAAAAAAAAGTAAATAGGTGAGCTAATACATATAATTTTCAGGTATTTATAAGTGTACGCAATAATAATAATAATAATCTTTATATTTTTTCTAACCGCTATCAATGTCATTATTAATTTTCCTTATAAAAATAGCATAAATGCTGTACTTTCTTTCATCTTGCATTAGATCTGAACCTAAACCTAGCCTACCCAGTCTTGAATGCATTAACTTGGGTTTAGAATAACTCAATGGGTCGCTATGGACCCAAGTTAAACCGACGTGATTAGCAAATAGGCTGGACGCAGGTCTAAAATGATGTCCAGAGAGAAATGGGTTGGGTCCAACAAGATCTTGCTGCAGTCTAGCTTCAGCCCAGCTCTTTGAGCAACAAGGAGGTGAAGCCATTCAAAACGGGCATGTAAGATGTGAGAAGCTAGGGGAGAATTTATGCTTAACCCAAGAAGCATGGAGTGGAGAATCAAATATTTTACAGAATATAGGTGTTTCTAATTTCATTTTCTTTTTGTAACGGAGGTTAAAGGAGAGCTTCATTATAGTTGGTGCTAGTATATGTATGAGGTATCATTGATACAAGAGATCAACAGCTATATATCATTAGAAGGAAGTAATGAGAATGCATTTAGAAGAGTCGAACTGAATGACAGAGAAATATATAAAGCTGATCACAATAGTTGCTTGAGTCATTGCTGGTTTTGGTTATGGTCAAAGGTTACGCTCTTCTAGATTAGTGATAACGTGGTTTCTAAGTCAGTTGCAGTGAAAATGAACGTTATGTTTTCATTGGGTGACCATTATATAATTAGCCTATATGATAAAGTGATTCTTATTTAGAAGACAGAGAGCCTGTTCGTAAAGAACTACCACATATATGTGATATTATTGAATAATCTGCATTAGAATCAAAAAAAGATATTTAGGCTGCATTAGATTTTCAAAAATATTTTTTATTTTCGTTATTATCTTTATTTTCTAAAAATAATTTTTATTTTATTTTCTTATTTCTAAAAAAATATGTTTGGTAAGTGAATTTTTTTAAATTTTCACTCTAAATAACATTTTTTAAAGAATAAAAGAAAAAAATTAAAGAAAATATCATCCACTTTTGATCTTTATTTTCTATGCGCACCTTTATTTTAATGAAGCATTAAAAACATTTTTATACTGTTTTCAATTTTCTATTATTTTAGAATTATATATTTTTTAAAAAAATTACTTTTCATTTGTAACCAACAAACATGTTTTTACATGTATTTTTTATTTTCTATAATGATGAAAATAAAAAGCAAGACCATTCAATATCAAAAACTGAGCACAACCTTACTTTTGACTAGCTTTTTTTTTTTTAAAAAAAAAAAATCCTGTCAGCCTCCATTACCATGCTTCACAGGTCTACTGTAAAGGCTGCATTCCTTTTCTTAGCAAATTCAGTAAAACGTTTTCAAAGGGTTTGATTCTTGCTGACTTGCGGACACGTTGAGGTGGGATACCGTGACTAGTTAACAACAATAAATCTGCTTTCTTTTCCCTCCTCAGATCAAGACAAAAATGAAGCATTTGGTTTTGCAGATGCAATACTAATACAGTGAATGGCTTCAAATTTGTTAAGTAATTCCCTAATACAACTACTCGGGTTGGGGAGAGGAAGTAGAGCCATAGGATAAGCCACTGTTTATAGGCTTGTTTGATGCTTTAACTTTGATCACACCAGGTGTCACTGCTGCACTGGTGACACCAGGGGTGCTATCAGGCTGGGTTTCAGTAAACCCAGACCTTGACCTGTTGGAGTTTTTGGGTCAAATTTTTATTCCATACCTGCTCTATTGAAGGATTGAGCCAAGCCTAGACCCGAATAACAAAAATATCATAAGAACCATCAGGCCTTCGGATTAGCTTTCGATATATTAAAACCAATGCCCTATCTATGGGGCCCAAGTTTCAGTCCAGGTCAAAAAAATAAAAAATAAAAAATCATAAATAACTGAAACTTGATAGTTAACCATATAATAATAATTGATTAAAAATCGAAAAGATATATTAAATTTAAAGCCAACTACAAATAACTAAACATGTTCTAACACTAATTACTTTCATTTTTTTAGATCTTATTAAGTTATAGAGCAAGTACCAAGAGTTCAGAAATTGAACGATACATAAATAAAACCAACATATATCTGGAAGTTTCCCACCAATTAACAATATGATCTCTATTCAGAAGTTAAAAAGATAAGATAGACTACAAACTTTCATCTGGATACAGGGATTTAAACATAGAAAACGTCAACAAACATACATGATAAATGAGTTCATATATCAAAATTTCCACTTAAATTTAGCTTGCTGCTGCAGCAACTTACTAGCATCCATCTAATGTATCGAAAATTACCAGGTGGATTTTGAGTGTGAGAAAATATCTACTTCTTCAGTGCAAGATATTGTATAGGTACTCTGAATCGAAAATCCATCATGCACATGTAAAGGAGGGTATAACAATGATGATTTAAATAAGTGATGAGGAATCCCCCATCTTCTACATATTCCTTTAAAAAATAATCTGCAATGTTAAAAATATACATAACAGATTTATGGTGTAGGAAATGATTCAGCAAAAAAAATGCTATCATGTACATAATTACATTTTCACTGTTCAAACAGAAGAAAGGTACCTTATAACATGTTGACTTTATACAAGCAAAAGACGCCACAGCTCCCGACATGTTGAACTCAAGTGGGACCGTTAACAGGCTACCTTGCCGAGGGCACAAATCTCTCGGTAAGACAAAAGCAGACAGTTTGATCAACTTATATCAAAGCCATGAGATGAAATTTACATGCACTTCTACAACAAATCAGCTCCAGCAAATCTTTACATCTTCAATTTGAACCAAATTGTCTATTCCATTCCTCAAGCTCTTCCCACTTGCTCTTCTGCAAGCTTGGTCTGATGACAAGCATTGCCTTCCCAAAATCATCATATCTCAATGGCCGTACCTGAAAAAGGAGGTTCAAACTCTACCCTTTCTAGGTATGATATGAGTGCAATACTAACAATATAAGTATTTAACTATTTTCCTTTCTAAAAGGCATTTAAATAGAATTATCATATGCCAGTCTTCTAAATTGTACAGCTAATATGAGAAAAAAAAAATCATCAAAATGATTCCTTGAAAGCAATACAAGACAATCAAATACTTCTTTTTCCTTCAATGGAAGTGTGCTGCAGCATGGCTCCTATGTTGAGAAGACAAGTACAGCAACTAAACTACTGACAATTCAATTTAATTCTAGTTAACAATTTACCTGAGGCTTCGATCACTATAAGAAAATAAACAATGGCTATTTGTGAATGAATGATGCTTTCATTCAAGTGTATTAATTTTTTAAATCAGGTGGACACTAGATTCTGACTCTCTCCAGCAGAGAGAGAAAGCAAGTGCATTGCTAGAGTCTTTATGCAAAGTCACCCAATTTGTTGGCTTGCTTGGCCCAGTTTTGGATTTATAATTTGAAATCTGCTACCTATCAATAAATTTGATTTGCTGAAAGTAAGATTGGAAAATATATTGATATTTGAAAGAGCATCAGCTTTGATTAGATGTGGTGGTTAGTAAAATTATATATTGGTAAATCCAAATGAGAATATTTATATACATTTTTAAAGAAAAAACAAATCCAATGAATATAGATTAAAGTTTCATAATATAGGTCAAGGCTTTTAATTTTGAGGATTTAATTTTATATATCGATCAGTTTTTATATGACTCACATGGCTCAGCTTTTAAGTCATCGAGTTCTTTTGGGAGCCTATTTTTTCCACTCTTCTGACAATCAATAAGACTGATGGAACCAGCCGCTCCATATCTTCTTTCCCATAAGCTGAACAGCTGGACTATTGAACCCCAAAACAGACTCAAGGTTCATGGACTAAACAAGAAAGCACTCCTTAAATATATGGTATATGTCGAAACATATTGCAAATCAGTATGTTTTCATGCTGGTTCCCAATATGAATGTAATTATCAGGTTGAACTACCACAAAGGAAAAGAGCAAAAATGCAACTGAAAAGAGAAATTGATTCCCTAACAGTTGTAGAGTCAAAGAAATGCGGTGAAAGATCGTATAGATATTGATGGCCACCTGATTTGCTTTTATTTTAAGAATGTTTTGTGGACCCAGTTCTCTGATTGGCATCATTGCAGCTTCTTCACACAAGGCTTGCAAATCACTTCCAGAATAACCTAAGCACACAAATAATATGCAACCGTCAGATCAATGCTGTAAACTTCATTAAGATATAGTATAGTAACATCAAAGATTTCTACCTTCGGTCTCCTTGACAAGTCTTTCCAAATCACCACCTGTGCAACAACAATTCAGTTCATATGAATCTACTGCAACACAGCTTAAAGAAGTTTCTTAAAAGCAGTCTCAAGTAAGGATTTGCATCAAGTATACGAACCCATGGTTGGATGCAAAACTAAGGCATCAATGGAAAAATAAGTGTGCCCTAGCGCACAGGGCTTCTGCAACTGCAAGGTTTGGGGAGGTTCAGAAGTTTACAGCCTAGCCTCTACATGTAAAGAGGCTGTTTGTGTGTTTCACACCCATGACACTTAAATCACATGGAACAAATTTACCAATTTGCCAAGGCCCATCCTCAATGTTGTGTAGAACTTGATACATATATATATATATATACACAATTTTAAATCTCGTAGGATAGAGGCATTCTGGTTTTTTTCATAAAACGAGATGCTCTGAGTCCGATCTCGTTTCGATTTCTAAATTGGTATTGGTATTAGCCTAAGATGCTTTTTTCTTAGAAAAAGATTATTTGTAAAGTTTTAGTATTTTATTTTATTTTTAACTATATTGAAATTTTAAAAGTTATATTTTTATGATCAATTAGATATATTTAAAATTAACACTATAATGTATTATATCCAAGACGGGATGGGATGACCGAAACAACCCCTATCCTGGCTGTCCCGCCGAGACTTGAATACTACATAAATGTACATACATACGTTTGTATGTACTAACTACTGGCATATTTAATAATTATAACCATCAGCTTATGACCAAGTAAGAACTATATGTTACCACGAAAAAACAGGTAGGAAATATCCATTTATCAGCTTTCCCAAATATGGCCCACCATTTATTTATATCCATGATCATGTCCATAGAGTTAGTTGGATGTCCGATCATTGCCCTTCAGGTTCATGGTCATCTGTCTTCCCAGATCTCTTCAACCAATTTCATATAGGAATACATAGAAATAATTACTTGAGCAACAAAGGAAAATGAGGAAAAAGGTTCTGCATGGTTTCAATTTCCAGTTATCAGTTTAGGTTTCAAAATTATCTGGTTCAAGTGAGAAGTCAGCAGAACAAACAAAATTCCCAAAATCCATTGAGTACTACTCTACTACATAAAGTCAATGCAAGTACATCTGTTCTTCTCCCACACAAACTAACATATTATGCAACACATGGAAAGAATTTCTAGATGGACAATATAACACTTTGTTAATCATGTCATAACTGTCTAATATAAGGTCTTTCCTAAAAAGAATTGTTATGATTTCAAAGTCAATACCATTCTTTATTCATCCCTTGGTCACAAGAATTTGGGTTAAGCTAATAACTGTTACAATTAACTCAATAACTCAATACAAGGTTCGAAAGGCTCGATCATCATGGTCATAGTTTCTTGATCATCAAAGAATGATAATATGAGAAGCTAATCTTTGAATAATTGCTGTAGGCAAATGGAATTTTATTCCTGATGTCAATGATTAACACAAAAGGTGCAAATCAGAACAAGTGCACTTACTGGGCAATGAAAACGCTTGACCTCTAAGCTGATTTTTCAGGAGGAGCCTCCTGACATTTTCATCTGGTAACGGGATATATATTCTTTTCACCTGGTTCAAGTTTCGTAAAATATAATAAACAACATTAATTAACAAAGTGATGAAAGATCTACTGATATGACTGAAAAAAGAAACAAGAACAGGGCTAATGCAACTAACAATTTCCTAGATTGATATGGTGCTTCCTATTACTCTATTTTGAACTAACATTATATGGGCTGCCAGAGAGACAATAGAAAATCTGGCATACATTGAGTAATTTACTTGAGTGAGATTTCTGAGCCGGTAAATCAACCTGGAGAAACAATTTTATTGATAGAAAAATGAAAGTGCAATTGGGTAGAGCATATAGAAAGGTCCGAAAATTGCAAAACAAGAGGAAAACCTTAATGTAATAGATCAAAGAAAAAAAGAGATGCCTTTAGATTTAAATATATTTGTATAAGCTTTAAGTTTTAGACATGCAAAACTATGCCAAACTAAAGTTCTAAGCAGTAAAAGAGCTTCACAAAATTTAAAGAAGAACTGGTCAATGCAACAGGCAGTTCAAATATCTAATGATTACTACAAATTTTGGTACCACAAATACCCTTACAATTGAATGGATTTAAGCCTTAGTCTGATGCTAGAAATAATAAAATAGCCCTTTTATACTCTATTGCATGCATGTCTAGTATGTGCTTCTATGTTTCTCTCTTTTTTAATGAACACATGGCTTTTGTGCATGATATTGCCAAGAATAATTTGTGAAAAGATATTATAATTGGTAAACAAACTGACTATGCTGATTTTTAATGTCCTCCATACCCAATACAATGTCTTGCTCGCTAGTTACCAAGGTTTTGAGTCTTAGCGGGACAAAAGGCATCCTAACCATCCGGTCCCGTTCTGTAGGAAAATAGAATTGAGGCAGGGGCAAGACGCCGAAACCTAACCTTATAAGAAAAGAAGAAGAAAGAGTAAATAAAGAAAGGAAGGAAGGAAAAAGAGAAATAAAGAAAAAGACAAGGGAAAGAAAGGAAAGAAAGAAGAAAGAAAGAAAGAAAAGAAAGAAAAACAAATGAAAGGAGAGAAACGAGAATAATGGGATGCTCCATCAGGAAGACTATAAAGACGGAGCAAGATAGCGGAGCATCCTATTCCATAAAGAAATTGAGATATTGCCGTCCCATAGGATTTAAAACCTTGTTAGTTACTACTTTTCTTTTGAGCCATTTATACTAATATTATAGTCTCTTATGAGAATTGTAACTTCTTTTTAACCTCATACTTAATTCTTAAATTTGAAAGTATTAAATCTAAGTTGAAAACCTTCAAACATTGCAGAAGCAGCAAAGCCCTAGATGCAGAAGAACCCCATCATTTGACTTAAATTGCTGCAACTCGATAAATATTATCATACTTTGACTAGTAAAAGCTTCTAAACTATAAGAAGTCATATCGGTACATACCACTCCGTACTGGATGCACCATACCATACCAGCACTGAACTGAGACTCAGTACCAATGTGTACTGTCTTGATATATTGAACTAATCCGTGCACCAAGAGTATTGACTTTATATTAGTACGAGATCCAACATTGAAACAACAGATCATGTTCTAAACTATTATCAAACTCCAAGACACAACAATCAACTAACGACAAGTGCCAAACATATCAGAGTATGAAGGTAACTTTCCACGAGAATTCATATCTAAAGTTATATTTACTTGCTGCTAGAAAATATCAATAGTGAAAGTCAATAGGTGCTAACAATGTGGTTTTAGTCATGGTTTCTTTTTTGCCAACTACAATGAATTCCAAAACCTAAGAATTATGCTTATGTTTTATCCAAACCTTATCTATTCTTTCTTTACGGTTTTCAAGCGCTTCAGAGTTACATATAACAATATATACAAAAAAAACTCATCTGTTCAATCCTGTGCCCACCTAACTTTACACAACCACTAAGCTTGGGTAATTTAAGCTCCCTGGCTCCAATTATTGTTTTAGTCATCACACAAACTTTCCCTAATATTTCCTTATAGCATATCATTTTTTCGGCTTTATTCTCCTTTTTTTCAATTCTTACCTTGGCTGGATTCCTGTTCATGAACAGTGACCACTACGTGAAAAAAAAAAGAATAATATTTTTTTCAGCTATGCAAGACCCACGAGTGGCTACAGCACCCTGCTACATTTTTTTGGACAGAATTAATAATAGAAATTAATCAAAGCTATTTCTCTATTGCTTCTTAAATTTCAACTATTTTTACCAATAAGTAATGATTTCTTTTGATTTTCAGATTCTTCCTTTAACTGAAGGCTTTTTAATTACTAAACTTCAGGTAAAATGGAATAGTACACTGTTAAATCTTTTAAGTTTTAGTAATCTAGTACATATTTTATATAAAAACAGCTTTGGGTAGATACAGTCTTCTATATATTGGAATAATTGGTTTAAAAAGTCTCATGCCATTGCTCAAGTCAAATGGATCATGTTTGGTGTTGCTACTGCTGCTTAAAAAATTCTTATGGGAGAGGAAGCTAGAATCTAGGTTTCCTAGATTCACCTAGAAGCACATTTTTGCTTTTCTTCTTCTAGATGCACTTCTTTGATAACATAACCAAACACACATTTTCTTTGGAAAGTACTTATTTTTTACCTAAAATGCTACAAAAATATTTTTTTAAGCAACACCAAACATGTCCTTTATATATTATCTCAACATAGAATACTGTAAGCATGTAAAATGCGAAACTCACCAATCTACGTAGAACAGCGTCATCCAACTCTTGTGGCTTGTTAGTTGCACCTGGATCAACATTAAACATGAAGTAACACTTTGCCAATGGCAACACCGAATGAAAATTCTTAATTATATCAAGTGCAGAAAAGGTGATATTTTGACAAGCTAAAAAACAGTCCAAGAAAAAGAACCAGATTTACACAACTACCAAATTTTCATAAGACATCACTACTGTGATGTTACATGTTATGTGTGCATGTACCTCTTTGGGACCCTTCTGTTGTTACATGTTATGTATGTACATACGTATGAACAGGGCTTGTGATAGCAAGCCAATTACTGAAGCACACGAACAGAATGCTGTTTGATACATCACCAGCTTCCACAATTGCTACTTGACAGGTTTTTTGTTGAGGGAAGACAAAATTATGTGCTAAACAAAAATACATTCAGATGGCCCCAAGCCCTTCAAATGACAACTAATGATTAAAACTTTATGATAACATATATAAATCATTTGAAAGGGAAATAAGTTCAGAAGCTTTTTTTGATGTGGTTCAGCAACACCTGTTCTATTGACCACATCAGGCAAAAGAGAAGATTTTCTAGGACAGGAAAAATCCCTAGTTGACATGGATCTAAAAATCTCATACAAGATTTAATGATATTTATCATCAATGTCATGGTGAGAAAATATGCCTGGCATCATAAGGGTTCCGCAATAATTCAACCATGGTCATTTTAGGCATGACTAGTGTCCAACAAGGCCTCATTTATCTAAGAAGCATAGTTATTCATATAGAACAATAAATCCAAAGATGAGCATAAATCTATCTTGAACAGCATCCTCAAATGAAACCAAACCCATCAAAGAGCAGTAACATGACATCAGACCACTCATGGAAGGGGAGCTCCTTCATTGGCAAGGCATCATGCCTTCAAAAAGACTTCAATCATCATTTGTGGCTGTCAAATAAACCAAAAGGCACCTCCAGTTATGTTGTTATGAATGGGTTCCACTATTTGAGGGCTTCAACATTGATTCAAGCTTCTTGATCAATTTAGAATACTATAAACATGTAAGCACACTTGGGAAATACTTCCATTCTGCAAATATAGTGAATAATCCATAAGGAAACCAGATTTCAAACTTCTCAAAGTCATCTTGTCATGTTGGTTAAATTCTCCAATGCCTTGTGCTTGAAATTCCCTAGCCATGTGTCATAAAGTAAACAATGGCACTTAACCTTTTGTTGCCATGTGTCACTTGTTGCACAAGGTATAATAAACTATGGAGTGTCCCGACTTTCTTATATACAACTTCCTTTACATGCGGCATAAAATTAAAACCCCTCCCCCTCCCTTAGCCACCTGTCTCCACCCACTCATCCGTCCCATCCCCCCCCCCCCCCCCCCCGCCCAACCCAACACACACACACACTATGAAGCCACGCATCATCCATCCATGCACCGTAAACTAAAATGCCATGTATTAATCCATCGATGTACTAGAAAGAGAGAAAATAAGAAGATTTCCTAGGAATGTCTCAATTTCTACTTCGACATATATTATAGGTGAGGGTCTTACGTCAAAAACAATAATCAAAAGTTTTCCTAGACCCTTGATAGTTTTTTAGTTTTCTAAATGCTATGAAAGGTACTGGTTGCAGACACTCGAATGGATCTCCACTTAGATCTAGATTGGATGATAGAAGTCCTACATTAATGATTCAAGCCGTTGGATGTGATCTACTACCTCTAAAATTTGTAAACACTAATAGTCATATAATATGGAGATATTTAGTTTATGCATCAAGTGGTCAGAAAATTAGACAGTTTAAATAACATGAAACAATACTTCTTTTTTACTAGTTGATGCATAAGTTAGAGGTCTTCAAATAACGTGCTTTTAATGTTTAAGCATTTTAGAGATAACAGATCACATCCAACAGTTTTGATGTAGGACACTCAGCATCAAACTAAAACTAACTGGATCTAAATAGAGATCCACTCAGTCCACTCAAAATATAACCAAGGCAAGCTCTATATGCGCGCGCGTGCGTTTGTATGTATGTAATTTTGACCAAACAAGTGAAGAAACAAACCACCTTTATTTAAGAGGATAAATATCAGTATTGGACCATGGAGGAAGCTTACCAATAACAATTACTAAATCATTTTGATTTGAGGTCACCCCATCAAACTGGACTAGGAATTCTGACTTCAATCTTCTGCTTGCGTCATTCTCACTAGCTAACCTTGTAGACATGATGCTATCAATCTGTCGAACAACAACAATTGGTTTCACCACAAGATAAATAATAATTGCACAAATACCATCCAATTAAATAAAATGGATCACTCAATTCAAACATGATATGAATATGAATGATACTAACTAATATACTTACTGGAATTTAAATTTTACAGCAAGTAAATTAAATCTAGGTCTTCTCACAATTAAAGTTATAGCCTCTATAGAGTGAATGAAGGACTGTTTTCTGTCTTCCAATGTAAGTGAAAAATTACGTTCTTTCATAGTAAAGCTACTACTCTAAATAGAGAAAGAATTAATCTTACAGGTGCATTTGCCAGAGCTAGTGCCATGTAAGCATATGCTCAAGTACTACGACACTCATTGCATTGCTACTAGCTACAACCCTACATTGTCATCAAACTTATATATCACCATATAACTTTAGAATCCTGTAGTTAGAAATTACAATACATCTACTACGCATTTAGTTCATTTTCTAAGTATCCAGATGCTAGTTTCTCTATATGTGTACTCATTGTTGCTAGATCATCTAGTATATGTGACACTGCATTCTTCTTAAGAGTAGTAATGGTAAAGATAGGCATTGACCAGGTTAAGACTCAACTCAGTTTCAACTTTAAAGGACCTATACACTAACTCAAGCCCAATCTGGCCCAGCCTCGACTCTAAAGTCTTTTGCCTGAGCCCAACTTGTTATCTGAAATCTAGGCTTGTATTGACCTAAACTAATTCAATCAATGAAGGACACAGGTTTGTCCCCTTCCGCAATCATGGTTAGAGATAGGGGGTAGACGTGACTGACAGTCAATAGCAGCAGTAATGTTGATAAGGAATGTTGATGAGGCTGTGGTGTAAGCAACCAAGTTAGAGAGGGAGAGAAGTTGGGAGTTGTGGTGGATGCAGGGGAGGTAAGGCAAGAAATATGGGGGTGGTGAAGACTTTCATCCAAAGAGGAGAAAGAAGAGGTGAGGAATTCAAGATTAGACTTTGTGAAAGAAAAGGGGGGTTTGAAACAAGATAGTTTTTATATATGTATGTACATATACATATACATGTATATGTATATAATAAATAAAAAATTAATGATATATAATATCAGGAATTATTTACTTCTATGATATTTGGTTAGGCTAAGCCAAGCCAATTTAACTTTCATCCAAAATATGCCCACAGACCAAAATTCAATTGGAATTGAGGTCATGTTGGCCCCATCCAATAGGCCAGAAAACCCTGCACAAGCCTTGCCCAAAATTTACCTAGGTCATTTGATTGGGTCAAGTAATTTCAGTCAAATAAGGAAATGCTAATTTGGTTATAGTTCGACTCAAATGAGCTAACCCAAACAGAAACCAGTGATGCATGATGGACCAAAACCAATGCTCTAAATAGATTCTATTTTAAGTAAAATCTTAAAAAAGAAGAGAAAAAATTCATTTCCATCTCT
>JACVBY030000656.1:600000-889370 GCA_017589505.3 Metroxylon sagu
AAAAATAGATTGTTTTATGGCAGAGGTGCTCAAATGAAAAACCATTATTGTTAAGTACCTAAAAGATGAGTAGCTGACTTTGGTCCCATTAGGCAGACTTGTTCGTGCATTTTGGCTCCGGGTGTGTGGTAAATGAGAAGCAGAGTCTTCTTCATCGCTGAAGGTGAAGCAGAAGAATATTTTAATTTTAAAATTTACTAAAGAATGATTAATCAAGCACCTCTAAGGTCATCTGACAAACCTCTCCTCGTTGAAGTAGTCTTCTTCTTCTTTTTCAAGAGCCCGTTCATCAATTCTTTTTCTGGGGTCTACCATGGAAGCACTGTTCTTCATATCACAATTCTCCATAGACTGTCAAGTAATCAAATGATAAAACATCAACAATGCTACAATCCAAATCTACGTGCATAACATATCCCAATTACAATGTAAGCTGTAGTTTAAAATTAATGCTCTTAAAATTTAAGGACTAACTTTTGACTTACACAAAAAACACATGCATGATATTGTGTCAGTTCAAATCCTCAACAGAAAACAAAGTATAAAATCACATAGAAACAAATATTTCACCTGCTCATATTTAATTTTAAAGCCCTGAATAGACCCTAAGTGCTCGAACTTCTGTAGCTGGTCCCAGAAGAAATCAATTATATATATGATTAAACTTTTGAGGTTCTCCTGCATAAATTTAGGACAGCTGAGATGTCAAATGTGAACAAAATCCTTCCACGCAATAGAAGAGAATTGAGAACTGAGAGTACCTTGCGGATATACTCCAGAAGTTCTAGAACACCTGAATGCAGCATATTATAGCGATTACCATTATCAATAAAAGCATCAATGATTGGTTTCAACAGATTGTTTTTCACAATATGGCGAAGAAGATGCTCATCCTAGAAAGAATCAGTTCCAATGTTATTTTCCTCCAGCAGTGAGCAGAGGTAAACACTAGCAAGAGATCAGTCTTACAAATAGATGGAGTACAAGAATCACATAATAAGCACCATACTGAAAAATGGTACATGTACATTGCCTTTAACAAATTACAAGAAATGAGTATAAATTTTGAAATCAAATTGCAAGTCCCAGAATTTGAAATGATGGATGATAGTGACCACTACAGGAGACTGATCCTGTTATGAACCATGTGTTATAGAAGGAACAAAGTGAGACTTGCAGTTGGTGAATGCTGATTTGCTGTTCATGCCTTCATCATAGGCTAATGCACCCACTTAGAATCTTCCAGGAATCTTGAACCCACACCCACTTTTTTAAGTGCTTTCTTACTAAAATTGTTCTAAAATATCTGCTACGCCCCACTCGCATCCACTACTGCTCAAGCACCCATTCTCAATTCTGGCAACTAAAATTAGTTCTTTTTAGACCTTAGATTGGTCTAAGGTCGCCTAGGGCCCACCTGACATATCATCTGCAAGCATAACAACAAGATCCATCAATATGCATAGGTTCGCTCAAAAACCACAACAACAAAGCCTTAATCCCAAACTAGTTGAGATTTGCTATACGGATCTTTTTCCTCCGTTCTACTCGGTTTTTTGAGTTATATTTTCTATAAGATGCAAAGATTTTAACTCTTTCTTTATCACTTCCTTTTATATAATTTTCAATCTACCTCTACCTCTTTTTTCTTCTATATGTGTCAAATTACTCCTTCGCACAAGTGCATCTCTCAGTATACGTTGCACATGTCCAAACCATCTGAGTCGTCTTTCCCATAATTTGCCCTCAATTGGTACTATCTCTACCATTTTACAAATAACAGCAAATATATTTGATATTTCTTAAAATATTAAAAAACAAAATGCATAAAATACAATGATAATAATAATAAAATAGCAAAATTGGTAAGAAATAATATTAATATTAACAGTTACCACTACTTAGCATTTACTCAACAGCAACATCATTATAACAGGTCCTGCATCAACCTTAGTTGTTTCACACATCCAGCCAGCAACCAACCAACCAAACCCACACCACTTGCTTAATCTCATAAAGAGTAGGCTGCATATGCAGAAACATAATGTCAAGCATATTGCATATATGATTGCTTAATGTCAAGGAAGACCACATATGTGACCGCATAATGCCAAATAGGCAGCATACACAGCTCACAAGCAGCCTGGCCACATGGAAATGAGGTGCAGTCTTTTTTGAAAGGGGGGAATGAGGAGCTCCTCATTCAAGGAACCATATCAGCACATATGGCCACATAGCACCTTCGAAAAATATTAAATTACTAATCAAGATATTCAATGTGTTTTGGACTATTCAACAACCCAAAAATGGCAATTTATTAATTACCCTAGATACAAAAGGCATTATATCTAATTCCAGATTACATACTTTCAAAGAAGTGTTTGCTTTTAAAGATTTAAGGCTCTGTTTGGACACATCAGGTAGAAGAGAAGAAAAGAACTTCGGACACAAATAGAAAGAAAAGAACAAAGGAGTATTTTTTTCTCTCTCCGAAGCTCTCCACTTTTGGAGAGATTAAAAGGGGGTCTGGAGAGAATGTTTGTCTGCTCTTCTTCACTTCTCTCCTAAATTACCATCCAATCAAGGCATCTAAAATTTCTCCTCTCCTTAAATTTCTTACCAAATGAGAGAATGGATTTCTCCTCTCCTAACCAAATGGAGGATCTATGTTTTCTCTCATCTTTTTCCTTTCTCTTCTCTCCAATTGTCTCAACCCAAGCAGGGCCCAAGTTATTAGTGCAACTACTTACAATTTATTCCTTTTGTTTTTGGTAATATGAGGCTTGTTAATGATTCACATCGCCTTGGCCCTAAAGGTCAAGGTAATTGGCTTATCTAGGCGAGCCTTGAAATGCACCAAGTGCTCCATCCTAAGCTATATCAGGTTCTGAATCAGAAACATAAATATTTACACAAAATCATCTTTAAATATTGATGTATAAGGTTTATATAGACCATTTAACCATATCTGATGAATAAAGAAAATGCAAGAGCATGGTGAGATTAGAGGTGGCAATTTATGACCTGATCCACCAACATGAACGACAACCGACCAGTTTAAGCAGATTCAGGTTTAGCATGAACAGGTCCAGGTCATAAATGGGTTGATCAGACCTAACTCATCATTTATTAAATATGTCAAGTTTAGGCATAGATGTCTCATCCATTTTAACCCATTTGGACCCATTTAATAGTTGGGTTGGGTCAACTGACCCATTTAAGACCCATTAAACCCTTTTAAGACTTATTTAACCTATTTAAGATCAGTTCAACCTATTTAAAACTCATTTAACCTATTCTGCTTGTTTGTTAAATGGATTATTTGGATTGGGTCAGGTTAACTATTTAATAAAAAGATCAGGTTCAAGTTGGCATTGTTCATTCATTGAATAAACAAGTAGGATTTCAGTTGATAGATATTTAACCTGACCCAATCCGATTGCTACCCCTATCTGAGATGGTATAACAGATATTCTCAAACGTTAGTAGCTGGGTTCCCCCAACTGCCTTAACCATTTTCTCAACATAGACTAATTTGTCCAACCTAATTGTCTCACATCACTTGGTCTACAAACCAGACAGCAATCCATGAAGCGCATGACAAAGATCTCCTTTGAAGTCAAATCTGTCCAGCACCTCCTAGGAGCCTTTAAGATGGTGAAATAATAAATTAGCAACCCAACCCAGGAAGCACAACTTTGGAAAACAGTAACCTAACAACCCAGAAGTGGTAATTACTCCTCTAAACAAACATCAAATCTATCAATAAACTATGAACCAAAACATACAGTCTGGAACACTAGGCGAGCAATTGAAAATGCCTACGTTTAACAACCAAGAATACCCCTTTCTTTATACCTGCTACAACTTCATCCAAACTCCAATATCCAGAGACTTTTATATATTGGTTGTAGACAGGAGAGTTCAACCATATGATGGACAACTTTCAGATTAATAGGTTGCTAGGGAACATAGGTTTGCAAGATAATAATCAACAAGTTGAAGAACAATTGGCACAAAAAAGAATGAATGAGTTAACCAATATTCTGTTGATGATAAAACACACTAAAAGAAAAGGTAACTCAACCTAGGTCTCCTAAACAAATCCTATTTCTCTAGAGAGAGAGAGAGAGAGAGAGAGAGAGTTTCCCTTCACACAAGAACTGAGAATTTCCCTCGAGTAATAATTCTGGAGCAAGAGATAATGCAAGCTCGGAAAACGTACATCTAAACATTTCCAACATAAATCTGCAATATACCCCATCATAAGTATATGCAGGCATTCCTATTTTGTTTTAGAACCCACCTCTTTTCTCTTTTGATCTATCTTCTATTGACCCTAAGCTGTTGAGATCACTACAAACTACAAATAAATTATCCTAGCCTTTTTTCCACTGTAATATCTTATCCACATTTTTCCATCTTTTTCGCATGTTACACAATTATCCATTCTTTTATCATGACTTCAGTGAACTGGCTTCTTGGATCTCAACATTCCATCACCAAGATTTCTTCAGTTTGTTTATCTCCAAATTATCCAATGCTAAACAAAAGTAACATACCCCGTATTAAGGTTTTCAGTACATGACATAAAATTTCTGATAACTTCAGGTCCCGTGTTCAACATTTTGGATAATTCCATTTAACATTTGTGATTTAGTAGTGCTTAGCAAAAACTTAAGAAGGCTTGTTTCCCCATGCAGAGAGCATAGAATATGCCTAGGGAAGAAAAATATTATATCTACATTTATCATATGAGCATTGCAATTCTCCTATCGGTCGACAAATTAAACCACTCACATTACGGGAGATAATGGTGCGCATAAAGCGAACAGCTGCCACCACCAGAAACTTTTCTCTTCTGTGAGTCAGAAACAAGACCTTTTCTATGGCATTATTCATAAGAAAGTTGCACCTACAAAGGTAGAAAAACAGTCATGTTTAAACTATAAAGATCATTAACCAATACATCAATTAACAACGAGAGAATTAGCATTGAACTCACTTTATCCTGTAGGGATGATGAATTACGCAAAAGCAAAGCAGCTCACAGATGTTTGATAAGATTTCAGGCTTGGTTGCAGCATGAGATTCAACTCTTGAACCAAAGCCAGATGATTTAATCACTGTTTGAGAATTGCTCTTTGGCGGACAAGATGATGCTATAACATCTATTAACTGGTCCAGATGTTTTTCATAGAAAATCTCTATAACTGTGTCTCCCTGCAACAAGCACATAATCATTAATAACCAGTAAGGTAAATTTAAAAGGAAAGAACATATTTAAAAGAACGCAACATACTCAAAAGGAGCAAAGATGGGAAAAATCCTTACAAGCCAATTTCACCGGTAAGATTTCCAACAATTCAGACCAGAAAAAAATACCAAATACAAATGAACATTCAATGTGTTACCTGCATCAATAAACCTGAATAGGTCGCAGATACTAAATGCAAAACATGAAACTTCCATATATTTCAGCTCATGCAAAGTAGCATATACAAGTCATGATGTACACTACAAAACAGGAAAAAGGGAAAAGTAGAAGGCATTCAATCACAGAATTTTACTTCCTAAGCAACTCAAGTGTTTGTTGACTTTATACCTATGTGACAGGGTAAGGGCATTGCATAGGTGAAAAATGAGGAAGATTTCAATACCAATCTAGTCCAAGTTCTAAAAAAAGTACTCATTACACAGCATATCAATTAATAAAAGCAGGGAAATAGAAAAAGAAGAGAAGATAATGAAGATTGGAAAATATTTTTAAAAAATAAAATGCACAATTGTGTTCAAGGGCTAAAAAAGGGTCTGATTGTACAATCATGCAAGCACTGAAATACCCTAGCAAAATGAGAGTGTCATGGGCTCAGTACACAATCCAAGAGATGGGAATTAGGCTTCCGAAATCTGTGATAGAAGGTTCACAGTCACTTTGTGGCAGTTTCTCCAGAAACATCTTCTCTTAAAACCAAGAATATCACAAATAGGGAACCATTAGCTAGCCTATTCATTTACTTGTCAATTACTCACAATAGGTGCCCCTTGGATGACAAATATTGATTGAGGGGAACAAAAAAAAAAATATGATGGAGAAACAAACGATCCACTGTTGCTAAACTGGAGCTTTGAGTCTAAGAACGTGACAAAGCAAATTTTCAGTGCCAGAAGGGTATGTTATGCATATATTAGGATTTGGTATTTGATAATTCTGATGCTCATATTTAGTTAACTTAAAAGCAGCTATCATTCCAGGAGCTTAAAGACCAAATCAAGCAATGGGCTTCAAGGATCTAGGAATTAGGAGGGTTTTGCAAGTAAATAATGAGAAGGAAAGCACAAAGATTTAGGCTTGTTAAACAAGGATGTTAACAACCATGGGAAGTAAATAAGTATATAAAACAAATGTAATTGATGGTGAGCATATGAGCTTCCACCTGGGATTAAATAAGGCTATGCATTAAAAACACAAAATAGTCATGATGAGAAATAGAAGAAAACTATTGAAACTTCACTATAAATCCTAATCATGTAGAATATCACAAACTTAGAGGCCACAGATGCACCCTTCGTATAACAATAAAAGTAAACCATAAACCCAAGTGTATTTTTGGTTTGCTAAAGAATGTAGGCACATGCGTCCTTTAATCCTTGCCCAACTATACATCTAAACAACTCTGAAACTCAATCCAACCAACTCTAGAATTTTCTGAACTCTGACTGTAACCAAAATAAGATTTCTGACACATTTTCTCCCTAAAAATAGGAGTCCTATTCTCACAAGAAACTAAAAGGATTTGCATGTTTTTTTGAAGTCACATGACCATTAACATATCCCAGTACTGACTAAGCCACATAATTTGCCCCCTCCAAAACAGCCATCAAGCATTGATCTAAAATTGCAACAAAACTCCTAACAAACTCAGGTACTGGAATTGATGGACAACACCAAACTACCTTCTCCAACGTGCCCCCCCAACAAACTCAGGTGCCCCTTGACCAGCTGAAATACTTGTTGATCTTGAATTAATGAGTCTTCAAGCCAATCTTCGGAGCCTTATCCCATACATGATTGTACCCAAGCGTATCAGCATCCACAAATATTTTCTCCCTAAAAATAGGAGTCCTATTCTACAGAAGAACCTAAAAGGATTTGCATGATGGGTTATAAAATCATATGACCACTCAACATATCCCTGGACTAACTGAAAGTCACATAATTTGCCCAATCCCAAACAGCCAGCAAGAATTGATCTGAAATTGCAATAAATACCCTAACAAACTCAGTTACAGGAATTGGTGGACAACACCAAACTAACCCCCAAAACTGGGCAGCAGAAGATGACTTTCCATGATCAGATGGTTTGTACATCAATTCATCATCTTCGTTAGCTTTAATAAGGTGAACTCCCTTAATGTCATACACTGTCAATGGTCTATGCTTGATAGTTGTCCATGGTAATCTCGACCAGCTGAAATATCTGTTGATCCAGAATTAGTAAGTCATCAAGCCAATCTCTTGAGACTTATCCTGTAATTGACTGCACCCAAGCAAATAAGCACTAATATAGGTCAGAACCAAAAGAAATTGAATCTTGGCCCGAAACAAATTTCACTCTAGCACAAATAATGAATTTGGGCATCAAGGATGGAATAAATGGGCCTTACACAGAAAAATCGAAATAAGCACTAAAAATTGGAGTAGAGACAGGCAGACGGGGCCTCATAATTTTTCTTCTCTAGTGGCTTTGCATGAGTAGTGTAACAGTCTAAAGAAGCGCGTGACACGCAAACTGAGCTTCATTCTGGATATAATTTCATGAGGGAAAGGTCAGACAGGGAGAGAAAAAGTGAGCTATCATTATTAGTTCTGATCCTCAAATATGAGTTCAGAATACACTATTGTTACACAAAGCATGCCACTGCTGCACTTTCAAGTTAGATATTAAAAAAGATTAAGAATATAACAATTAGCTTCAATGTATTTGCTTAAATATGATTATAAGTTTTAAATCTCATGGGTCAGCAATGTCTCCATTTTTTTACGAAAAGGGACACCAAGCTATCCCGCCCTGTCCCAGCTGGCTGTCTCAATAGAGCATCCAAGTAGGTATCCTATCTTTCTCCCTTTCTTCTTTCCTTTATTTCTTTATTTCGTTTTTCTTCTTTATCTCCCTTCTTTCCTTTCTTTCTTTTCTTCTCCCTTCCTTTCTTTCTTTCCTTCCTTTATTTTCTTTTATTCTATTCTTCCTTCCTTCCTTTCCTTCCTTTATTTCCTTTTCTTCTCCCCTACCTTTCTCTCTCCTGTTCTTCTTCTTTCTTTCCCTTATTTTTGTTCCTTCTCGTCTTCCTCTTTCTTTCATCTTCTTTTCCTACATAGATGAGTTTTGATGTTAGGGGACAGGACAGCCGGCACACCCTCCATTCCGTCAAGACTTAAAACCCTGATTATAAGGATCATATTTGAAAACCATTGATATACAAGACTAACACATTGCCATTTTTAACTGACAAAATGATCATAACCAAGAAGCCCTACCGCAAATACTTAGACTACATCTTGAAAAGCGAATGCCACTATCCATTCCTATTTTCTAATCAAAAGCAGGTGCTGCATCGCAGATAGCATCTCAATACTCCCAATTTTAATATCAGGCACATATAGACTTCCTATCACCCTATGTCCCTACCGGCTACCACTCATCATAACATCTCTCATAAAATCCTTTTAATATGCAAGTATGACAAAATGCACCTTAAGTGCATCTATGCACCAACCATTACATAAAATTCTGATAAAGATGCCCTTGCACATAACCTTACAGCAGTAACACATCCAAATTCACCCAAAAAGGGTGGCTTAGTGCATAAGGCTCCTGCCATATCAAAACCTAAGAAGATTTAGATGTACACAGCCTTATGCATGCAAAGAAGCTATTTCTGTGTTTCAAACCCTCCACCTCTAGGTCACAATAGAACAACTTTACTATTGCACCAAGGCTCACACTCTATCCAAGTTCACCAAACAAAATTAAATGGCAATTCTTTCAAGCAAATATCACCATAATATGCTCCAGTTAATGTTTCAAGAGAACCAAAATATGGAACCAGAAAACTAAAAATATATAAACATATACTTTTAAAAATGATGAAATCATCATGATATTAAAATCAATTTGAATAACCACTAACTGCTGGACTTGACCAACTGAGACACAGATCTTCAAATTTATAGGCATAAATAATAAATAAACAGCCATACAAGCATGAGGCATAGCAACAAAGTTATCCACAATGGGAATTATATAGATATAAACTGAAGAAATTTTTAATAACTTAGAGCACCTGTGACCCGGACATAGTGTATGAATCCACCAATATGCGAATGATCTCAAGGAACTGACAATGCATGTCCTCCCCAAAGTCTGTTATCATGCCCTTAACCTGAAAAAGTATGATCCATAAAATATTTTCTCAATCAGGAAGACATTCAAGACTGATTAATGACTCCAGATATAGACAACAAAATGAACATAAACTGATTGATCTATTTTAGAGATAATCGTATTACATGAGAGACATGAATACTTGAAAATAGTTGGACTCAAGTGCGATCCTAGGATAAACTGAAGCCATAAGATGTGCACAGCCAGTTTAATGTGTATAAACAACCAACATCCTCTTTGGACATCATGGTGGGCATGTTTTCAGTGAAGTCTTGACTATATATAAATTAAAGAACATTATTTAAAAGTTCAAGAGAAATGTTAAAATGCAGATTTACATCATAACGCTCATATACTCTACAATTTACCTATGATTATCAATAAGCTATGCAAGGGTGTCATGAATTGGAGCAAAGTAAACACAGCTAACGAGACCCATAGAGAAATCGTTACATATGCAACTACGGAGACCATTTACTAGGCCAATTAACAAACAAGAAGGTTATGAGGAAATAGGAAAGTTGCAGATTTTATTGACTCTGTCATATGGTTGAGCATTGGGTGTATGCCGAAGTTAACAGCGTTACAGTTACTTTGAGAGCACCTGGTGACACAAATGAAAGAATAAAGAACCATGGAAATCTGTAGCAGAGATTTTGTTGGGCATTTTAACTATAAGTAACTTACAATACAAGCCAATTTTCACTTAGAGATAATATATTAGAATGGTAGAGGTATGGTGCATTATGTCACATATACTGTGAGACGGTTAAAGAAATATTAAAGTATCATTATTCATGCCCATGCCAATCACAAATTGTGGCAAAGCATTGTACAGAACCGTATTGTGCCATTCCAGTCACCAGCCACGGCACATAGCATGGAGATCCAAGATGTCATGTCAAAGGAGATACAGAACCATAGTGTGCCATTCCAGTCACCAGCCACGGCACATTGCATGGAGATCCAAGATGTCATGTCATAGGAGATAAAATTGAGCAGGCAACCTATTCATTCATTCGTTCGTTCGTTCGTTTCAAAACAACTTCAAAATAGTCTTATCCTTCTGCATATATAAGGCAACAATGATTTGAATCCTAAGAAGTCAAAACTCTATCCAAATTGTCAATTTAAATAACCACTCACAACCGTTAAACCAAGCTGATAGCTGCAGATATTAAAGCATATCAGTTACATCCCTAAGCCTCTTAAATAATTTTCCTGTCATCACACCTGGTCTACACAAGTCATGTCGGTGCATCACATTCAAGAGACGTGCTGGACAAAGGCACCATTTTATAAAGCTGAAACATGCATTCAGGTCTTAAGCTCTAGCCACAAAGCTAGAAAGCTACAACCAAATCTAAAAATTGGCATTAAAAAATGTCTGAATTTAGGACCCATCTAACCCAAACTAAATAATTGTGCGCTCAAAACCAAAACTGCTATTGCTTTGCTTTACCTCACCCCATTGTTAGCCATAGCCTTAGCCTTTTGTCTTGCTAATTCTATTAGCACTTCAAATATATCATTGACAAAAAAGTTCTGCCGAAATAAACTATAGTAAACCCTTGACATTAACCAGTATTTGAACATTACTTCCATTATAACAAAATCTAGCCCAAGACACTTAGTTCTTACTTAGATGAAATCCTGTCTTCCACATCAGTTACACATAAAGAATCCGACCTTTGTAGCGAAACAGAAATTTCAACACCAGGAACCTTAAATTGTTCTTTGCAGCTGGCTTCCTGCACCAATTTGTATATCAAAGCATCATGTATTTTATTGACACCAATAACTTTATCACAACTAGGACCACAAAGATACTTTGATGTCTTTAGGAATATTAAACTGCAGCTAATTTATGTCAAGGATGTTTTTTAACTATGTCACATCTCACGTATCTTCAAGATCCCACTATTCGACCTTCGATACTTCTTAAACATTTAAAAGCAGCAATTCCTTCCCTGTAAAAGATACTCCAAAAGTCTCAAAAGCAGATCTTAAATCCATCTATCTACTACATATAAATAGCATCAAAGCTGTCATTACCAATATTCATGGTTGCAGACATAGTCTGCATCTCTGCTCTTAACACCTCCATAGTTACTCCCATGTTGTCTTTAAGTATATGATATTTTTCCAGTTCTTGGTCCATGGGAGAGAAACAATAGTTGCATGTTGCCGGCACTAAAAGTAGGAGTGTATTGACTTTAAAAAAAAAAAAAGAAAAGAAAAAAGAAAAATAATAATAATCAAGTCAAATGGAAGATTGCAACCATTTGCACTACCTCTCAGATGCAAAACGCTTACCCAGATTTAATATCTTTTAATAATGTCCATGCAGTAAGTTACCCATATAAGCTAGAGATTCTCCACTCATGAATTCTAGCTATGCAGCAGGACAAAATCAGCAAATGAACCTTTGAATGACAGAGGAGAGAACAAAAACATTTAAGCGAGCGAGCGAAAGAGATAACAGAGGAGAGAACTTTGGATGCAGAGACACCCAAACACTTGAATAACATCAAAATCTCATTGTCTTAGAAGATATGTTCGTGCATTTAAATGACAAATATCTTCTGGTACCAGCATATGAAAGACTTCAATTTTCATGCCAAATAAAACAAGTTGCTAATACATGGCATAGATAAATGTATATGAAAAACCAAGACATGATTAGAGTAAAGCAGAGAGTTCACTATGGAGAACATACTAGTAACAAAGAAGCATTATAGCTTATGCGAGACCAGATAAATTTAATCTTGCTTACCAAAAGCCCAAGAAGGGAATTTCCTTCTTGTTGAATGACATATGATCTGAGAAGGTTAGGATCTTGGTTTAGGAATAGAATCAGAATATCTGCCCTGCATTAGGAACAAATAGTTGCATTAGCCAGAAATATAATTGATGAGAAACTTTCAAAGACATAACAAGTTTTTGTATGTAATGGACACAAGAAATATCAATTACCCGGCAGACACAAGCTTCCTATCTTGACCTTGTAGCACATCAGTTATGATGTCAAATATGCCTTCACCGGCAAGGTCCCTGCAAGCAATAAATATCGTCAAACTACAAAATGGTATTCAACATAAAAATTAGCACAAATTATTCAAGTATTCAGAAGTATTTTATGATAGATCATCACTTAAGTGCACTAGCACACAAGTAAAAAGATCCAAGTGCGCATTTATTAGACTCCATCCATCACATATACCACACATTGCAGCAACCCAATGCAACACTAAGGGTACTGCATAAAATAGTGACCAAAGACCTTTTACAAAGGAATATTACCATTTCAAACAAATTTTTGGGTGCTGGCTAGGAATTTCAGCAAACAAATAGAACCTTATGAGAATGCTGGAACTATTAGATTAAGGTTTCTAGGGTTCCATATTACAGTGGATAGTTAGGATTTACTTACTGTCCTCAAATTGCAGAATAAGCCAGAAGTTTAAAAAAAGGGTACAAAAAATGGAGCCTCGAAGCCAAGATTGTTTGTAGGCAGCAAATAACCTAAAGCCCATGTGTGGGGATTCAAAATAAAGTGCTTAATTAAGTTGAAACAGCAAGCGTGTAGTTTAATACCAGCAAAATAATCAAATAAAATCATGAAGCAAGATAATTTGTGAAATAGAGAGAGAGAAGAGAAAGATGGTGGAAGGGGAAAAGAGAGAAGAGAGACACCAGGAAGCCCAATGAAGAAAAAGGAATCTTTCTTTATTTTCAATCTTCAAAGAACACCAACCATAGGGGGCTTAAATAAAAGAAAACCCCTAAAACTAATTTTGTAATTCAAAACTTTTCTCTCATCAGTAGCCAGCTGCACTAAAGGGAAGAAGAAAGAGAGGGAGATGCATGAACACCCGCAAGAAAGATGGGAAAGTCCATGTGCCTCTCTTTCTCTCTCATTTCATTTAATTGCCGGCCCATCATGTGTGCCATGATCAAAGAGAAAGGAGGCTGATGTGGTGTATTTCATTCAGTTGTGCCAAATCTAAGCCCATCTGACCATTAATATGTCTTTGAGATCCTTTAATCTCAGCCAGAGGTACTCCATACCCAATAAATTGAACATCATAGCAGATTAAAACATTAAACTAAATCCAGGCGTGACACAGATCGCTAGCAGCCCTTGAGTTGATCACAACCTCAAGATAGAAATCCCTGGGACCGCAGGAGAAAAGCAAAAAGCAGCACCTCCTATATTTGGGTTCAAAAAGGAAGCAGTGGTATCTCCCAAATAATAAAAGTAGCAGGAGATGAAATAATTCATTCACTGCAATATATTTGGTGGAATCCTATTTACCATATGATTCATGTGAAAGTTCCTAGTTATATAGTTAATTAAATTTGTCAAGAGAAGGTTTAAATTTAAAAAAAAAAAAAAAAACAGCAATAATTCAGCAAAGAGCTTTCCAAACTTCTATAAGAAGTTCTGTGAGAACCGAAACTTTGCTAGCTATCCTCATGTAAGCATTGATTGAAAATAAAGGCTTGTCCAACGCATTTTCCAAGCATCAAGATGTGATATAATGCTTCTAATATAACTGTTTTTGTTAAGTGCAGCCTTGAATAATCTTCTTCAAAAAAATTAAAGAGCACAAGAAGCACCTCAAGTCTCATTTTGTAGGAAAAGTCATTTTTTTTTCCAACTAGCTATGTTGTATCATGCATTTTTTGGACCTGACAGCCCTCATCTTGAAATAGATAGTGGGACCACCGATCTTGCTTGTCAAATTCCATCACAGACTTTCCATGAGAAGTTGGTATGAGATGCACATCCTGTTCTAACTCTGAATCCCCTAAAGTTCAACAGTCATATGACACCTCACAGGTAGGTTATTTTGGTCATAAGATCTTATTAGGTGCTATCAAATAGAAAACTATATCAGTTTTATGACCAAAATTTGATGGATATCGTTTAATTATTATCTACATTAGCACCTTTTTTGGTCGATATCTACAATTCAATCACCATAAAATGAAAATAGCAAAGCATCCCACTTACCTAATCACCAACTAAAAGAATAGCGTGATATCATATTTTCTCATATCACAATATGGTAACCTAGCTGAGCATAGCATTCTTCTATTCTCTAAAAGACAGATTTCTTGGTATATAAACAAGAAGGAAATCACAATACAAGCAAACAAATCAACATATCACCTACCGAAATAGCCGCAATTGCTGTACCAGCTGTAAACTTTTACTCAAAGAACAAAATTCATGCAAGAATAATACCTGTTGAAGGATGAAGAATGTACATCAATCAGTGCCTAAAGAAGGGGGCATAAAGAATAGCGGAAGCTACAAATGTCAAAATTGAGCAGTGCTACAGTGTCATAAGTAATGATTGCACAAAAACCTTTACATGTTAAAATATAACGTGTTGATCAACTATTATACATAAACTACATGTTTGAGCTTGACGTGCAAAAATAAGTGGATTTCAATTTTTATGCTATTTCCTGAACTTGAGACAACAGTGAAACTTTTCCCCATACATCATGCCATACTAAATTAAAAGGAATTAAGACTTATGCACAGAACATACTGCAAACAACCTGTTGCACATTTGCTTCACATGTTTCCATATTTGCTGTATGGTGTTTGTTAAAGCAAAATATTGCAATCAGAAGCTGTTAAAATATTACAATGAAGATTAAGATGATATAAATAAATAAAATTAACTTCCACTCCATCACTAAGGACAAAAGTCTACATGGTCCTCATGCCACAAAAAATAAATTTAGTTAATCTATAAACCTTATACAGAGTCCTATCCTAATATCAACTTTGTAATGATACATAAAGGACAATAAAACAAAATAAAAGCCAAAAATCAGAAGGCAAAACAATTGTGATAGATGTGTAAAGAATTTAAACAGAATATAATGCTACCAATTCTTTTTTTGATTCAGCAGAAGTTGAGGTGGACCTCATCCTTGCAAATAGCTCTTGAATAAAAGAAGCATCATCTTTCAACGAAGATATAACCTACAGCAGAATCATAAGTATGATGTTTCCAAATATACAAGACAGAATGACCAAAAATTAATCAACAGAAAGGTCAAGGTTTAGAATCTCACAGCAGCATTGTTTGCATGAATGATCGAATTAAGACTTGCTACTGTAGCCTCATCCAATACCCTTGGTAAAATAACATCCTAAAATTGTTCCATTGACAATAAGAACCCATAAACGAGCAAATTTAAGTAAATGAAGAAAACTTGAGCAAATGTTTTACAGACCTTCACATAACCAACTCTGTAGGTTTGATGTATCTTTGACAATACTGAGGAATCTTTAATAGGGATGGCCTGTAAGTAGATTAAAATTTGAAATTTAATAAAATAAATGAAGTAGTTGGTTGCATCTAAAAATCTATTTACCTCTTTAAAAACCACATGCTCTTTGAGAAAAGCACGATGCTTTTGCATCTGAGGGACATCAGGATCATCTGTAAGAAAGGGAAACATATCATCTGTGGATTTTTTCTAATCATTTAGTTTACTTAATCAAAGGAAAAAAGAATTATTGAGGATAACAGCATCATAACATAATAATATCATAGTTGCCAAACTGGTCTAAATAAGAGAAATTACTCCAACCAATCCACTGCCTAAAATTAACCCCGGGCTCAAGATGACAATCAGCTGGTGAGAAAAACACATTGTCTGCAACCCAGACACGTATTTAAGTACTAAAATTATAGACACTGTTCAAAAGGAGTTGTAACCAATGTTACAGCCATATGCCCAAAACACATGTAACAACATACAGCAAAGATAAAAGTCTAACCTAGTTAGTAGCTGATCAAATGACCTTTTGTTTACCGCTACCAAGGATAAACAAAGCAGAATATACATGAAGGCAATGATGAGAGCAATTATGTGTTTGTAAAATTCTACTTAAACAATAATAATTCAGGTATAAATGGATCCAAGAGAATGACTATTCCATGTCAGACCCAACGTATAGACTCAAATAATTACATCCAAATCCTTTCACATTGCATAATTCAAATATCTTATCATTATCTATGATAAAGTTAATCTAAGCATCCTTTTTTTATTTAATAAAAAAAATGTAGGCTGTATGAGGGTATCAAATTTCAAGTTAGAGAACTAGAATGATTGTTTTTTATTTATTTCTTATAAGGTGCTGCCTAAAACATTAAAAAAAATAAACAAATAAGTAAAACATAAATAGAGAGCATGCCAAGACTTTCTGGTGATATTTCTGTTTATTTTAGAAGTCACTCTCAAGAAGCAGGACAATAAGAGTTCCTCAAAAAGAAATACTCTTAGTATACCAGCATTTTGCTAATAATACAGTGCAAACCTATATTTTATTGAGTCTTTTTCCCTATACCTTCCATAGGTCACTGCAGCACATAAAATGGGATCACAAATGTGATATATACTTCTAAAATCAACCTCTCATGCAAATTGTCTTTGGTCAATCATTCCAAATAAATGTCATTGCACATGACTCAAATGCTCAAGGTAACCCCACACATACATGAGAGGAGAAAAATCAGTGATGGGAAAGATAACCAGCGACCAAGGCATAGATTCATGATCCTTGAGTAGATTTAGAAAAGCTGAGACACGTGAAGAAATTAAGGTGATCAACATGGCATGAATAGGATGATAGAGCCACAGCTCAATCTTTAAAAAACAAAGAAAAAAAAAACCACCAAAACATGCATAAACCAAAAATAAAAGATAGACCAAACGAGCAAGAATGGCTGGCATTTAATGCCAAATCACAATTAATATCAAGTGAGCTTGGAGGCGGTTTAAAAGCACCATGCAACACAGCATCAAGCATCAAAAAGCATTACCATTGCAGAACATCAATAAAATAGCTAAGTACCTGAAATTAACAAAAATGAAGAAGCAATAACAAGTAACATGAAATTAAATGAACCTACATTCAAGAGAACCAATAATGTCCAAGATAAATTCATCCCCAAACATTCTATCAAAGATCTGCGGAATGTTTAGTAGAACTGCAAAATGATAAAAAACAAAAAAAACAGAAAAAAAAAAAACCATGTCATTGATGTTACAAAGGGATTAGATATTGAACATAAAAAGGCACAAGATGACAAGCACTTACCGATCCCCCTGACTAATCTGAAAATCATGTGGAGCCCATCCATGTTTTCCAAGTCTTCGCACATTCTGAAAACGTCCATTAGCTTAGGGAAAAATTCTTGCTGCACCACAGACACAAAAAAGAAAAAAGAAAAAAGAAAAAAAAATGTTAGTAATAATTGGACACACATGAAACTAGCCTGAATATGTGATGGCTTTATCCTTCTATTCATTTTTTCCTTTTCTTCCACGAATGTTGTGTTCCCTATGTTCTTTGTGAGAGATGAATGTATGTTATATCTGGGTTTCCTTGGAAACCATACTGTACTTGAGAATATAACATATCTCATATAAAATTCATCTGACTAGCTCAGGGAAGTTCCTATTATAAGAGATTTTCCAGTAAAGATGTTGCTATCTATTTCTTGGCTGTACCCTCCCAACTTTTGGCAACTTTTTAGAAATCTGGGGCCAGTTGCTTCATTATATTTGCACTCTTTCTCAGCCACAAAACCTGCTGCACGCACCCTCCAACCCCTCCCTGAAATTCCAAATCAATCCACCTTTTAACCTCAATGTCTGAAGCCCCAGAAACCTGATGACACTTAACTGGCCCTCTTTCACTTTTCATTGTCTTCTTCTCTGCCTCTCCTATTTATGTTACCCACCTTTCACCTTATTCTGTTGCTTTCTACTAAGGAAACCTTATCAATGGCCTGATAAGCACAATTATGGTCATTTATATGGTCAATAATGGTCCACCACAGACATGGTAAGTCCAAACAACATGACCTTTAAATTTCTGTTATGGATTCAATGCTAATGTTCCTTCGTGAGTTTGGGAAGCAATATTTAACCAGGATATATAAGTTACTTGCCTTGCATAGGCCCAACATCCTGGAGTGGATAATTCGGATGACTTATATGAAGTTCACAAACTACCATGCAAATGACTAGACCCTAATTGATGGAGAAGGAATTCAATATAACACAGCATAGCAGAGGCCAGCATACAGAAGAAAAGTGAAGGAAACAAAAAGAATTATTGACATTCGGCATCTTTATTGCAGCCTAACAGCTGCATCTGATAATTATTATGCATTGACAGAATGGGCAAGACAAGAATTATCATGGCTAAAAAAACATATAATAATTACACAAGTGCCTAATTAAAGTATCTCTTCAAGTGCTCAACTAGATTAAAATAATACACCAAGACAGTTATTAGGACATGCATGCTTTCTTAAAATTACAGTGTAACAATCCTACTTTGCCTTGTCCCTTGTGGTGTTGTATCTCCACTTGAAGTAACAATAAAAACCACTAGGACATAGCTTAACAAAAGAAACTAGCTATGTACATGCAGCAATAGGAAAAAAGCCATTTATATCTTAAACATATCAGACACACAAACAGATCCAAGGAACACATTCCACGATTCACAATTAATTTTCCAACTGACAATTAATAAGTTTCTAACTAGGCAACTGAATCAATAAAGGCCAGCAAGATGCTTACATCTTGTAATATTAACTCCGCTACACGCATCTGATCTGTAATGCCGCACTCTAATATTGTCTGCATGTTAGAATCAAGCAACTTAGCACCACTAAGGCTCCAATGATGGATAAAAAACACCAGGAAAGAATACTAGAAAATTAAATAAAAAATATTTTTTATTCCAAAGCATATTATTAAACAACTAGAAAAAGTAAATGCATTGAGATCAACAAAATATATGACCACCAAATTTTAGAACTTCCACGTCTACATAAGTATGCAGAAAGATATAATAAAAGAAATACTTATAAAGTAACATCAATACATAGAACTGATCAGGATATAGAAATAGCAAGAACCCATTTAGTTGTTTCATTGATCCCCTGTAATTGAAGGACCGCAAAGAGTACCAGTAACTTAATAACATGGTCCAATAGACTACCTAACAAACAGGTTTGGATCTGGAAAATCAAGGTCCAATATTTTTGCTCAGGTTGAGTCCTGTATGTCACACAAAGCTTTACCGTGACTCCTCTTTGAACTTCAAAAGTATCCAACCTGAAAATTCAAAAGACCGAATATACATAATAGACAGGAAAGATGAAGGTGCACAGCAGGTCAAGGATTTTGGTTGAGAAGGCTGAAGAAAAGAGGGAGAAAAGAAGAAAAGGAGAAGTTCGATGAGATCGAGAAGATAGGAACTCAAGAAACTTTCCACTCTGAAGCTATAGTGTAGTCAACCTTAAATCCAAGAAGCTAGATACTGATTAAAAAAAAAAAAAACTGACCTTAATTAGAACACATTATGTTTTTATGGTTGTAGTAGCACCAATTTAAAGTTGATCCAAGAAGAGACACTTCTGTAACATTATTGGTTTAAATGACAGTTAATATTGCTTACAGATAACATCTCATCTCCTTTATCCATTTGGACAAAATGTAGATGAGATAACATGATAAGTATGACCTATCAGGCCATTCATGTATATATTCCCCAACTCAACCTATCAATGAGGTGGAACCTAAGGGTTCATGCATTAAGTTTGACATAGGTCAAAACTTCAATTTTATGTACAAAGTTGACCCACCAAACAACATATTCTTAAGAAAGAACCATATTCTCATTTTAAATCAATATCATAGCTTAGTTTGCCAGGCATATACTTGACAAATCGATGAGGCTTGAATCTTGCATCAATGTTTTGTTGACTCTAGATAGTGTGTACATAGATAGTTCCATCACCAGATGAAAGGCATTATCATAGACAGCTTCACCCAATTATTATACGACCACTGCATTAAGATAATAAGATTGGGGATCTTGAGAACACAAAGAGACAGAATTTTCAAACAAAAAAAATTACAGTAAAGAAACTTTGAAACCTAAAACTCAAGCAAAACATAACAGCAAAAATCACAGTGTAATATTTTTCGAACTGCAAAGGACACATGACATTTAATTTGAATTAATCAAGGAGAAAAACTTGAGCAGAAAAAGAAAATATATCAGACGGCTAAAAAATAATATTGGGGATGGTACATATATGTTAAACCATTAACAAGTATAGACCAGTGCATTATGAAGTACCATAGTCAAAAGTGAAATTCGTTGAAGTATTGACTTGCATATCATTCCAACCTTTAAAATTAAAGGGAGACTGGATAATTCAATGGATGGGAGCTCTCTTAATTCACTGTTAACAGCATGAAATGATTCATCTGCAAATGTAACCAAAGCAACAATCCATTAATGCAACTTTATGATCTAGCACTTTACAAATAACTATAAGAAGTGTAAAACAAAAGTGGAAAAATTTGCTAATCATAAACTAAATCAAACAGAAAATCAGAAAGAAAGCAAACTATTTAGCAGAATGCTAAAGCTCCATGGTGAATGGCATAAAGAGAGCTGCTATTAAAAATTTAAGCATGTGGAATAAACCATAAGTTTCATTGATAGCATGAACTCAAGTAATTAAGTAGTTTTGGACTTCAAAACTTGATGCTAACAAAATATTACTATCAGAAAGCAATAATGAAAAATCAAGCTTCCAAACCTCACAGCAAAAGAACAGAAAGATGTAAAAAAATCCATCTATATCCAACTACCACAAGTTCAATGTATTTCCTAAAACACAAGTTTCATAGGTGTCAAACCTAACACAAGCAAGGCAATACCAAAAAGGACAGATGCTAAAACTAATGAAGTTATAACTTGACTTCATTGATCTTAAAAACAAGGTAGAACACATTCCAGAGAAACACAGAAAGCAACTTCAGATTATTATTTGTAATAGTTATAGACTACGACGGATTTGTTTCAAAATTTTATTAATGAAAATGTTAATAATACCTGCAATAACCCAGTTCATAGATAAAACAACATCACCATATTAACAAAAGTAGAATTCAAAACTTCTGAACGATAAATTTTATTGTCTTAGTTATTAGTCTAGAATTGCCTTATTTTCATTATAGAATAGCTGTTCATTCATAGAGAACTATGTCTGACGAATTTTATGGATGGCTGCTTGGGATCTAGCAGATTGGAATATAACACCTTGCTCAGCAATTTCGTGAAGGGTTAAGCAGTATTTAGGCAGTTTCCTGACAGCAATAGCAACTAAAGCACGTAAACCACCACAACACTTTAGATAGACATAAGGAACTGCCTTATCACTTTACCAGCTGCTTGTAGTTTAAGCAGCATGGAGGCCTAGCGTTCCAACTTTTCACTTTTGATGATGCTTCAAATGTTTCTGTTTCTTGAGATATATAATGTGATAGGCCTGTTCTGGGTAAAAAACAAACCATCAATTTTTCTACGTATTAAATAGCCAAGGTCAGATCACATGTTGCGCGGTTTGCTCAAGTATGTGGAGTCCAACACAGACTCCAACATGTAGAAAGCTCAAATATTTTGATTTGGCCTTTGATAGGAATAATTGCCAAGGTTGTTAAACAATAGCTCCAAATCCAAGGAAGATGGCTCATTCTTCAACCTTAAATTTATGCATCAGGGATGCTATTTCAGATGATTTCTTAGCACTCCATAGAAGTCAACCTGAATTGTTTTGCAATTTCTTTAGTGGCTTTAGATACAAGAACCAAACAGATAGCATTATGCACCATGCATGAGAAGACGCGTTTCAAAACCAAGCATGCACAATTATACAACACTCCTAAATCTCTTAGAGCAACATCATATTAATTATACAGTATTTTGTCAATCATGGGTTGAAGTGCCAGTCAGCCTGCACAACACATGGCATGTTTTCTGCCAACGCCTTACCAGCATGCAACACTAGCATGGTACCTGTCATGTGCCAGTGACTGTCGTGGAATGGTGCTGATGCATGCCAAGCACTAGCACAGCACGGCATGGTACATATCTTGTCCGAGCAACTCATTCCACCGGCCTGATATAACTCAACCCATGTTATCAATCAAATGCTTTACACCCTTACCCAAAAAGATAAGTAAATATATGCTTCATGTGTCTTGGAAAGACAGACCATATAATGTAACTAATTCAAATTCCACCATGTTATCCTCACCTCCTAAAGAGTTAGCTAATGTTAGCTTCAAATGTTAGCTTCATCCATCAGCTCAATACAAAGTAACACCATATGCATGACTTCAAAGTGACTTCTTCATGCACTTCATCATACTTAAAGATTATGATTTCTTATTGTTCTTGGCAACAAATAATCTGCCTATGCTGATGTCAGATTATGCACCTATTTTCCTTATGAGAAGTTAGAATATATCTGCAAGGTTATGTCCAAAGAAGCAAATAAATCATATCAACAATCACCATTGGATTAGCAATCCTCAAACTTGTTTGAGAAACCTAAATAAGCAGCTACTGGTGGGACCGGATTTGAATGCAAGAGCAAAGAAGATGGCCTCTTCTATAATACTAAAGTGATGGTGATGCCAAAGGCACCAAGAATATTCCGCATCAAAAATGGCATTAAACATGATAAAGCAATAAGAATCCATTTTGTAACTAGTTAACACTTGTTCTTAAGCAATTTTGGGGATCTGCTTTATGTGTGCACATTTTAAAAAAAATCATATAAAATCAAAAAAAGAATAACTGACATAGAAAAAAAAAAAAAGTAAAGGGGGGGAGGGGGGCTGAAGGATGACTCGGAAGCATCATCATGTGGTGCTATGTAATATATGCAGAAAACACAAATTTTCCAGCTACAAAGGATCATCTGGTTGCAGGGAAGAGAAGCTTTCAGGCACCACTGGTTTGCTGCCAGGTTTTGTTCTTGAATCTGTCCACATCATTTCCGCCCATGCTTTTTGTTCATGTCTCGAATTGATAATCCAAAGCCGCTTCAAAATTGGCTTCCCCAGTTACTTAGAGGATAACAATATTCTTCTTTCTAACACAACTTCACAAAACTTGTTATGGTTCCAATTGGGGTACATCCTGTTGACTATTGACAGTTACATGCAGTACAAAACCCATCACAACCATAAGTTATTCTCAACTTAGTACCATCAAGAAACCAATGGCCTTAGTTCACCTTACCAATAGTATTATACCTTTCATGACACTAGGACATCCAATAGATAGGCGGATTAGTACTAGCATATATAATTTGGGAGGCAGAACTTACTAGTCCAAAAATTCTTCTTTGCGATCAGGTTTATTATACCTCTTACTATACCACATCTTTACTGGGATTAAGTTAGCCTTAATGAATTTTCCAACTGGTGATCCACGTGCCATTCAAACAATACTCAGCTTGCAGCAAAAAAAAAAAAAAAAAAATACAAGAAATGGTGAAAGACCAACTATAGGGGCAAAAGTTACCATTTGACTGCAAAGCACTAGTAGCTTCTAGAGATTCCATTGCTGGACGAGTGCCAATCTCGAGATCTTTAAAAGAAATTAGTCATATAAAAGGTACAGAGCAACAGATAGAAGAGCATAAGAAAAAAATGCTTACTTCCTAGGCTACTAAAATGCAAGTTTCTTTGTACGCCACATATATGGTCCCTATAACAAACAACAATATGAATTAGTGAATTTATGGCATAAAAGCAAATGTCAAACCCAGAACCTGCTAACAAACAAGACACTAGAGAGAGAATTGAACACCATATATAGGAGCATCCCGTAGCCTCCTGAAAGCTCAGTGCCAATTCTGTAACTAGTTCTGGATCCCTCCATGAGATGATTGTGTCTAACAAAATGAAATAAAAGCCATACATAAGCCATCAATTACCACATTCTAAACACATAAAAAAAAAAAAAAGAACCGGCCAGCTTGGGAAAGGCAAAGCAAAAGGTGTCTGAACCTTCTTGTCTTCTGTAGATGTCATTCGAGGAGATGCGATGCACAAGTAATGTATCATTATCCTCTTCATCAATCACAATCAAACCAAGATCCTCTGATCTCTGCAAGTCATAAAATCAACATACTATAAGGAGATATCAAATAGGCAAAAATAAAAATAATTTTCATTTACTAAAACCCTGCAAATGAAATACCAAAATCCTCATGGCTACAATGCTATATACCGTTAGAATTGGTTCCCTGACCAAGACCAGATCCTATTTATGAGATTCATTTGGTATCAAGATGTGTCTTTTTTCTGTTCATACTTTATTAATAACATACTAGCATATAGTGATATTTGCAGATCCACAAGAAATCGTAGAAACCTCTTCTGATTGCTTTGGGCAATAATCAAAGAAGCAAGGATGGCTTTGCTACATTTTTCCTAAAACTCACATAATATATTGTTAAATTTCTGTAATTGTTATTGGCATGAAATGCGAAATGCTGTGATCCACTGCCAAACTAGAGAGACTGGGTCAGAAAGAATGCTCAGACAGTAATATCAAGTGCTGGTAATTTATCAAAAAAAATTGATAAAATTATTCCAACAACTATTAATATAAAGTAAAATTAATTCCTGCAAAATAGTTTTTATTTTTCTTGGTAGATAGTTCATTGGTGTCTAATCAATTATAGGACTTGATGGACACAACACATAAACAAAAGCATTTACCACACCCCTTAGGTACCAATCTAAGATATAATTATTGTGGAAGGACTAAAATACAAAGATCAAGTAATCACATAGTTAATCAAACCTTAAATTAACAAAATTTCTGTCTCAAATAGATGAAGTATGATTTTTTTAGATCACATACAATTTAGTTCCATTAGTTTCATTAATCAAGAGTTTTTTGGCCCCATATCATAGGACTCCCAATACCAGCCTGCCTTCATGATTTAAGCCTATAGAGCAAACTAACTTATTCCAAACCTCGGTTGCCATTTTAGCAGGCTGACTTTAACCCAAAAGAAAGTCATATGTTCGGTTTCCTGTAACAAGGCAGTCCTGACTAAGCCTTCAGCCCACTAAACAGGAAGGAGGTTGCCAAGGATTTTGGCAATGAAGTGGAGCTGTTTATGCTAATAGTATGTGCAATCCTACAATTCTTTCACCAGGATCCGCCACTATGAGCAGAGTAGGGGATCATCCCCTTGGATTCTCACCCCCTCCCCCCCTCCCACCCCTTTCCTCCACACCCTAACACTTGGGAGAAGACCCTAGCAAAGGCTCTCATTAAGCCAAATGTACAAAAGCTTGAGATCAGGCATCAAGTATTAGGAGTGCAATGACGAATCATCTTCCTTGCTGTCCAAATTGACATGTAAGATGAAAAACCTAAACCTGTGTCATATTATTCAACAAGGAAATTATTTATCCATGCATAAATGATCCACAGAAACATATCTGCTGCATTCCAACACTCTCAATGTTTTCAACATGGATTGGGCTGCCATGCCATGCGGCACATACCATGCAGGCATGCTAAGGCCAAGTTAGAAAGATATGTACCCTTTCTCGTGTGTATCAGCTCACAATGATGTGCGCCAGTTTGGCATGCACCTCCAGAGACCAACATCAACTGACAAACTTATATGTTATTATGAACATAGGCACATGAATGGTATCATATTGTGCCAGCCCCAGGCCTGTTGCGTGCAGAACACAGTACTTCAATCCTCATTTTCCAAGGTCTACTTCAAAAGAGGTTTATAAGATCATTTTCATGTTTGCTAAGAAATTTATAAATAATTATAGTCTCAAGGTTAAAAATCAAGATACCTAAACAAAGAATTACATATGCTTAAACAGCAATAATTCAAGCAACAACAAAAAGGACCATTATACAAAAAGGTATGCATACCATATAAAAGGTTAACACACCAAATGATAGTGCACAAGATTAAGGACAAGGAGAAAGGAAGCACAAGAGAGTTTCAAATTCGAAGGATCAGCCACATCTCAAAGATTTCCAATCCGAGTCTGCTATCTCATGAGAAACAGTGGCTTTGGTCAAATATCTCATAAAATGAGTTATCTAGCACCTCAAACCGATTCTTTTAATTGTTTTCTTTAGCCATCCTAACTTGTAAAAGACCTAAGCATTTCCAATTCTTTTAATTGTTTTCTTTAGCCATCCTAACTTGTAAAAGACCTAAGCATTTCCCTGATGCATGCAAAAGAATTCAAGTTACAATGAAGTCCATTTACAGTAACCAAGTGGCAGCAATTTTGAGATCTGATCATCCTAAGGACCAAAGAATGAATCAATAACTCCATTTTAGGTATTGAACAAATATAAAGTACGATCCCAACATGTTTGGGCCTAGCAATATTAGGTATATAAAATCATTGGAGCCCACTTGCTCATATATATTTTTCTCTCATGTTTCTCCTATTTTATGTTAACAACTCCATGCTTAAAAGAATGGTTCCTTTGACACCAAGTGACAGCTACAATGTATTTGGTGGTGACAATTTGATCTGCTTAAATTCATTCGTTAAAGTGTTAAATTCATTACTCCTTTACCTTGAAACAGGAAAAATTGTGGTTCTTTGCTATTTAACTTATCGATCATGTAGCACATTTATTCTTTCATTAACTACTCATCAATGATTCAACTTTTAAATAATTCCGGATCTGGAAACAAAGAAATGTTCCAGCAAAATAGAGTTGTGTGTTCCCTAAATGGATATAACAAAGGCTCGTTCAAACCTAAGATCCATTTTCTATATTCTGCCCCTACACCTCTCATAAAGAGGAAGGCCCTGTTTGGGAGTGGCTGCTAGGCACCTGTTTGCTAGCAGTTATGTAAGATAGTTGTTGGCCAACAGCTACTCCCAAATAGGCTCTAACTACTAAAATCTTTCCTAAATTCCAGTTCTCATACAATTCAATGTTGCTTCATAAACCCATGTCACCCCCCCCCCCCCCCCCCAACAAAAAAAACCAGAAAAAAAAAAAGGCTTTTTTTTCTTGACTACCCAACATGATAGCAGATTGAAATGTCACTAAAAAAGAACAAGTTAATTTTCTGGAAACATACTAGAAGAAAGAACTAAAATAAAAACCAGAAGATAACTATAAATGAGAAAAAAGGAAAAAAGCAAAGTGTAGAAGGGGTAAACCTCTAAATAATCAACTGATACATGCCCAGTTCCCTGGTCATCCCATTTGCCATCGTCATTCAAACGATAAACCTTGACACGCTGAAATATTGTTGTGACAGTTAATAATGCCCAATATCCCATGCAATGCAGAAATATCAACCAGCAGTAAAATATTCACAAAAGGGCCAAAAGGTCATTAAATAACTTTAGGGGAAAAAAAATCATGGAACCATACGATTTAATAATTAAAAAACTGGCAATAATTGAATGTAAATGAAGAAAATGACAAAACAAATCATGATTACAGTGATATATTGGCATCATTACTATAAAATTGTTTAGCTGTAAAGTTGCCAATTTGAACTATAGAATGTGTATTAACATTAGACAATGGGCTAGTAGTCAAAAATTGTAATGCAGATCAGCACACGATAATAATAGAAAAAATGCATATGGACAATGAAAAACAATTCAAGTCAGTTTAAGAAATTTTTCATACATGAACTTGCAAGATTCTAAAAAAAGAGCTTAAATATCTGAAAAGTGAACATATGCATCGATTTACCCCCCACCCCTCGAGTTCACGATGGATCATTCATTCATCTTCGCTCTCCCCCCCCAATAATGAACCTTTTTCTTCCCTTTAACTATAAAGAAATTCCCAGAAATATGATGTCTACATGCAAGCAACATGGGCAATTTTCCTCCCTCATATGAGAATGGAAAGCTGGAGCATAAGCGGAAAAAAGGAAAGAAAGAAAACTAGCAAAGCGATGAACTAACAAAATTAAACACACATATTAAATTACAATCATAACAGTTAAAAAAACTGAAGACAAATATGTTAGCTATGAAAACTCTCATTAAATATGCAAGAGAGGTGATCAAAGCAAATTATGAGACATAAGACCCACATAACTGGGAAAGAATTGCAAGTTCACTGGTTACCAACTACATGTACTTCTTTGACAGCAGTTCCAAGGTTTAAGCGATAAAGCAGAAACAAGCTTCCTTCTGCACATAGGAATATGTGAAATGCCACAAGAAAGATCCTTGCTCCAAATTTACTGCAAAATGGAGAATAGAACCTTCCCATCGATCATATTCAGTTTAATCTTCTTTCTCAGGGGGACAAGAAGGGCCTGAACAATGCCGAATCATTTTCTTGTTGACATAAGGTTCAACAGTTCTGTTGCCATGGCTATGTAATTTTTCATTCATTACTTGAAACAAATGCTACAAGAAAAGACTCATGCTTTCACTAACCACTTTATCCTTCCAATTAAAAGATGAACTGATGTGCCTTGATTGGCTCGCACCTTCAAAGTCAGCTTTACTTGTAATGTTTAATTCTTTCAAAGGCTGTATTCTAACAAATTCATTCAGCAATCATCAAATTTCATGCTTTCCTACTGTTAGTGCAAGATCATCAAAATGCTAGCAAAACAAGTTTTGCCTAAAAATCCGCAGATTAATAGATTCATATGCCAAAAGAGGCTTCAAGAGATCCACATTCATGATATATGACATACTTGTACATAATTGAAAATAAGATATTTCCCCATCATGATATCCACCTTGCTCCAAGTTCAAATCCCATAACTTATTTGACCTCATGAGCCAATGTAATGCCTCATAGCTTAAGCACTGCACTTCAAGCCTTCTATAATCTGACTGCATATTCAAACCTGATCCTTGGTATCTTTGTACAGGTGATTTTTTTTTTTCCCAATCTAGTTGTAACAATGTGCAGCCCATTGCCAGTTTAGGTCAAAACGTACCAAACATGAAGAAGGTTCTACATGTCATATCATCTAATCATATGAATCTTCCTTGTGTGGTAAAAATTAGAAAAAAAAAATCCAATTTTATCGATGTTGACAATGTCTTAAAATGAAGTGCATTGCTCATGAAAATCAAACAATTGAAACTTAAAATAGATGTTAGTCCTTGCCTTCACAAAAATTCCGTGCGATTATCTTTCTTTTTTTTTTTTTTTTTTTTTTTTTGGGGGGGGGGGTGGGGGGGTTGCCACCCTGAAACCCTCATTTGTTGTCCAAATTCCATAGAAGAGGTTTTATGACCCTCTCCATCAGTTTAGTTTTGCCATCAACGGACATTAAAATCACTTTTTTATTGTTCTCCATACTCAAACATGTTTAATGCAGAAATCAAGGCATCAAGTTACAGCTAGGGTGTCAATGGAAGCCAGTGAGCCACTAATCCAATCTGAAACCAACCCAAAACACAGACTTTGCGCATGAAAAATCAACTCAATAAGCTATTGCAGTGGGTTTGGCTTCCCAAGGACCCAAAGTCTTACTGGGCCAGGTTTGGGTTTATGTAGATCCATCCATACGCAAAAATCCAAAAGCCAACCGACTACAAGCACACATATAAACGCATGTAGATACGTAAGTCTATACTTGTATATGTGTATATCTATCATTTTTCTCTTTTAATCATAAAAAAATAAAATCACATACAGTATTGCGAAATCGTAACATATCTTGTTCCACCAAATTTCTATCTCTGTCATTTGTGGTAGTCTTTTGACCATATGATTGTTATTATTTAACATTTATTCTGAGCTTGATTAGTGTAGGATCTTTTTCATAATTTCATTCTGCACATCTTTTGATGGTATGAATGTTTAGATAACAAAAACAATAGTTGAACAGATTCCCTCTTTTAGATACAATTTTTTATGCCTTTATCATCATTAATTTTTTTATGTTTCATAGTTCATGAGGTAGCATTTTGGGTGTATTAAATAAATTGACAAAATAGTCCAAAACTGCGGCAAAATTTATTGTTAAATACCCAATTTCTACCTAAAACCCTACCAAATACTCAAGCTTTTCTATGTTCAATATGGTGCACAAGTATAAAATTTTAATTGGGTTTGAATTCGAGTTAGGGTCTAACAAATGTATTTAGGGTTTGGGTATGGATTTCACCAAACCCAATCAATACTCAACCAAAACTTTCAGAAGTTATCATTGATTAACCACAAGTTTAAAACATTAGCATATTACTATCCTCGAGTTCAGGATAAAAAATAATTAGCCGGCCATTCTCTCAAACTCCTAGCACACCAATCAGAATGAAAATTCAACCACTCAAAGATGTGGATGTTCCTTTCCTTCAAACCTTGATGAAAAAAAAAGAGGGGATTAACTTTGTCGAGATCAAACTTGATTGTGGATATCTGCTTCTGAAAAAATAATAAACTCTTTGAATTTTTAGGCTAGATCATTCATCTACTCCAAGTTCTTAGTTTCCTTTCATGCCAAAATAATATACGATTAGTTGTTTGTAAGTGGGCCCATATAGACCAACTTGCTAAAATGCCGCTTGCCCTTGTCCACATTTTCCTTGAGAAATAGGACATATGAACACCTACTTCTAAATTGCTCTAGACTAAGTCATGCCCCTCCTAATAATTGAGACCATTGCTTAAGTGGTCAACTACTTCAATACCTCTTTTTACAAAAAGATATCCAAACAGCTTAAAATGAGGACCATCTATGACAATTTGTCATTCAAAACTTATTAATTCAGATAGCTTCTCGTGATCCAAAAAAAGACAATCTGAGTTACCAATTGCAATAACATTTAAAAAAAAAAAAAAAAAAAAAAAGAAAACTTTTCTTCTAACAGACATAAGCATCCCCTATCTCAATGATCTTGTGCTTTGCCTCCTCATATAGCCATAATGACACAGATCTCATCCCAAATTGCCACTCGTCAAGGCTAAATGTTTGACCTGATGAGATAATGAATTAAAATCTAGCTTGGCATGGCCCAAACACCATCTATGTTGATTTTCATATGGTTTTCCCCTATTTTGTACTTGCATTTAATTTCTTCTCCGCTATGAAGTTTCATGTTTCAAATTAAAGGTCATGTGTTACAGTCCAAACTAGCAGCATGATCATGTATAAGCCCAAATCTTTGACAACAAATATAATACATGGAACTGTAAGAAATAGAATGGCGAAAAAAGAAGAAAGAAGCATCATACAATGTCTCAAACTCTTTATGAGAAAGGGATGTGACTTTGGAATTATTTTTAACTAGAACCAAAGAAAGTGAAACAATAGTTGTGCAAATTATAGGCCAGTCAATCATCTGATAATTTCAGCAAAGCAAAAATAAGCCAAGCTACTCATCCTTTGTGAATATAAAGGAAAAAAAACCAAAGAAGCAACCCAAAAATCTTTTCTACGTACCCCAAGAGACGTCTATAGGTCCACATTGTGTTTGTATCTTTGGAAAGATGATATTGTTGCAAGAAAATAATAAAAAAAAAAAAAGGAAATTTTGAGATCAGTAGTTCATGACCAACTCCTCTTAGATTCTCTCTATAAGACCACCTTGAATTTTTACACTCCTTCAGAATTGCTTCCTGCCATCCTCTTCAAGGTGGTCATGTATAAGATTCTTATAATGCAGTTGTTCCCACACTTGTTTTCAGGTACAAAAATTAAATAAGCAGAAGTACTACAGAATCCTTAAAAGTTACAGCACTGATAACTTTCAACTATAGAAAGAATGGAAGCATCAGCAAAAAAAGACATCAGTATGCATAATGTGTTCTGACATTTTTCCACGTTACAGTTTTTTTTAAGTGCAATTTCATTATAACAAGTAAGGTTGCAATATGTCACTATAAAGATTGTGTAAATTCATGATTACTGTATATGACCTTGAACAATAATTTTGAAGTGATGCATCAAAATGAAACTTGTTTCAGTTCAGCATTTTCATGTTAGTCTAATACAAGATTAAAAGTGTGAAAATTTTGTCACTATCTACAACATCCACTTTCAGCATTCAAATAATTCATGACTGTGAAAGAAAAATGCATATTCATCCTTTTTTTTCATTGGTTGGCCAAATGTATGTTGCCCACAAAATTTATTAATAAGCAATCCATGCACCTCCCATGAGACTGAGGGACACATGCGCATTACTCAGAGTTAACCTATTAACCCTTGCCCATGAGACAATCTAAAAATGCCTCGACTCTAGGCACAAGGCATGAGGAATCTCATAAGATAATGTATTCTTCTTAAGGGTCTTCATTCTGTTGAAAAGCATTCTCCTGAAACAGTTGTGTTTAAACTTGTAATTTTAACATGACTAATAATCAAACCATTTTTATGTCACTGATTTCAGCTTCTCTTTTTTGCAAATATTAGATAAAAAAGGAGGGGAGAGATGCGACAAGTGTCGATCTACTTCCCTTGAAGTTGAAGCATGGATGTTATTCATCCCAACTTGTTCCCAGATAAACTTTTGTCATGCAAATTAATTCTAGAAAGCCTGAATCTCGTCAACATCACAATTGTCTTTTAAATGCTTTATGGGCAACTTCACAGCCTCGCTTTGTAATGCCTTTACAGATGAGTTTTCCGATCACCCTTTCCGAATCCCAATTAAAAAACATCCAATGCAATCATGACTTCAACGACCCAAAGAAAAAGAAAAGGAAAAAAAAAAAAAAAAAAAACACACACACACACACACTGAGGACAGAATCACGGGCACTCATAGCATAGTTCCAGAAGAAAAGAATCCTAACTGAATAAAACCCAAACTAATGCTCATCTAACGCGCGCAATGTAGCAACAAAAATACCCACTTTCCGCGCAGAAACCAAGCAATTTCTGTGTTCTACTGAGGAAGTAAGTACACTAAATTAGCATGCAAAAGGTACTTTTACTGCCAATTCACGAAAAGCCACCCATATAGACAGGCAGTCAAAGCGATTCACCCAAAAAAATAGTCAAAGAGAGCCACACACACACACACACAAAAAAAAAAAAAAAAAACAGAATAAATTAAAAGATCAGCAAATCTGCTACTGTTGGATAGCTAAGTTAAAGCCAAGCTCACAGCTCGTGAAGAGCAAAAAAAAATCAGCAGAATAAGAGAAAAAAAAACCAAGAGAAGAAACCCTTTCGAATGAATTCTTCCGATTTAATGAAAGAAACCACCAACTACGAATCTAGGGCATCAAAAGATGCTTCAAGTAAAAGGGAACGGAGTGAGAAGAACCCTAGAAGCCACTGACCTGCATGGAATTCGACGAGTTGGACCCTTTCACCTGCCCACCCATCGCCGGACTCCGGCTGCCGAAGCTTCTTGGAAGGCAATTCAAGCACGGAATCGACGGATTCGTGGCCAAGAGGCGAGGTTTTCGGGAATATGGGGAGCAGAAGACGGAGAGAAAAGGCGGGGTTTAGGTCGAGAAAAAGAAAACCCTAACCACCATTAACCTCGCAGCGAAGCCCACCCTTTCCCCTTTCTCGCGCTTGTGCTTGCGCTCGCGCTCTCTCCCTCTCCCTCGGCCTCCCCCTCTCTCTCTCTCTCTCCCTCTCCCTCGCTTTATTATTTTTCCGCACCCCTTTTCGACTCCGTGTAGAAATACGAGGGAATGTTGTGGAAGGAGTAGAATCCGATTGCCCTTGGACTTCGCATATATTACGGAAATGGCCTTCCCCGTGGCTGGAGTCAATGTCAAGTGGTCCAATCCACGTACGAGACACGTATGATTGATCGCGTCTACATCTCGCACGATAGAAAAAAAAAAAAAAAAAAAAAATCAGGTGAAAATTTTGTGGCAGACAAACGGTTGAATGCATCGAGGTTTTGTTTTCCAGCAATTTTTTTCAAGTTTATGATTATTATTGCATGTAATAATGTATTTAGAGTTCCAAAATGAGAGCTTCTTTTCCTTTGAATTGCATGGCTTGCACTTAATCATACAATAATAATAATATTATTAATATTAATATTATTATAATATGTATTGCTCGTAGGCAGCATTCATACTAAACAATAAAATTTAATAATTAGGGCTCAAGAACTAAGGATTTGTACTTTATCATTAGGATATCATTATTTTAAATTTTTTTAAACCCTATGATTTGGGAGTTGTTGTTACTGATAGAAAGGTAACAACCTATTATAAGAATTAAATTCAGCAATCATGCACCAGAAATACGGTTTAAATTATTATTAAATTTTTTTTGAAAGTTACCTTATAAACCTTTCTTATAGGATTATTGCTCATCCCTTATAATAGATAAGAAAAATAAAATAAAATAACAATTATGCTACTAACTTTTGAGTAAGGTGATATTGTTATCGAATTTTTATCTTTATATCCAGGGATTTAGTTCTTTTGTTAGTAATTATATCCTTTAAAGCCAAAACTCTGTGTGGATTTAACGGTCATTGATTTTCATCTTTATTCTTTTAGTAATAGGCCTTTCATCGCATAATTATTATTTATTTTTATTTTATATGATGTTTCTCAAATATACCTTCAACATTGAGAGTAGTAGCAATTTAATATTCACATCATTCAAGCAGATAAGCATACTTTATTTCCTGAACATCAACATAGCAATAAGATATGATGAAGAATCAATTGGCATATGCTCAAATATTAATTTCTATTTATATGGATGAATCCATCATGAAGAATCATAGAATAGCATGAAATGTTTCTAGTATAAATTTGATCAAAATGTAATGGTATAAGTCTTATAGCTTTTCATATTTGTTTATAAATTACACCTTAACGCATTATCAAGAGTTGTCAGAACAACGAATTTTTTATGAATGCATAAGGCCCATAGAAATACAAAATCAAAAATGATGTGACATATTCATTTGATATCATATTTGATGTTATAACAATAATATCGTGGATAAAAATGATTTCAAAGCAATTGGAGTTGCTTGATTTTCTAGTAGTAGCTGTAATATTTATCTTCTAGACTAAACATGCGATAGTATTATGATCATCAAAATAGCAACTTAACAAAATTATATCATAAAAGAAGTCTTTAAGTACTTTAACTAAATAAATGAAACAAGAATAACGAAATATGTACAATTTTGATGCCCATATATTGCATACAATAGTTTGCATGTATCACTGGAAAGGACTAATCTATCCTCTCATGGCCTCTGCAACCTGAGACAAATGAGGATATTTTGTCTTCAAACTTCATACTAAATAAATCAAGATTAGTATATGATATTGACTCGCATAGGCAAACGATTAAAATGATTCAAGAATAATGTGTGATGCCTCAATGTTATAGGATACTATATTAAGTTTGTGAATTTAATATCGAAAAACTTGTTGAGCTAAAGCATTAAATGGATCAATTGTTATACTTTATATCATTGATCAACTTGCTTGAAAAGCAACTCTACAATCTTAAATAATAATGTTATTCATGTTACCCTATAACTTTTTGAACAAATAACATGCATTACTCATATCTCAAATGAAATGCATACTATATAGCCACCCAACTTTTAATTTCATCATAAATCTATTTTCCTCCTTCTTGGGATTTATATGAATATCTTTATGTAACCTTACCAATATATCAATCATAGGCTATCTTAAATCCAACAACTTTCAATAGTGCAACATATGATGATATAAGAAATTATACAACCACATGGACCGTATTCAAGATTTTTAGATTAGTTGGTAGGAATCAAGTTGATTATGACCAAGGTTAGGAGTTTAAGACATTCGTTGGGCTTAAGTCAAGTTATCCAAGCTTTCATCCAAACAATACCATATATAAAATTAAGATAGTATTGTGAATGTAATATTGATACGATTTGCTTATAATGCGACCCAAGTCTATTGACATTATATGTTGCATGAAGGCTACTAGCTTAACAAAAAGGTTTTTATCTTTTCTTTTTTTAAAGAAAAGCACGTCATATAATGAGAGGCTTATATGTCTCACCCTCAAATGATGGAGAAGGCCCAATTTAAGACATACCTTATTGCTTTTTCCTAATTTTTAACCATTTTACATGCATTGATTCCTTCCACCTCTCTTTTATGTGCAGTTACCATAGATTTCTCTCTTTTTTTTTCATAATAAACTTCATTTTTTCCTAATAAATATGCTATCATTTTTCTTAGGGCTTTGCCCTTGTGATTTTTCTAGAATCTTATGCTATTTTGAGATTACTATTTATATAACAATATATCAAACTTAATATATCGAATTTCTCTTCCACCAACACTAGCAAAGACTTAAAACTTTTTACATGTTATAACAAGAGCAAAGATGATTACTCTCTATGTCTAAATATCATGCATTTGGACCAACCAAATTACATAATATAAACTAAAAAATATAGATTTGTATGGATAAGAAATAAATGAATTATAATTGTATATAAAATAACAGACAGAAAGATCATATAAAGTTATATCATCAAATAATTATGTTTACTAATATACATTGGCAACCATATTTTATAAAATTTATCACTGCTAATTGCCAACCTCATAGATAAATAACTATTAACATTTTGAATACATTCTTTTTACCACAATTCATAATTTTTAATGCCTTGTTGGACTTTTTGAATGGTTTTGTTTCATTTTCTATATTGTATAATGTATACCATGTATTACACATGCTCTAAGTGAATTATATCATACCTTAGGTTTTAAGCAAATAAATTCATTGGACATGATACATATATATATATATATATATATATATATATATATATATATATATATATATATATATATACATACATACATACACATATATATATATATATATATGAGGAAGATTTGGCTATATTCGAATGTAATTAAGCTTGGATCCGATTACTTTCCGCATCATTAGATCCACATAGTTCATAGATCCTATAGATGAAAAAAGCAGAAAATGAGTGGCTCTGGAATCCATATGGATCGAAGGATGGGAAAGATGACTAGATGTAGATTTGGCTACATTGGAATATAGCAAAGTCTACATCCAATCACTTCTCCCATCCTTAGATCCACACAGTTCACGGATTCTAATAATGAAAAAGATGGGATGACTTCGGAATCTATATGGATCCAATGGTGGGAGAGGTAACCGGATTATGAACCTAATGTAACCAAGTATACCCCTTTCTCTCTCGCTCTCTCTATGTATATATATATATATATATATATCTTAAATGTAATTATTTTAGGTGAACTTATTATTTTATCTTTATAAACTACTATTAACATTTCGAATACATCTTCATTACCATAATTTATAATTTTTAATACCCATTAAATCTTTTTGAATAATTTTGCTTCATTTTCTATATCGTATAATATATATACCACGCATCACATGGGCTGTAAGTGAACTACATTATACCTTAAATTTTAATGGTATAGGTTTTAAGCAAATGAATCACCTGGCCTAATATATGCAAATTTTTATCTCTTAAATGATATTATTTTTATTTTTTAGATCAATATATTATTTTCTCTTTAATGCCCATGCATTACTTATCTTGTGCCAATCAATGCATGTAAATTTTTGAAAACTAGTTTTAATTTATTTATTAACAATTATTTTTAATTTAATTGACATATCATAGTATTTTGATCAAATAGCATAATCTTAAATGCATGGACATGAAGCAAACTATATTAGGTTAAAGATTTATTAGACAAATTTTATCTTACTCTTGTGTATTAAATTCATTATATTTCATTGGATTTGATTATCATAAATTACTATCTTGTAATGATAATGCCCATTTCCTAACATATTCTAGTGATGTTTTGAATTAAAGTATTTTTTCAATTATGCATACAATTATGTTTCATGACCTTAAAATTGGATTTTTTTTTATTTTTTATATGTCTATCATTTACATGATGTAAATATTTATTGTTTTGTCACGCTATCTATGCAAGGATTTTTTACTCATTATGTGTAAGTATCAAACTTTTGTTAAAAAAATTTATAGGCCTCGTTTGATTGCCATGCATTTTTTTTTCTTGAAAAGATACTGAAAGCATTCTTGTTTGGTTATCCGTTTCAAAATAGTCAATGAAAAATATTCTTTCTCAAAACCATGACTTTTTTTATAACTAAATCAAAAGTTGCATCCTATAGTTAGGATGAGAAAATGGAAACATAGGTTCTTAAACCATTTTATGATTTGCCAAACGAGGCCATAGTTGATCAAATATATATTCATGTGTGTCAAAGAGAATATGAATGGATTCTAGTCAGCTATTTAATAAATAAATTACTTTTTTGCTAGTATGTATGTGTATATATATATATATATATTAATTAGCATACAAAATTTAGCTAATTGAACACGGAGAAAATGTCTCATAGACAACTAAATAATGATATTTTAGCAAGAAATTGGATCAAAAGATATTTTTCAACTTCTTAGTGTTTCACGAGGGGTTGGAATAGTAGTTATTTAGAGAGCATTCATTATTGGACCATCATCTCCCAGTAAGTCACGTAAGATTTAATATAAAAATACTGAACATCCCATGAGCATTCTCATTATATTATATATGTTTTTATGCCATATTATATTATACATATCATCATAGATTTGTTACCACTTATAATTTTTGATAACTTTACTTTTGACTAACCATTGTTACGTCAAAAGTGCATCCAAATTCATTCAAAAGAATTTCTCAATTAACGCCTAAAGTGCTCTCAGTTCACGTTTTAGAAAGACTCCCAGCGCTACCAAAACGCAAAAGATTGACTTGAATGGTCAAACTCTAAAGAGTTTTCCGCATATTTGCTCTAAAAGTTATAATCTTCAAACTCTCATGTTTCAAAACGCAAAAGATTGACTTGAATGGTCAAACTCCAAAGAGTTTTCCGCATATTTGCTCTAAAAGTTATAATCTTCAAACTCTCATGTTTCAAAATAAGGAAAGCAATCTTTAATCTACTTTCTTTTTTTTGTTCCCTTCCATGAACCATTTTTTTATAATATAAAATAAATCTTTTCATAAAGACAAAAATGATAATTCAAGAAATACAATACTTCATATAATTATTTAAATTAATTAATTAATTATATTTAATCCGAGAATAAATAATTCAAACAAAAATATACTTTTAATTTTCAAATTTTTTAAAAATATATTTTGATCCTTAAATTTTTAATTATTATATTTTAAAATATATTATATTTATGAAGCAATTAAAATTGATGAAATAATTAATGTATCGTCCGAGTGTTTTATTACCGGCTAACATACTTGTTATTTTACTAATTTTAACAGATTTCATCTAATAATGCATCGAAAATGTAGGATTTTTAAAACATAAAATCATAACAATACATAAGGGGGTTAGACCATAATAATTAGAAGTTAGGAGGATCAAAATGAATTTTGAGCGTTGATGGCCGGCCAACATGCTTTAAAAGGCGAGAAAACGTTGCGAGCGCTTTCCTTATTTCGATCAATCCTCAGATCAAGACACGTCAATTCTGCCACATGTCATCATCCCATTGGACAGAAGTTACACGCGCGGGCATTCATTGGTAAAATCGCGCTGGCTGCATCCGCCAACCGCGTTCCAGTCACCGCGTGCTAGCGTTCTGGAAGCTGCTACGGGATATTCTCGCCTCGGATTAAATACCGGCCGGCAGCTCCACGGGGAGGTAAGCTTACGAGGTTGTGAGCGTACCCATTTTCTCCTGTTACGTATTATATATCTCGGTCCTGCTCGCCTCTGCGGGAGCAGTGGAGGGAGCTCTCTAGCGCTTTATTCGGCAATGGCGAGTCGAAGGTCGCCGGCTCTCGCCGTCGCGGTCGCGGTGGCATTGCTCGCCCTCCCCTTGATCGTCGACGCCGAGGTCTACTTCGAGGAGAAATTCGAAGGTACGGCTCCAGATCTACGGCGATAACCGTTCCAGAATTTTTTGCTGCGGTTGATCTGAACGGTCTAATTTTCGTTTCTTTTTTTTTTATAAATTTTGTAAGATGATTTTTGGTTCTAAATTGAGTTTTTAAAATTTATGAAAAAATCGAAAAAAAATAGTTTTTACTTTTTACCATTTTAAAAATAATGTTTTAATTTTTTCTTTTCCTCCCTGTTCTTTTCCAATCCTCTCCTTTATAACGTCATCAATATCGGCAACGGGATACCGACTCCTTTTCGTTGACTTCTTTCCCTTTCGCCCTGCCCTCCTTTTTCTCCGTCGCATATCGCGGCCCCTTTCCTCCATCATGGTCCCGAGCCTCTGATCGAAGCCATCCGTTCTTGGTCCTGGGAGGACTGTGAGGTGGTTAGAGGCATCAGTTTACCTGCAGGGCTTTTGATCATTTAGTTTGGATTTCTTTTGGATTTTCCGGATCGAACACATTTTTTGTTTTGAGGAACAAGAAAGAAATTGCAATGCATGGCTGGTATTATTAGAAATTTTAAAAAATGGCAACAAGGTTTTTGTTTTTAATTTTTTTTAAAATAAAAGTGCGAAGCCTTAGTTCCTGAATTTGTCTCAAAGGTCAACGTGTGATCTTTTGGTTCTGAATCTGTTGATTGTTGATCTCTTTTGCTCGTATCTTTCTTCAAAATGAACTCGAATTTATATCTATATTTTAAATATCTTGTGATTTTGCAAGAATTGATTTGATTGTATACGCTTTTGTTCCTCTTTGTATTTGGACGCAGATTTTTTTCTTATCCGTCAATTGGCTGGGGTTAGGGTTTATGGTTTATTATGCATTGCACTTGAAATATTAATCAACCGTTTCGAGTTCTGATACGAGATGCATGGTAGCGAGAAAAAAATTTAATTTTACTCCATTAATGGGAAGTTGTCAGAATTTGCTTTTTTTTTTTTTCAATGGTGACCTCAACTACAGTAAGATGAAAGCTGATGGATTTCTTATTGGATTCGATCCTGAGCCTTATTTGGTCGATGGTGAATTTGTGGAGTCAAGCTCTGCGTACTATTAGTTCCTGGGAGTTCTTATGATTGGATGTGCACAGAATGATGTTTTTGTATACTATTTTAGAATTTTTACCGAGAATTTGATCTTGTGCTCTTGTAACTGCATGTGATGCTCTATGCTTATCCTCACCTTATGTATTAACCACTCGTTTAATTTTTTGATGGCAATTGAAGATGGATGGGAGAACCGGTGGGTTATATCAGACTGGAAGAAGGATGAGAACATGTCAGGTAACTGGAACTTCACCTCTGGGAGGTGGCATGGAGATCCTGAGGATAAAGGTAATAATTTTCATCATGACAAAGTTGGTGATTTACTTCCTCATAGAACAATCTTGATAAGAATGCTCTAAACTTTACATGCCATTGCTGATTCATAATTTTCCTTTTTGTATTATTTCTTTGCAGGAATCCAAACGGCCAATGACTTCAAGTTCTATGCCATTTCAGCAGAGTTTCCTGAGTTCAGCAACAAGGATAAGACTTTGGTTTTGCAATTCTCTGTCAAGCATGAACAGAAACTTGACTGTGGAGGTGGATATGTGAAGCTGCTTAGTGGCGAAGTTGATCAGAAGAAGTTCAGTGGAGAAACTCCGTATAGGTAATAACTAGTGATGTTTGTTTGTCTCCTATCATATTCGAATAATATTTCCTGATCTCTTTCAGCTTAATTATTTATCAAACATCTGTGCATGTGAATTGCAGCATCATGTTTGGACCAGATATCTGTGGGTATCAAACCAAAAAGGTTCATGCCATTTTTTCACGCAATGGGACGAACCACTTGATTAAAAAGGAGGCGCCGTGTGAGACGGATCAGCTAACTCATGTCTACACTTTCATTGTCCATCCGGATGCTACATACAGCATCCTCATCGACAATGAATCGAAGCAATCAGGAAGTTTATACAAGGATTGGGATATTCTTCCCCCTAAAACAATAAGGGATCCCAATGCAACAAAGGTAAGCAATATGCATTTGTTGCTCATTTTAAATATTGCACAAGCACAATTTTGTTACAGAATGTGCTAACAAGGATGTTTGTGCTAAACTACAGCCAGAAGATTGGGATGACAGGCAGTTCATTCCGGACCCCGAGGATAAGAAACCAGAGGTATATTATCCCATTTCTCCTATAACCTTTGATCATGTCTCTTACTATCCTGAAGGTTTTGCTCTTTTTGTTGTTCTTGCCTTTTCTCTTGCCGTAGGTCATTTGCTTTAAGTAATCAAAAGTCAGTTTCTTAGTTTCCATGCCATGTGCCTTGTCTGGGATATTAAGTTGTAAGCAAGTGCTTCGGCATTTTGTGATGCTATTTAGTCTTTTTTTTTTTTTTTTAATGCTTTTACTTTTCCGATCTCCTGAGTTATTTTAGGAGTAAGTAAAGCCCTCATTACAACCAATCCGTTGTTTTGGTCTTGTTTGGGTACTGAACAATGGGGATCTTTTCTAGTGGTGTTAAAATGGCTCTTGGCATTATGCATCACCGGAGTTGCTAAATTTGTTAGTTTTTTTTTTTTTTTTTTTTCTTTTTGGTGAAACTAGACTAATTTCTTTTATTGTTGCTGTAGGGGTATGATGACATTCCCAAGGAAATTCCTGATCCTGATGCAAAAAAGGTTATGATTTGGATCTTTTAGCTAAAGTTTGAAAATGTATTTCTAATGAAGGAAATGTTATGAAGTAGAATTGGCCAATCATACAAACTCATTCTCCTTGCTTTGTGTTTTCTACAGCCAGAAGACTGGGATGATGAAGAAGATGGTGAATGGACCACTCCAACCATCCCAAATCCTGAATACAAGGGTCCTTGGGAGCCAAAGGTCAAAAAACATGCTCATTGATAACAAAAGTGCTTCTATGTCAGTGTCAAGATCCTGACTATTTTTTCTTGTGTATTTGCAGAAAATTAAGAATCCTAATTACAAGGGAAAATGGAAGGCTCCAATGATTGACAACCCTGGTAATCTTCATTTTCTATCAGTTTTCCAAGTCCCCCTGTCTTTTTAAGTTCAGCCCTTTATAGAAACTTCCACCTTATTGCAGATTTCGAGGATGATCCAGATCTCTATGTTTACCCCAACTTGAGATACATTGGTATTGAGTTATGGCAGGTATGTATCTATTTTCCCGACTTATTTATATGGATAGTGCTGGATTTATGCCAAGATATTGACTTGATATTACTATTTGCCAGGTGAAATCAGGCACCTTGTTCGACAACATTCTGATTTGCGATGATCCTGAGTATGCACAGAAGTTCGCTGCAGAAACATGGGGCAAACATAAGGATGTAAGTTCCTTTATTACTTCTTTCAATTGACATCTTCGTGGATTTGGTTAATTGCTAGACTCACATTGAGACTTATTATCTTGCAGGCTGAGAAGGCAGCATTTGATAAGGCTGAGGAGGAGGTAAGTTTGTAACTAATCCCTTGGAGCTTCACAAATTCTTTTGTCATGTTGGTCAGGCATATTTAGCCCTGTACATTTTAGAATTCAATTGTATTAGTGAAAAACAGGGATGATTGTTAATATGAATATTTCCTATGTCATTAGTTATCTCCATTGAAGTAGTATGCTATTTCGTGGATGATTGTCATCGCAAAATGTTAAATATCCATTGTGCTTACAAAAACCAAATCAATTGTGGAGAAGTGCTACTCTTAATTAGTTCTTGAATGTTCTTGTATCTACATATAAATCAAAATCAAACTTATTGTGATCACGTGAGATTCACAGCCCTAGGTCTGATAAGATAGGTTGTTATGGTTATTCAAAGAAACCTGCATGATTAATTAATAATGCCAATTTATTCGTCTGGCATGTTATTGTTGATGCCTGATTTTCCTTTCTGATCTGTCTATTTGTGGTCAAAATTTGCATATAATGTACTGGAATATGTCAGCCAATGGGACTCGGTTCCACAGTGTGGCAACCGTCCCCTTAGCACGTACACAGGGACGAGGTTCAAGGTTTGAACCTAGATGGTGCCATTTTTACCATCTCTCTCAAATGTGTTACAGGGTTGAACCATGGTGCTTTATCTTCATTGAGGCTACAGGGTTATAGATCACATTCGGGACTTTATTTTTTGATACATTCGACACTAAAGTTGGCAAATGTGTCAAAATGTACTGATACAATGCGTTTACCATTTTCCTTATTGGAGAGACTTGGAGACTAAACTGTTTGGTTTTGCTTCTGTTATCAGGAAGGATTTGGTACTGGCGCTAGTGATGATGTAAGCTCTCGGTCAATGCCATGATGTTTCATAACTTATTTATTTCATGAATTTCTCTTAATTTACACTCCGAAAACTTGCGTGATAGGATGAGGAAGACGAAGATGAAGACGATGATTCTGAAAAGGAGACAGATGCAAATGCTGTCTCTGATGGTGAGAAGTCCTCTGAATCAGATGCAGATGCTGACTCGGACAATGAGAAGAAGTCTGAATCAGATGCACAGTCTGAACAAGTAGTGAAAGGGGACGAGGAGAAGCCTCATGTATTGCTTCTTTACTCCCTCTGCTGCTTCCATGTTTTATCTAGATTATCATTAATCCAGTTGATGAACATACATTTTATTAAATTTTTACTTATATTTCTTTCCTGATTGTTGTTATTCTAGGACGAGCTTTAGCGAGGCGGATAAAGAACCCTGCTGTCATTTTTTGTTGCAGTTTGAATACAGGCAATTTGGTTTATTAGTAAACTGATTTTAGTTGCATCGTCTTCGCTTGGAGGGCAAAACATTTGGACCATGTGAATGACTTTGTTTTCTTAGTGTGAGCCTTCATCTTAGAGAAATGGAAACTAGATATGAAATAACATCAAGTTTTATTTTCTGAACTGCATTCTGTTACCTGGGCAATGAGCAAATTACTTGTCATGGTCTTTCTCTGTTGCTCGAGTTTCTCAATACCTTTTATCATTATCATTGTGTCATTCTCATTATTATTAATGATGGGTTATCTTTGTTTGCATTGGTTTGGTGTTATTAGGAGACAGCGACCTACAATTGTTCACCATGATATGATAAAATTTGAGTGTGTTTAAATATCTCAAAAATAGAAGACATTATTGCAGTTATTTTCTTGATGCTGACAGGCATCTCATGACATGTTGGGCAATCCATTTCATCTAATAAGTTCTTGAATGGCATTGGGGTCTATATTTTTACATCCTTGTGGAAATTTTCATCACCCCATGGAATTCTATCATTTTAACTCCTCCGGGGACTCTGATTGCTGTCATGTGTCCCTTAAAATCTAGAGTTGTTTAGTTGCCCCCAAAAAAAAAAAAATTATGAAAAATGGAATGTAATGTTGAAATATATATATATATTTTTTTAAAAAATAAGGAACCAGAGATCCCTATATCCTAGTTTTCTAAGTTTATATTGAACCTTGAGAAATAATTTTAGGTTTCTGCTGGATGCATCAGTGATATTTTCTGGAAAATAAAAACATCTTTTTTATATTATATGGGAAAGAAAAATAAAAAATCATTTTTTATATCCATCTGTTTCCAATATATAAAAGAGAAAAATATATTTTTTTCAATAAATGAACATAATATTCCATGTGGAAATGAAAACTTAAGATGGAAAAAATAAATCATCTTTTTCAATCTAGCATGCTGGATTTTCCTTCCTTGGTGTGGACCATATCTTGATCAAATTAATTCATGCACCAGAGTTCCCGGGTATGTGGACCATTTATTGGTTAAATACATGCACCAGAGTTCTCGGGTAAATGGAAGAGAGAAGAAGTCAAAACCAAACCAGCCTTGTCGTTGAAATCAAAACTAAAACAAAAACCGAATCAAATCGAAACAAAAACCTCAATCTATTCCACAACGGCTGCATCCACCATTTCGACAGACAAAAAAACACACCCACGTATAGTGACAATTACACTGGAAATATATAAATTTATTTAAAATTTTTAATAAATTTATTATATATATATATATTTAATTGAGTATGCTAATTTATAAAAGTTTGTTAATCAAGTATATTTGTTACTGTTGTTAACAATGATATGGCAAAATATCCTATTTTACATAATAGAAAGAGAAAAATATTTGATTGAAAAACTTAATAAGTTAATACACTAATTAAAAAAAATATTTTAAATCATTATTGATGATTGTCATATGGTCCATTGAGTCATGATTAATAGCCATAGAAAAACTTTTATAAATTATTATATTTAATTTTTTTTAAAAATATAGAATGATTCATTTGAAAATTCAAATAAATTCATCCAGTGTCGGCCTAATTATCCCCAACCATTTCATTGAAAAAGGGTATGGAGAGGTGCTTTAGATCTATTAAAAGCTTTTGTATGCCCTACATATTGACTCCACCATCTCTTATAAGCTTATAGCTTAATAATAATAAGTCGAAATTGATGATCATGATCCATCTGCTACTAAATTTAGGCTTGATAGCACATACAATGAACCCATCAATTAAAAAAAAAGAATTTTTGTTTTGTTTGATGAGGGATGATATTTCATTTCAAAGAATAAAATAGTTTAAAAAAATTCAAAGAATAAAATAGTTTAAAAAAAATACATAATGTGCTATCACAATTGTTAACCCTATTAAAAATATGTCGATATACAATCATATCGCCTACATCTACGTATCATTGAAGCTTTCTTATACCACACTTTACCTATTATTTTGTTTGTCCACCTATCACTCTACTTGTCATTTATTTAACAAAAAATTGTTCACTGAGGGATTGTCTTTCATTTCAAAGAATAAAATAGTTTGAAAAAGTATATTATGTGCTGTCATAATTTATGGATCTCAAAAATGAAAAAGATGAAAAAAAGTAGGGTGACCTATAAATATGTATAAATTAAAGAATGAAAGAGAAAACCGGATCCTAAACTTAGTTACATTTAAATATAACCAACTCTATATATATATATATTACTCCACATTTATATACTGCTAAAGTTTTCTTATACTTATAATACACTCCACCTATTATTTTATCTATTTATTCATTACTTTTTCTCGAGCATCTCCGAGCAAAATTCTCCACAGCTACTCTCTCCCTCCATATCCTCTTTCCTATAAAAAAAAAATAATAGAATAAATATAATTAAATAATAACAATTCAAGCTTTTACTCTATCATGGCAAATGATATTATATAAAAATAAATATTTTTTTAAAAATAAATAATTTAGACTGATTTAGCTTCTATATTATGTGCTGTAGACGCGATATGAGAGGGCTCAACAGAGAGAAGATTCAGCTTTACAGATTTAATAAATCTATATAAATTTATTGAAGATAAAATATTTTAATTAATTTAACGTATATTTCTTAGTAAGATAATTTAAAGATAGATTCATATAATTTACTTATAATTCATATCTTAAATTAAGAGTGATTACCTTGCCTGTACATATAATGATCGGCTATGGCATGTGAGTACCTTAAACCATCACCACATCACAGAAACCGAAATGAAAGTATATTATAGAAAGATAGAGTGCTTATGGTCTCATTTAATTACCTTTGTTGTTATATATATATATATATATCCACACACATACACCATTAATTATAGAATGATCGATTATTTAAATTTTAACTATTAACTCAACAGAAGACTAAAGAAATTTAAAAGTATCCTCAGTGCTTTCCTTCTTCTTTATGATTATTTTTTTTAGTGTTAAGATGTATGAATTAAATACTATAATATTAGATTTTACTATTATCTAATAATTCAAATTTAATAATTTTTAATTACTCATATTTTAATATGGGATGAGTTTTAATTTATAAAATATTTTTTGTAATTTAGATCATATTTAATAATTTAAATCTTCCATGCCAATGGTTTATTATTGATTTTAAAATAGCAAACTCATTTTAAAAGAAATTAATTTAAAGCATGATATAATAACATTTTTAATATAACATCAATATAATTTTGTTATAAATATAATATAAATATAATATTATTATATTTTAGTATTAGATGTGACCGAACTTGCACCTTCAAATCCTTATAGAAGTGATGATTTGTTTACAATAAAATTTTCATCTAAAAGTTCTAAATATAGATTTTTTTTAAAAAAAAAATAAATAGAAGAGCTAGAAACCTATTTGAAAACTTTTTATTAAATATTTTAGTCATTCAGATATTCTTTCTATCCTTAAAAAAAAAAAAAAAAAAAAAAAAAAACTTGACGTCATTATCGGATGTTCGCATATAATCTTCTACGCAAAACGCCACATGTAAACTTCCCTCGTGATAGCTGACTGCTCTTTCTCTCTCTCTCTCTCTCTTTCTTCCCCCATAACTTCGAAGCCTCCGCCATGGACTCCTCTAATCCCCTCTGCCTTCTACCCCGCAATCCTTAATTCACACGATGCAGGCCTACCTCTCCCTCTCCCTCTTCCTCTCCCTCTCCCGACCTCGGGATCCGACCCGGGCCCCGCCTCATCCCCCGCCGCCCTCCGCTTCTGCGGCCTCCGCCGGGATGCCCTGGGCATCCGCCTGCTGCGGCCGGCGGGCCCCGTCCGGATCTTCCCGCATCCCGCTCGGACTCCCTCCAGGAAGGCAGTGGCCGCGTTGTCGGGGAATGGAAGCCTGTCAAAGGGGTTTGACTACGATCTCGTCATCATTGGAGCTGGTGTTGGTGGCCATGCGGCTGCGCTTCATGCTGTTGAGGAGGTATTTAAATAATTTTCAGCTAGTTCATTAGTAGTCTCTGCCTTGCTGTTCTGGATGGTTTCCGTGGATTTGGGAGCATTCGACTGTTCAGTGATAGAATTTATTGTCTTAGGGATGATTGGTATCGTAAAGAAGCACCTTTTTATGTTTCTTCAAGAGAGATGTCATTTTGCTGCCCAACACTAGTATTGTTATTATTTTTCTTGGTTTTGGTCATTTTTTGTAGCATTTTTTGTTTACCTTTATGAGATGAGATTAGCTGGTGGGACATTCATATTGAATTTATGCGGCTATAATCGTGACTGCGTCTTTGTATAATTTTTTTATAGGGTACTATAGCGTATGTAGCCATTTGTGGTAATGGTGCTTCTCAAATGCTATAAATGGAATGGTGTATTTACCATGAAAGTTCTGTTTTGAGTATTTCCATACTGAATTTGGGTTATGCGATATTTTAGCACTGTGCACTATATGATGATCTTGGCTACTCTCTCGAGTTCATCATGCACAAAAATAGACTAATGTTTCTTCAAGACTCAATTTTATGTCTTCTTCTTATTTATAGTTTGTCCACTACTGATGTTTGATGTTGACTGCAGTTTTATGTGGCAGCAATACTTGTCATTCTTCTTCATTTCGAAGAAAGTCAACTGATATAACCTACTAATCTCCAGTTCCATATATCAAAATATTATAAACGTGGAACTTAAATCATTCCCTTTATTATAAAATATTTAACTGGTCCCTAAGTTGCAGTTATTGAGATCTTCCAAAGACTAAGCTCCATAGACTGACACGTCTTTGCTTTCTATGAACATTATTTACTGTTTGAGGGTCTTCTTCACTCATTTTCATTACTGATGTGATATACACTCCTCTTGCAGCCAGACTTCTGTTCTTTTGAAATAAAATTATAAAACCACAACTTTAGGACAATAAACAATACTATTCTTAAAGGATAAATGTGCAGTGCATTCAACTTTTTGTCAACTGCAAACCTCCCTGGGAATCTTTTTTTCCTTCCCCTATTTTCACTAATGAAAAATTAAATCTCTGGAATCCTGTTTTTTTTCCCTTGACCGAAGAACTCCATATTTTAACTCAACTCAAATAAGCTTTAATCCCAAACTATAACTTAAATTTATCAAACATGTCTTGGGTGATTGTTCATGTTGTTTGAAATATCATGTTGCATAAATCACTTCTTCATTGTCTTTTTTTTTTTTTTTTTTTTTTTGTAGAAGTTAAATTCTTGAAATGCTCCTCCATTACTATTTTTCTCAAAGGAAATGCTTGTCACAGGGTCTGAAAACTGCCATCATTGAGGGGGATATTGTTGGAGGAACTTGTGCAAACAGAGGCTGTGTTCCATCAAAAGCTCTTCCTGCTGTGAGTGCTTGAATGCGTGAGCTTCAAAATGAGCATCACCTGAAAGCACTGGGTTTACAGGTGCTGAAACTATTTTGCTCATTCTTGGCATACTGCACCAACAAGTCACAATAAGAGTATGCATAACATTACTTTCATGATTCTTTTACTAAAAACTCAGGTGATACAGAGCTTAAATTTTAAACTCTGTTTGCTCCTATACATAACGACCTTGAAGATCCGTTTTAGCAGTATGACTTCAAAGGAAAGCCTCACTTTTCCCTAACAATCATTTATTATGGATTGTTCTCTTGATTATTCATATTTCATACATTTACCTACTTTATCAGTTGAACTTTTCATTTATTTAAATCTGCTTTGGTGCAGTGACATGCTACACTTGGGAAGTCAAAAACATTTCAATCAAATACATTCATCCACTATCTTATAATCATGACTTTAGTTTCATATAGACCTGCACCATGGCTTATTATGCGATTGTTCTAATAATAAGATACAGTTTGCATCCATAATCCATTGTTGGAAAATGCAAGTGAATTAAAAACAACAAAAGCCATGAAAACCATTTATCACTGGATTACATCCAAAGAGTGAAATTTCTTTCTATAAAGCACTTCATAACCTAAGCTATTTTGTTATCATTAATCATGTTCCATCAGTCTGTATGATATGGTTAAGCTTCTTGAAACCAGTATCTTATGCTATGTGTCTATGATCCTCAGCTGCATGAATGAAAGGCATCATGTTCCTGGCTATGACAGACAAATTGTTGCTGATCATGCAAATAATCTTGCCTCCGAGATTTGTAGTAATCTGACAAATTCATTGAAAGCTTTGGGCATGGACATACTAACCGGTGTGGCCGCAATTGCGGTATGTCATACAAGTTGCCCCTTTCATTATCTGCTCTTCTGTGTTAGTTATCTGATTGTGTGCCTGTACATGAAAAAAGACCTCTTGCTATAGGAACAGAAAATTTGTTGCTAAGCCATTTAGGTCTTAGTTGCATAATATCTCCTCACCATATAAAATCTGCAAACAGCTGAACTATTCGAGAAACATATTTTCTTTTTGAAGTTTTAATTTAAAAACCATTAATTATTTTTTCTTATGTTCCATTAAACAAGAGCAGTAGCCCAATCTCACATATTAGATTCCAGATAGTGCTTGAGTCTCTGTTAAAACCCTAATTCTTTGATATATGTACCACACATAGTGACTATATGTACTCCATGTAATTTAGCTCTATATTTTCTTTGAGTTCTTCTGATCTTATCATGGAAACAATAAGATTCTTTTGAGCTCAGCTATATTATATATTTACTACGATTGTAATTGACAAGGAGCCTTCTTCTTTTAGTCCTAATTTTGTATAAAAGCTGTTTGCTTCCTTATTAAGTACATGACAATCGATTTCCTACCATAGTTACAAGAGCTCTTTTTTTTCTGCTTTCTTGTATATGTTTCATCACTTTCTTAACAAGTCTTTATCTGTGGGTCTTTTTTTCTGAGATTTCTTCAGAGCTGTTTCTGTTCTTTTCGTCTCATCTCATTCACATTCTGTACTGATTTGTATTCAAAGAACTGCTTTTTAACTCTTTGATTTATATTTAGATTTTTTTTTTCTTTTCCTTTTTTTCTTTTTTGCACGGTCATGCAGTTAATATACAGATCTGACACGGGGGAGATTCTTGGAGTTCACATTTTAGGGATGCATGCTGCAGACCCCATCCATGAGGCATCAAATGTAATAGCCTTGGGAACTCGTGTTCAGGTGATTCTACAGATTCTTGTTTTTATTTTTTTGAACAACAAAACTTTGAAAACATGGAGTGCTATAACACTTTCTAAGTTAGTCAGTTCATAATATGAATCTAAATGAACAATAAACAAGTATGATGCTGTCATCGAAAAATTAATAATGGAGTTGTTCTCATATTGTGCTTTCATATTGCTGTGGCATATTGTGTTCTTTTGATGCTCGAACCTTCTATGAAAATTAGTGTAATTTCCTCAGAATGTTGTGAGGCATCTAACTACAATCTATGAACTAATTAGACAATTTATTTTTTTGAGGAAAGAGCTGATTAGACAATTAACAAGTGAATTTAGTTACACAGAGAGAGAGAGAGAGAGAGAGAGAGAGAGAGAGAGAGAACATATTGCATATGACCAATAATCAAAAAGTTCATATAGGATATGTTATAACATTATTCGCGTTTTACTAAATATATGACTAGCTACCAATTTACTTCCGTTGCCCGTTGAATGATTTGCTATCTGATAATATATGGTAACACTATATTTGTAAAAATCATCACTAGACCTGCCATGTAGCCTTTAGGAGCTAGGAGGATTTTATGCAGACTCTGATAATAACAGGTTGCCAGTGATTTATTGGATTTAAGCTTTTTTCTACTGCTATTCTATCATTCAAATCTCTCTCTCTCTCTCTCTCTCTCTCTCTCTCTCTAATTGGATATATAGTATGGTGAAGAATAAACTCCATTACAACCATAAGTATACCTTCATGTCAACCATATTACTAACCAGTGCTCTCATTAGCTAGCAGTGCCAGAACATGCTGATTTACTAATGTATCTATTGATAAAATTATCTCTTGGATCTATTTTGCGTGGCGGTGTAAATATATGAAGCAATAACAACCCTGCATCTCCACTGTCTTATCAACTATCTATACCCGCACGGAAACAAACATTTTTCCATTTAGCTCCTCTCTTATTTTAGATTGAAATCCTCATCTTTATTGTAAAACATTGAGTGGCTGTACAAGCTGCATTTGGAGTTCGTCTAGTCTAACCCTTGTATGTTTTCTGGACCTAATTTTTAATATTTGGTAAGCTATAACCATCTCCTGTCCCTCTCTCAGATTAGACCATCTTTTGTCTGCAGGACATAAATTTGCTGTTCGTGCACATCCAACCCTATCTGAAATCCTAGATGAACTCTTCAAATCTGCAACGGTATGCCTTTAATTCCATGGTCAGTGTCCTGCTCTTCAGAATGTCCAGATATTGCATGTGTTTGCAAATTTCATGTTATATCTGAAAATTTAGAAGATGAAATAAGATTTGAATATGCCACCAGTTTATTGTTTACTGTTCATTGTTCATACACCATTTTCCATTATAAATAAATTTCTAGAAATTCAAATATTTTTTGATTGGCTCAAAGTTTAAAGGTCTTCCTCTTTTTTTCTTTTTCATTCTGTATTATCAGAGAATTTATCAAGAAGGGTTTTCAGAAGGATTAAAACAGTTACCCAGATCTCTTGGTTTGCAAGTGGGTACTGGGACAGTATTGGCCCAATAACTCCAGCATTTATTTTTGAAGCTTTTGGGTCTATTAACAGAGATAGTTATACCAACTCTATGTTGATCACTGATTAACAGGTGTTCTTTCAATAGGATAACTGTAAATACTTGGCTTCCTTTACTAGATTTCAAAACGGAGAGCCCAGTCTGTTGTGAACTAATCAAAATTCTGTCCTGATCTTAGGTGAATTCTCACAGTCTTGCTTTCAGCTTTGTGTTACTGAATATCAATGCCCTTCTGCAGTAAAATCTACAAAATTTGCTCTCTCTCTCTCTCTCTGTGAGAGGGAGAGGGCTCTTAACTTGTGATGCCTTTTCTTGTGCACCTGTACTTTTCTTTCAGACATCCTGTTTTCTGTAATATCTAGATCATTACTTTTTAAAATGTCTCATATTAAATCTTTTTCCTCATGTTAACTAGCATATTTTCTATTATGGAATCATATAATTTTTTAGCTCTTTTAGATATTTGATTTATCAGCTGCTGGAGGCAATATGCTGTTAACAGTCAGCAACATTTTTCTCTCTTTTTCAGCAGGCCAATACTGGTGTTATCTCCTTCTGTAAATAAACAGGTTACAGTCTAAACATTATGGTAGAACATCATCATCTGGAGGAGGCCTTCTCAAATATGTCAGGCTATGTCAGGAACTGTCTGTTTTTCATTGATGCCCTGATTATTATGGGACTGCTCCTGCTGCCAATTTTGGAAAGAAAAGCTGCGCCATTTGTTTCCCACTATTTTACATGTAAAGCATTAAAATTTTGCATCCTCTATAAATTTTTGATGCTGGCCAGAAAGGTAATGCTGTTGCATCGGTTAAGGGGCTTTCTTTTGGTAGCTTATTTGAAGATGAATCTTATGATGTTGTGATGATAGGCTGTATATTTGTTGTTATATAAGTGCTTATTTAGTTTTATCTTTGCTATATTGATCTCTTCCGGGCGACCTTTCAATTCTGTCCACTCACTTCATGTCTCTCATATTTTCCTTTGTGAAAAAAAAAAAAGAAATTTAGAGGGCTGCAACCTCCTAGTTTGGCAAATGGGCGTGAACCATCAGAGAGAGAGAGAAAGAGCGAGATAGGATACCTTGTTTGCTTGTTATTCATATCGATGCAATGTGATTGATGTGGCTAATGTTTTATTTTGATAGGTCAATCTATTTTATCAATAATATTTATAATAATGACAATAATTAAGTTAACTTCAAAATAGTAGGGCTTGGCTATATGAATTCTTTTTGTTTGCTCCATTCAATTAAGAGTTATATTTTCTCTAAAATATAAACGTAACTCTTTCTATGCTACTTCTCTAGTATGATTTTAATTTATCTCTACTTTTTTTTTCTTTTATACATATTAAATTATTTCTAATGCATTTTTTATTTATGTGGTATATGATCAAATTATTTAAGTTATCATTCTTTTAATTTATTATTGATTGATGCTATCTTCATTTTTTTTGGATGATTTTATTTTTTTGCATTACTTATTTATCTCAACAGTCTCATTTTAGATGTACTTATGTTGTGGACATATTGTTTCCTAACTACTCAACATTATATATTATAAAATACAGCGAGCCTTATGATTGTTCTGTAATAATTTTCTTTCAATTTGATAAATATTTTATTATCATATAATATTTTAGCTATGCTTTTCAATATTATTCAGGTTTTAATCAATAATTTATCCTAAATATAACAAAATAATCACTTACTTACTGATCTTTAATTTTTTACTCTATCTTTATCTTTATTTTAGATTTTACTTAGGTTCTTTTTAACTTAAAACCTTTAGATTCTATAATATTTTTTTTCTAATTCCAACTTACGATGCACCTTGATCTTAGTTTTATTTATTAAAATTATATTATCTATAATTAGTATATAATAAGAAATATCATAATGAATATGCTTAAAAAACTCATCGATTGTGGAAAAAAATAAGGGATTAGTGCATAAAATCTATTATAAATAGAAATTTATTAATATTATTAGTAGTAGTTCTCACATTAATAATCACTGCATTATACATGCACCTAATTTTATTTATATATTCAACGAAAACTTTTTTATTTTCTAACAACTATCATAAAAATTTTATATAGATTTTATTATATGCTTTCTTTAAATTAATAAAAAATTATATAAAAATCTTATCTTTTTTTTTATACTTCTTAATTATCCTATTAAGGAAAAAATGACTCTCATAATCAACTTTTCTGGCATAAAATTAAATTAGTACTTTAATATTTTTTATCCTATCTTAATTTATGCTTAATCACCTTCTTCCAGAGTTTTATAATATAACTTATGAATTTAATACCATAATAATTAAAATAATTTTAAAAAATATTTTTATCTTTATAAATAGATATTCTATAACTTTTCCTTCATTCATCAGCCATCTTTTTTATATTTAAGATCTTATTAAATAAATTAATCAATCAAATTATTTTGCATCACTTAAACACTTCTAAAACTCCATAAAAATTCCATTACATCTAGCTATTTTTCCTATTCCCATTTTTTTATAGCATCCTTTGACTCAAATACTCTAATTCAACATCTATATTTAATATTTCTATTATCAATAGAACTAATAGAGTATCCTAAATCATTTGCACAATTTTTATTCCATAAGTTATTTAACATAATTTCTATATTTTTTTAATCTCGCTATTGTTTGACCAAAAATTTTTAATTTTTATATTTGCTACATTTAACTTGAATTAAGTTTTTAATTTTCTTTTCTCTTAATCTTGCAATCTTATAGGCATCTTTTCCCTATTTTCATTCTAACTTCTAATATAATTTTTCATAGGCCTTAAATTTGAACTCTCATATTGCTATCTTAACTCCTTAGCCATCCCCCAAACAACAACATTTTTTTCTTAGATATTTAGACCACATTTCTTTTACTTATATTAGTATTTTACCGCAATATGTGGATTTGACCAATTATAAAATTAGTGTTTGTATATATAAAATTGGATGTCGCACATGGTCCATATGGTTTCCTGGTTTTTGAGTATATATAGGTAAAGCATATGATATAAAATATTGTGCACAAGTTTGCAAGTTTGACCTGTAGAGTTTGATCAACATCAAAGAGTCTAGCTATATATTATCAAGTTTGACCAAGGTTTATCATGTTGATAGCTAAGACAAAAAGCAATTCACATGCAACAAACAATGTTTAAGACATGAAAACTTTATGTTTGAACTTTTATGTTTTAGGTCTGCTTCCAAACCTTTGGCATTAATTTATGACATTTGCATTACTAATTGCTCTTGAGAATCTCAAGCATATTATCATTCCTAGCATCAAGGTTGTCTCAAAGAGTAGTGAGGCTCAAATTTGTGTGGTTTTAATCATTCTCAACTCTAGAATAAGTTCTAAAAATCACAAATGAGATGGTTTTAGCCATGCAATTTACGTGGTCAATAACTACTTTGAAGGTTTCCCCTCTTTTTTTTTTTATTCAACATTCTTGTTGTGTCACACAAAGCATGAAGTATGGTGGGGGTTGCAACTTTGATAGGTTTGGTCAAGTTAAAGGCTAAGAAAAGTCTGTCCCAGATAATAAAAAAAAAAAGAGAGTAATAAACTGATAAGTACTAGGCTAAAATATACCTTTAGTCCTTGGACTTTCGCTCAAAATTCAATTTGATCCTTAAACTTTCAGTTGTTATAGTTTAGTCCCTCGTATTTTAAGAATGTTACATTCATAATGTCTTATTACATAAGGTTAGTTAAAATTGATAGAATAGCTGATGTATCACCTTAATGCAAATATGTTGATCGAATGATAAGGATGATACGATAACTATTCCATCGCTTTTAATTGATCTTATGAAATAGAATGTTAGAAATATAATATTTTTAAAACATGAGGAATTAAACAGTAACAACTGAAAGTTTGAGGAACAAATTGAATTTGAATGAAAATTTGAGGACTAAAAGTATATTTTTGGCTAAGTACTAATATATTTTTCACTAACTACTAATACTAATATGAGTTGGACTTGCATCTTTATTTTAAAAAACATCATATGAGTTGATATGCATTAATCTAGTAGCTCAAGTTAATTCTCTATAAAATCCTTAATACATAGCCACAATTTCATCAAATTTTGCACTAGGTGAATTTGGGAGTCTAGTTTATTGATACATGGATTAGTTTGGGACAAAAATATTCAAGTTAGCTTGACTTGACTTGAAATTAGGATAGTAATGGGTTATTCTTTTGTATTCAAGTTAGGTCAGGTAATGACAATATTATACAAAATCCTAACTCATGCTTGATTTGATCCAAGATCAAATCAATACCATCTAACCTATATCTACTTATAAATCAGTCATCCATGCAGCCTTAGCCTAAACATTTTTGCAAGACTTAATCCCTAGTGGACTTGACTTAACCTATCAAATCTATTTTTTTTAATTATATCGACTAATTTTCAAAACAATTTAAACAACTAATATAAAAGAAATTTGAAAAAAAAAATCCTTACCTAAAAATATGATTCAATCTAACTTAAAATATTTTGACCCAAATAAAGTCCTATCCTTAAACTTGAGTTGGGTTAAAGCTTTGTCTCATATTTGTTCCATTTAAGGTTCAACTCAAAAAAATTGATATATATCCAATCCTGACTAAAAATACCTTTGACCCAAATTGGCCTCGATTAGGATCGAATCAGGTTAATTTTTGTTATTCCTACTACAAATTAAATCAATTTAGGTTTAAATTATCTTTTCAAATCTTTTTAAACAAAGATGTAAAATGTGTGTGCAATGATAGTTCAATTTGCACATAGTTCTTATTAATATTAATGCACTCATCGATTATTAATATTCATTTCTTAGTGCATAATTTTTCATTCATGAAATGAATGTTAGTATGTGTCTTATTAAATTTATTGCTTAATATATAGCAGATATTAATGTCATTGGTATAAATGTGCCTAACCACAATTAAAGTTTGTTACTTTAACATGCATAAAAAATTTAACCATTAAAATTTTCTATTTATTATAATTTATTATATTATCATGTTACATTTAAAATAATTAAAAAAAATGTATGCCCACTTATTATGTGGGGCTGAAATTAATAGCATTGAAGTTTTTACTCTACCATTTCATAATTAGTAATATAATTTTGATTATTAAAATCATATACTTGTTATAATTAATTATATTATTATATTTCAAAAAGTTGATAGAAAATGAAAAAAAAAAAGAGTTATAAATTGCACATCACAAATATTTATTTTTCTAAAATCTCTTGGAATCCTATGAGCCAAAGAGCCCCATGGTTCCATTTTTGCTTCTACTAAATTACACATTAAATCCAATCGAAAGATATCAAGTAATCTAAAAACCCTCGACCGCCAGATCCTTGATGGACGTGTCAGATTCATCTGATGGCACGGCCCCCGTTTATTAGCCGTCGGTGCCGGGCAACCGGAATCTCCCGGTCCATCGAACGGCCGCCCTCCCTGCGCCGCGCCGCTCCTCCAAACCAAACCCCCCGTCCAGTCACCGGCCGATCCGGTCACCGGGATCCAGTGAACTTTCCATATCACGGCACAAGCCTCCCTCCCCATATAAATACCCGAAAGCCCCGAAAACGGACACGTAATCTCTCTCCATCGCTCTAGGGTTTGCGTGATCGCGCGCTTCGTCGCCGGGGTTTGATCCGATTTCCGGCGTTGAGATCGGGAAGTGAGGGTCGGGAAGGGTGCCGATTGCCGGATCCGATCTCCTGAGGCCGGAATCCGGCGAGATCTCGACCGATCCGATCCCGTCGAGGGCGACCTGAGGCTCCGGTAGGTATGTTCCTCGTAGATTGGTTCTACGGTGTGCTCGCCTCGCTCGGGCTCTGGCAGAAGGAGGCCAAGATCTTGTTCCTCGGACTCGATAATGCCGGGAAGACCACGCTGCTTCATATGCTCAAAGATGAGGTTCGGTTTTGGCCTTTGGTTCTCCGATTTCTGGATTTGTTTAGATTGATTTATTTTTCTTCGAATACTTGCGAGTTTATGTAATTTTTTAATGATGGATTTCCTTTGAGAAATTGGGTTGGATTTTGTGTGTGAGTAGAGATTGGTTCAGCACCAGCCGACGCAGTACCCGACGTCGGAGGAACTGAGCATCGGGAAGATCAAGTTCAAGGCTTTTGATTTGGGGGGCCATCAGATCGCCCGCCGTGTCTGGAAGGATTACTATGCCAAGGTCGAATTCTCCCTTTCAATCTTTTGGTTTGAAATTATTTATTGCTGATTTCTTGGGGGGATAAGAGTTTCGGTATTCAGTTTTTTCTTGGAATTTTCCTCGATCTTTTCCTTTTTTTTTTTTTAATCAATCAGTAATGTCTGATTGGTGCTTTGATTTATGACAAGATTAGAGCCATCACCATTTCTTTCTTTCTTTTTTTTTTTTTTTGCATTTCCTTAATTTGACTAGATATTGTCTCCTGGACATCAATGGGCGTTTAGTTGAAGAATTGCTGTTGTTTTCCCCAATAGATCGATTTTGGGCTCTGATAGAAAGAAAGCCTTGATGGTTGGCCATTGAATGATAAATGCTGTATGGGCTCTATGTTAGTGGCAACAAGTATGACTTTTTAGTCGACTTTTGGTGGAGGTTGTTGGAATATAATTTATTTTTTTGTTAGTTATTTCATGTGGGTTGGATTTGTAAACCCAGAAAATTGCAGTTTGTCATTTTTATACTCCGCCATGTGGTGATTGTATATGTTTTTGGACAAATATTCAGGGAATATGCTTGGTCCAAAACTATACTTGAATGCTGCAATTTGGTCATAGTTTTTTTGAAGACTTGGGATTATCTTCTCCCAATCCTGTTCTTCTACTCATCCTGACTGAGAAGGCAAAGACTGATGTGGGATATCCTCTGGCACCTAGGCGGGGGCTCCCATATTTAGTAGCCTCTGCCTGAAGGAAGGCAACTTCAATTATTTTTGAAGGAGCCCTCTATGATTCCATGGTATATAGGGTGAGAGCTTCAATGAACCCTACTTTCATTATGATCCAGCAGAAGTATGGAGCAGGCACGATCAAAAAGCTGTAAACCTTGAGAAGTTTATTTACAACTTTGTAACTTTCTTTATTTCTTTCCCTTCTTTTATTTTTGGAATTACACCAAATTTCGTCTTCCTGTATTGTACCACTATGCATAAAATGCCCATTACATATCTGTGAGCCATCTGATCTTTTCCTTTGAGTTTGTGTAAATGAGCTAATTTTACTAATTAAAAAGACTCTTATTTTGTTTTAATAATACCACATTTGTGGAATGCATATTGCTGGTTTTAGATCTATTCATTCTTGTTCTTTATGCCTCCTCCTAGGTCTAAATAGCCAGTGGGTGGAACTGTCTATCCTTTCAGTAACCTCGTGGTCCTCCTCCTCCTAAGTAGTATGCTGTTGAAATTGTCTGTTTTATAGTTTTACTTCCTTCCTGAGGGTGCTTTAGTTTGCAATTTCTGTTTCTGTTGTTTATCTTTTGTCTTATTGCAGGGAAATGTTTTAAACATGTAGATAGTTGGGGCAATTTTTGGATCTGCATTTTCTCATTTGGGCAGTTTCAGTTTGAATTTTAAATTTCAGCAACAAAAAAATTGATTTTTTTTTAAAAAAAATCTCAAGTAACAATATCAGATGTCATTATCCTTCCCTGAAATGGAAAAGAAAAACAAAAGGGACAGGAAGTTTTGGTATTAGATAGTTTTATCTTAGTTGGACCTTTAAAATTTGTTTGTATTAGTTGAAATTGCGGACCTCCACATGCAAATTTATTTAACCATTTTCATGTTTTGGTTTCCCCCTCCACTAGTTCAGGTTATAAACTTGCTGTTGGTCTGTGTTGAAAACTATCTCCTCCAGAGTGAAAATTTTAGTTTACAGTCAGAATTGCCTTTTATAAGTGAAAAACCAATTTTAGGAGTCATTTTCTTGCTATACTTCTAAGTATTTTTATCCACAACATGACAAAATTCAAGACATATCTTATTGCTTTCAACTGAGACCTTCTACATCAATTGACTTCTTTTCTCTTATGGAGTATTTACTGGCAAGAAAATCTTCTTGTCATCTGTAGCAAGTGATATAACATATTTGTGTGTGATGCTGCTTGTTATAGTGATAAAAATAAATTACGCACTGGTTTTTGCCGCCTCTTTCCTGATATTTGTATGACACATAAGTTAAATAGAATAATCAATCATCTAACTGCCTCCTGAGGGTATCTGCTTTTAAAATCATGCTGTTGTGGCAGTATAGGTAGCAATGTAAGCATGGAATGTGATTAATAGGGATGTGCCTAAAAATTATGTTGCTTGCTTATGCTTAGAGCAGAACAATGATTCTCCTTGACATGTGTTTGGCAGCAATGGTTGACAAATTTTCTACCCAGATCAGTTTTTCCTTGTCACGAGCTAATAATGCAAACAGGGATTATGCCAACATTGTGTCCTGCCACTAGTTATATTTGAAAAGAGACAGATTATTTTCTCTTCTTGTTTTGGGTATTTCTTCATTGTCATAGGTTATTAGTGACTAAAATTAAAGCAAACATGCAAAAATTTAGAGTGCAACTAAAGATTGCCATAACTAAAATATTGTTTATCAGATAACTAAATATGGAGAATATTATCAAATTAGATTTTTTTTCATTGACTTGAGAACTTGAATGACATGTTTGTGTCCAAAGCCCTTTTATCTATTTTGCTAAGGTTGATTTTCACATGCCACCTATCCAAGGACTAGATATGGAGTATATTCTCAAATTAGATTTTTTTTTTTTTTTATTTGAAGCCCAGTATAACATGTTTGTCTATGTATGAGAGCCTTTGTGTATGTTCATCATTAAGAGCTGATTTTTCCCACATTATGCTAAAAGATGAGCACAGCTCTGTGGTTACTGCAGACATGATTAGTTATTTTAGATTTGATGATGTATGAACATGCTTATCAAGGACATTTAGATTCGTTTAAGTTGCACCGTTTATAGGTCAATGTGCTTGTCAAAGTTTGGATGTCATTTGTAGTTGATTTGTGTGTTTGCATATCGTGATAAGTTTAATAAGATGTCCATTGAATAATATTTGTCACTCTGTAAGGCCAATTTCCAGTCAAGAACTTTGTTTTTCAGCACATCGGGGTTGGGGGTCCTTCACAGACACATGATCAACCCAAATGCAAGTCGAACCAGTTGCTATGATTTCTGCATGCTAATATGCATTTTGGAACCTGTGGCATGCTATTTCATCCATTCATGCTCTGCATTTAGTTGCAGGTTTAATGATGCATGTTTGTTTATAGGGGTCACTACTCTTTGGAGCTAGACATATGTTTCTCATGTCATATTTCCACCCAATAATTGTTGTTCTGCTGTAACTCATCTTGCTAGGATATTACGACCAGTTGTTAACTTAAGCTGGTGCTCACATCTGCTTTTTTATTTTGCCTATATTTTCAGAGATGCTGCTGCTCTGAATTCTGTGTTCTCTTTATCTTTCTTACATGACTGCTTGCACTAGTTGGTTCCTGCTTTTACTCTTCTATTGATGACTGTAGGTGTTGCCAATGTTTAGGCTTGATAAGGTTCATATCATGTTTGAAAGATTTCTCATGCTAAATTTCCCAACTAAACAGGTGGATGCGGTGGTATACCTAGTTGATGCCTTTGATAAGGAGAGGTTTGCAGAGTCAAAGAAGGAGCTGGATGCGCTTCTCTCAGATGATGCTCTGGCAAATGTCCCATTCCTCATTCTTGGGAACAAGATTGACATCCCATATGCTGCATCTGAGGAGGAGCTGCGCTTCCACCTGGGCCTTAGCAATTTTACGACCGGCAAGGGCAAGGTTAACCTTGGCGACTCCAATGTACGCCCCCTTGAGGTCTTCATGTGCAGCATCGTGAGGAAGATGGGCTATGGTGAAGGCTTCAAATGGCTCTCCCAGTACATCAAGTAGGCTATGGTGCTGTTGGTAGCTTTGAGGACCAAGGGATGGAACTCACAACTTTGCCTCCCGGGATCCTTCTTAATGGATAATGATGGAAACCTATTTTGTTCTCTATTAAATTATGTGGTCATGGATACGGCGCAAAGTGGGAATGTAATGTTATAATCTAGTTGAGTCCGTTTACTCCAGTCTGCACATGCCTTGATACTACCATTTTTTTCCCAGTTACCGCAAGTATTTATTACAGGAAGGTTGGGTGGTTCTCTGTTGTGCTTGTTTTATAATGATTTCCAACATGATTACTGGTTCCAGACTTCTAGATCTGCGATGTTGTATGCATTTTAGTCATGTTGAAGAGGGGAGGGGAGGGGGGGGGGGGAAGAGTACAGGGATGAATTGATGCAATTCGTATTCCTTCAATTATGATTTTTGGAGCTCATTTACTTTTCTGCTAATCAGTCGCTGGCCGCTTGTATGACAGCTTGATGATGAAGACGAGGCAGCGGAATCGCAAGTAGAATCTCACATGATGGCAAGCTCATTACATCTTTTGGGTGCTAAACAGATTTTTGGGATGTATGAGAAGAGCTAAACAGATATTTGGAATGTGAATTCGGGACAGAATTGGAATCAGAATTAAAGCCAAATTTTTTGAATCAGAATTGGAATTGATGTCAAATTTTTTCTGAATCAAAATCTGAAACGTTGATGATTCTTTCCTTCTGTTTGGTTCTCACGTAGAATCAGCCAGGAATTAAAATCGTAATTAGATTGTTGCTGTATTGTTTGTCCGAATCTAGAAACCGCTACAAACCTTAATTTTCAATTTTATTTTGGAACTAAGAGTTTGGCCTTTTTGATTTAGTTTTTGATATTTGCACTCAATTTAACATTTATTTCTCAAATAAATCGATCTCTAAATAAGCAAGATAAAGGAAATATTATTATAATTTCATCATACAATAGCATCTACGTCACGATCACATGGATGGTATAACATTAGCACCCATTCTATCATAAGATCACATCCGCATTGATTTTGTCTAACTATTAATAAGATGGGTTCTGGATCCAGAGCCCTTAAACAGATCCCCTTTAAGTTGGTTCTCAATTCTATTGCATATTTAGTTTAGAAATTACATCTTAAGTTGAATTTTAAAATTTGCAATCACAACTAACTAGCATGAGGCGTTTCATACACCTGATGAGTTATTTATCATTTATATTAAAAAAACTTAAATATTAGATTAGTCGACAAATACTATACACACACACACATATATATATATATATATATATATATATATATATATATATATATATATATATATATATATATATATATATATATATTATTAAATACTATTAAGAGAAAATAATTGATCATTGGATATTGGACATACATAAAAAAAAAAAAAAAAAATTAGTCTATTATGGAATTCATCTAGAGCCAAATCGATATGATTGGATTGGTTCTTAGCTAGAACTAGTTCGATTTTAAGTTTAAAATCTTAACCTCAATTATAATTGAGCCAATTTAAGGTTTAAGTTTGGAAGTGACCAATGCTCACCCATAGTGATAACCACCTACAACATTGAATATGATTTATGTTCTTAAATGAAGGATCTAAATTTTAAATTATATTACAATTATAATATAATATAATATAATATTTTTTAATATATTATATAATTATATTATAATATTATTATATTGTAATATTAAATATGATTATTTTTTTATTTCAAACTTGTAACCTTTAAATTTTTTTTTCGAATGGTTGTAATGGTTTTGTAATTTTGGATGAAGGGTTTAGATCTCAAATCCATGCTGATACCTGGTATCAATTCTTATTCCTTTCAAATAAATGCTTGTAATTAAAACCAGTGACTCCGAGGGCTTTGTATCGGCTGGAAAAGATATCATCTCTCCCTCACAGCTAGTATGGTATCGCTAGCCCTAGACTACTAGCTGGCTTATGCTTGACTCCTTGATTTTTGGTTTGAAAGTTTATTATGGCATCATAGATACTTGGCAAGTGACTTACAAATAATTATAGGTCTAAGTAAGGATGTGTTAATAGGGTTAAAAGTGGAGCGAATCGGACTTGGCCTAGGGCAAAATAAGCTTAGTTAAAAAGTTTAATCTAAAATTTTTTTGTAGGCTTCGTACCAAACTCAAGCTCAATTTTTTTTTAAAGATCATATTCATACTCAACACAATTGGGCCAACTCAAAATTATTTATTTAAATAAAAAATTAAGCCAACATCAACTTACAATTTATATGTTAGCAAAAAAAAAAAAAAAAAAAAATAATAATTGCACCTAACCATTTTAAAAAATTTACTATGATTTAAGAAATTATTCTCATATAATTGATATAAAATTTATTATAAAATTTAAAAGATTTATCACATTAATGGTTTTGGGATTATATTTAGGTAAAATTTGAGTTTGACTCAGGGCTAATATTTCAGGCTTGGACTTTGGAGTGGATTCGGATCAGACCAAATAATGATTCGGGTTTGATCCATAATTTTTTTTTTTGCTTTAATTTTAAGCTTAAATTCGGTTTGAATTAGTTTAGCCCAGCTCATGACCAGCCCGAGCCCACTTCAAAGTCCTACGTGTAGATAAGATTATGATATATCTGGTCACAGTCCGGTCTTCGGCCTTCGACGGTCTCTCGACCTTCGTTCCTTCTCTGCCACTCGCCAGCCGCCAGCCACCACCGCCAGCATGAGGTATTCATCTCTTCTCCTCTTTATTCCTCTCCATCTCCCTCCAATCCCGGCGAACCACCGATCCTCGCCTCCAGCCGCCGCTGCGTCGCCCTACGGCTTCGGTCTCAATACTCAGGAGAGCGAGGGAGGAGTTGTTCAAAAGGCGATGATATCAGTGGATCCTGCGTTCGTTCCTCGGTAGATTTAAGAAATCAAGAACTAGGGCTTCAGGATCATCGATTCTTTAGATTTAAGAAATCAAGAACTAGGGCTTCAGGATCATCGATTCTTTCTCCCAAAAAAAATTCTCCCTCACCCCCATGTACTCACACAAACAATCTACAGGTGTTAATGTTTATCGTTGTAATCGCAACTTCATCGCTTATTTTATCCTCCATTCATCTAATTTGGTATCAATTCTTGGTTTTCATTTTTTTTTTGGGTACATATTTAGGTGTTAATGCTGGATATTGTTGTGGAATTCAGGTGATGCACAATTCTTCGCCGAGGGTGGGATCGTCTCAGAAATCTGAAGCTTCTTTTAAGCGCAAGCGGGGGGTCTTTCAGAAAGATTGTAAGATTGATGCTTTTTCACAATTCTTCGCTTGTTTTTGGTTAGGACAATGGTTGTATACTCTTGAAAGTATATCATCACCATTAATGGCCTTTGTTTGTCTTCGTAATGAATAAACCCAACTTTTGTTTTTACATTTGCCATTTTATGGTTGGTATTCCTCGGATGCATAAGAACTAGTTCAAAATTTTTTGAGAATCTAGGACCATTTGTGGCACCCGCTAGTAGGTAAAATGATTTTGTTTTAGGAAAAAAAAAAAGGAAAGATAATGGAACTTTTGTTTTAGAAACAAACCAAATCTTCCTATTAAAATTGTCAAATGTTTTTATCAGTTTAAAAACCATAAAAACTTCCCCTGTGCTCATTGGAAACTTCCAATGCATCATAATAAATCCAATAAAGTGTGACCAAATCAGCCCAGCCGCCTCTCAATGGAGAAGGAAATGGTAGCTGTTTTGCCATATTTTGAATACGATGATAATATCCTAACATATGATTACTACATAAGCTGAAGCCCTAGTAGACCTCTCAATCCTGTGCTTGATTTCAATATCTGCAAAAACAAAATAAACTGTTGACGACTTACAGCTGAACAGACTTATGGATTTGCGAAACAAAAGGGCCTATGGTCATTTATAGTCCAAACATAACTGTTTCAGTATGCAAGTGCCCAGGGCTTGGGTTTCTGAGTTTGGACTTCATGTGCTTTCATATCAGACTTCATGCTTAGCCAAATTCAATTTTTGCATATGCATGGTCCAGGTCTGACCTATTGGGCATCGATACTCCTGGTATTCTATGAATGATTTCATGCTTAATAAACAGCATGTAGTTATTTTTAGAAATCTTTTTTTAACTTGGAAATTTAGAAAATATTTTGTGGCAGCACATGATTCATGCAGTGCCTCTCCCAGTTAACAGTTGAAATCACAGAAGATCTCTGTTCTTTGCTGACACTGCTGAAAATTGTTTAGATTTATGCTTACACAAAACTTATGCCATCATATGAAAAATTGATATTTTTTTCAACTATTACTAATCTAAATCTTCTTTGTTGATGTTGTAGTGGAACACATGATGTATCGATTTGGGGATGACCCCAATGTGAGTATTTCTATTCTTTCATGACTAATAAGATGTTCTACCTTATTATTCTAATTTGCTGATGTCAATCATTGCCTTTTTTTACTCTTACAGTTTCAAATAACGTTGAGCTTATGGACAACTCATTTATCATTTTCAAGAGTTAAGAACTTTCGAGATCATTCGTGCATTCTTAAATTAAGGGCGTCCAGAATAGATAAAGGATTAGTTAAAAGGAGAACTTTGCTTCAGTTCACAACATTGATGTGCATTGGGACGTCTTGGAATCATCTCAAAATGGAACCAACATATGGCATTGGCTACATCAAGACCCCTTTTTTGCACTTGTCGCAACCTTCTTTGTTGCTTATCAGCTGGTCTTAGATGGCTGCTTCATCAGCCCGTGCATTGAATTTGATGTAAATAACAATTAACAAGACACAACATTCAAGAAAAAAAATAACACAATTGAAAATGATAAATCAGTCAGCCATTTTTCACCATTGTATTTTTTTTTCAAACTACTCTATGGATTTACAGAAGATTTTCCTCATTTTATGAAAATATTCATCATCTCTATAAGTTGTATATATTGTGTATGAAGCACATCATGCTTAAACAATTTATAGCGACTTAAATTTTCTTTTCAAGATATAATTCTATCTAATTTCATGATGTACTATGCCCAAATTTAATAGAGAAGAGATATCATTTGATTACGTTAGTATAGTTTATAGATAGTGATGCAACATTTTAAAAGGATGTTGCGTTTGATACTTAATTCTCTGTGCCACCGTGCAGTCAATATATTAATAAATTTCCTCTTGTAGTTTTCAAAACTGATTTTAGTTAGTGCCTTATTGCTCACATTATTGCCTTTTGTTGGTTTTGCAGCCACTTCCAGAAACGGTTGCACTAGTGGAGGACATCGTTGTGGAGTATGTCACTGATTTGGTAATTATGGTTCTCACTTACTTTTAATGGTTTTATCAATTAAAAGGGGAAAAAAAAGAAGAAGAGAGAACTCTTCGCTGTCATCTGCTTATGAATCAAAAATTTGTTAATCTCAGTATCATGGAAATCCATGTGGGATTTAGTATCTGATAAAAAAATCCATCACATTTAAAAGAATCCAATCACATTGCTTTTGATGTCTGATTATCTTGAGGTAATTATCATTGCCATATGACTGGCTTTTTATAGAAGGCCAGTGAGGCATAAGGTCAACAAGTTCAATCTGAAATAGAAAAGCAACCTTGCCTGCTTGTATTTATTCAGGAAACTTGACATTACAAACTGGTAATCCCATGCATGCATATATTATTTGGAAAGATGGAAAGATTGTAAAGCTAGTTTATGGTAGAAGAGCTTGTGGCACCAGTGGACATGCTTAATCTATAAGAACAATTGGTAAACTTGAATGATAGGACTGCCTCTTCCCCCACAGACTCAAGTGTTTTGAACCACCTCCAATTAAGATAAGTGAGCAAGACTTTTTTCAAAAATTCAGGAGGCCTTAGGAACTACTCCTTGTTGGATCCCAAATATCAGCTATTGATTAGAGATAAAACAAATCAGATAAGCATGCCTTTCTTGAAAGAAGCAAGGCAGAGTGCAGACACCCCATGTTACAAAAAATTATGTCCAGATATTCCTGGACCTTACAATTTTATTTGTAATCCCTGTCTTTACTGTCAAAGTCCTTGTCACATGCTTCTTGAATTATGATACAAATTTCCTAGAAGTGCAGTTAGGTGTAACTTTAACTCAACATACCTTTTTTCTGGAGGTTTATCTTCATGTTGCTAACACAAGCAGTTGGGCACCTAAGGATTCACTGTTATGAATATCCTAAGAGAAACCCACAAACTATTTCACTACTGTTAGGGAAAAAGCTAGCTTTATGGAATTTACACTTCCAAATTATGAGAGCCCTTCACACCCTTGGGTTCATGCGCACAAGGAATTCACCATTGTCCAGGTAGCAACATTTGATAGGAGCTCCAAGACTTGTAAATGCTTTATATATATATTTATATATATATGCTCAAAAGTTAATTTGATCAATGCTGCCAGTTGCATATTTGTGACTGCTCCTTTGCTATTTATGAATTTTCCCATCTGCATTAGGGAATGCTTTCACTTTTCTTATTTGTTACTTTCAACTGCATTAGCTTCTCTTATTAGCTTCTCTTAGGTGCATAAAGCTCAAGATATAGCATCGAAGAGGGGGAAGCTGTTGACAGAGGATTTTTTATATCTAATTCGTAAGGTACAACTTGCTGCTGTTCTGAGGAAACATTTGATATGGGTTTTTATGCTCTACCTGCTGCTCATTTCTTGGGTGATTTGATCATTCTATTCTAAAAAACATCATCTCCATTAAGTAATCATGATAATGCATCTTAGCTGATACCAAAGGATGTGGATTATGTCTGAAATTTCATGGGCTATGTGGCATCCATATTCCATAATGCTGTATACATGGACCTTGTTATTAAAATTCTTTAGTGGGGTTGGTATGAACACATTTACTTTTGTAGATGCCTACACAAGTACACATGTTGCACAGTCACCCTTGCAGTCAATTTTCCATACTTGACATTAGCTGGATTGGGCACCTTGAATTCAATTTTATATAAAGTAAAAAAATTCTGCGAATGCAGCATACATACGCATGTTGTGATTTGTCACAAGATGTAGGCTAAGCGAAAATTAAACCCTTGGAGAAAAGGCCCCTGGAGAATTAATAACTCTTCCACCTATCTACATGCGTGGGGATTTAATCCTTATACCACATGCTCAAAACACATCAATGATTTTGTGTTTTGAAACCAAGTGCCTTTACTCTTCTCAAACCAAGCTAGGAAAAAAGGGCAGCATAGTGCACAAGGTTTAGGGAGCATTAAATATACATAGCCTTACCTCCATGTGAGGAGAGGCTGTTTTCATGTTTTTAACCTGCAAGACCCGTGTACAATAGTGCAATCTTACCTTTGCGTCAAGGTCTGTCCTCTCCAAACCTGGTGAGGAAGGGAAAAAAAACTCTTCCTAACCTTAAATCTCTAAGTCATTATGTGGGTGGTATAGGGCCTGAATTATTACAGACAACATTTTAGGTTGAATCGATTGTAAGTTATTCATAAGTGGCCACCTAAATGCTATTTTGTTTGTATAGTCATCTAGGTCGTCCATCCTGAGACTACTCTTGCCCACCCACCACCCCAATGATCTCTTTCTTCCTTTTTCTCATATCTGATTTGTAGCTTTTGTTCGATGATAACCTAAAGAATTATTGCATTTTTATGATGGATATTGCAACCAGTTTTGCCATGAAAGTTGATGCACAAAACCTTCTATTCCCTGCAATTTTCACCCATCTTAACCTTATATATCTTTTTCATTAACAGGACTTGCCAAAGCTCTACCGGTGTACTGAATTATTGTCCATGCATGAAGAGCTTAAGCAGGCCAGGAAAGCTTTTGATGTAAGCGAAGAGACTCTGGCAAATGCTGATTGAATTTGATGGCTTCTCTAGTGCTTGTGTCCCAGGATTGTATTCAGTTGTCTTGGATACAGTTGCAAGTGGCCTTCAAATTATGGTCAGACTCTTCCATTGTTCTTCAACATCCTCACTTTAGTAAATTAGACAAAGATGATATTTTGAACATTGACTTTATATTTTGTACAATAAACAGGATCATCTTCCTTAGCTAAGCCCAGGGTGCTACTCTTCTTGAACATGCTTATCAAGTGCATTTTAGATTCTTCTAAATTGCACTGTTTATTGGTTAATGTGCTTGTCAAAGCTTGGATGCCATTTGTAGTTTATTTATGGGTTTGGATGTAGTGATAGGTTCATAAGATGTCTATTGAACTCAAATGCAAGTCAGACCAGTTGCTGTGATTTCTTCATGCTAATATGCATTTTGGAACCTGTGCCATGCTATTTCATCCATTCATGCTCTGCATTTAGTTTCAGGTTTAATGATTCATGCTTGTTTTCTAGGGGGTCGCTAATCTTTCGAGCTAGACATATGTTTCTAATGTCATATTTCCATCCAGGAATTGTCATTCTGCTGTAGCTCATCTAACATGTTGTTACGAGTTGTAACTTAAGCTGGTGTTCACATCTGCTTTATTATGGACTCTTTTTTTTTTCCCTCTTTCCTTTGATGGCAAGAAGAGGTTGACATGATCCTTATTCCATTAATCTATTGTGGGGTTAAAATTCTGAATTACTTCACTAATATTTGATATTACATATGTCATGTTCTAGTGAAAAAAACATGATAAAACAATACTAAATTATTACGGGATACAATGAAAAATACTGATTCTATATTATCATCATACAAATCACATGGATAACATGTGACTTATAAGAGAGGACCGGATAACACATTCGGCAAGCTTATGGCAAGTGCATGGAACCCTCTACGGGAAGGTCACCCTTCTCCAAATATCAGCGAATGAGGGTACTTATTCTTTCTTTTTTTGGTCAAAGAGTTGAGCTTGGATCGCTGCCACAGATTGGATCCATGGCCTCGATGGATCCGTGTAGGTGAGCTTGTTCCATTCTTCTTGTTGGGAACCCTAATCTTTGTAAGATCCTAAGTTTTTCCCTAGTTTCTTCATTAGAACCAACGGTTCTTGACATGATTCTGTTGTCTAGAGCTGTTTGATTCCATTCAGTTTTGATTACAAGCTATCACCTTTGGTTTCCTCTAGCTTTTGTTATTTTGATTATTGATTGAACTACAAAAGCGAGCATGGGCTTTTGTTTGGATATTGTGTTCAAAACTATCTAATTTGACACCGGATGTTAGGAAGTTTTATTTTTGTCCATCTTTACATGGATGAGAAGGTGATTTACTGATAACATTAGTTGGGAAGAGTGATGTAATGGTTGCAGGAGTAGAGTTTGTTGAGGCAATCGGAACTTGAGTTGGATCAAGCATGTCATGAGCTTACTTATGAGAACTATCGAGCATAGTAAGTTTTACAGTTTTTTTGTTCTTTTTCCCCGAATTTTTCATTGCATCGGATGTATTACCATTTTCCTAGTTAGTGTGGTGCATTAATTCACAATGGTTAGGTTCAGTTAAGTATTACGTAGCTGAAGATATGTGATACATATTTCTGAAAGTATATGCCCTGCCACAGAAATCAAATATCAGCGCGATATGGCCATTTGCAATGCATTACTGTCATAAAATTGTGTATTGTGCCCCAAGGATGAGAATTGGTTCCAAGGATCAACAGAACCTGCCCTATCCATATGTGAGATTGCAGTGGAAAATTGGATGTGACTTAATTAGGATTGGTATTGGAACTCCCAATTGTTTTAATGTTTTGGAAGCTATGTAAAAGATGCCTTGTAGAAGAAGCCAAAAGTGCAGGTGTTGATTGTGGAGCCTTATGGAATGAGCATTTCTGGGTTTGAAGATAAGTGACATGATTTGATCTTTAATGATTGTTGCATTAATTAAATAATCACCTGAGTATTCCAATTTTGAAAGTGAGCATGGCTTTCAACTACATGTTGTTTATGCAAGTAGATTTTATGGTATGTCTGACAACTGTGCACTGTTTGGATTCCTTAAGCAACGCCTTATGGATATAAATATATTAAGGCATTGATGGAAAAGTATTGATTGCTTGTTGGCAGTGTTGGGATGTTGCTTAAACTGTTCCTTGTGGGATGCATTGCTCTCAAATTGGGACAATATATTATTGCCTTAGAATTTGCCTGCTAAAATATCAAAAAATAGAATGCAAATCAACATGAATGAATACTTGTATAAATTTTGATTTGGAAGGATATTGGGCTCCACTGAAGATTAAGCTCTGTACTCAGAATGTTTTCGTCAAGAAGGAATTTATGGGTGCATTTGGAAATTTGAACTACCTATGGCATTAATGTCAAATTAAAATACTATTTTTGGAGTAGGCAGTGGCATTATTATTGAAGAATTGGATGATATTGCAAAATGGATATAAATAGATCTGACTTGACTATGTATAGACATTCTTTAATCTTCCAGAGACTCAGAATTTCTGCATGGAAAGTTGCATAGCATATGTAAACCTTCAAAGTCTGATCTGTATAACTAGTTTGAATTGCCAAGGTCTAGTACGTAACTATGTGGAAATCCATATAAAACGTGTGCAGGTTTACAAAGTACTTTTAGGTGATGGTGATTTTGAGGTTACTAACTAGTGATGTATCATTCAAAATGATGTTTCAATGTGCAATAGGCACATCACTTGGCATAGAAATGAATTCTATGATGCCTTACATTCTAATATATCATCACTTGGCATAGAAAAGTTATAGATTGGAACGAAACAGAAAAGATATTCGCAAGCATTTCTCAATGTGAGGTCTATATATTCATGTTGATCTGTATTCTAGATTTTGTCATTTTTAGTTGGTGAATTCGAGGCAATGAAATTTTGTTTCAATTTGAGTGCTGTGCATCCCACAAGGATTTGATTCATTAGTTTAGTTAGCACCTCTGAGGATATTGCAAATCAATATTCTACCTCCACGCATGTGTATGCAATTGATCTTCCTATTCGATGGCTCAGTCAAAATAGCTGCTGTTAGAAAAGATATAGAATGTAAAAGCATGACAACCACCTTATGATTCATTTTCCTTCATGGCATTGTTGGCTTCCTGTTACAAACCACTACATTTTGTTGTATAAGAGGAATTGGATTGATATGTCTAGTCGAGTTACGTAATGTAGAATTGCAAGTTTTTTGATTAAAGAAAATGGACGCCATCTATCATTTGATGAGGCCATAGGACAATAAGCAAAATATCGTTGTATTTATTTTGAGTGGGACTATAGCTCATGTAGTATGACATGAGGGTTGCCAATTCTGAAGCAGCAAATGATTTCAGGCAAGAATTTAACTTAAGAGTAGGAGAAACTACTAAAGAAGTTGGTTGTTCTCAGTAAACTGACTTTATAAGATGTGATGAACTGAGAAAAGAATAGCCAAGTGGGGATCAATGCTTTTGTAAATGGTTGCTATGAAGTGGCTCTGGTACTTTTTCTAGCTGTTATGTAGCTGTTATTGGGGTCAGAATGCTGTTGCCATTTATATTCTCTATTCTAAAAGCCAAAAAAGAAGTGACCTCAAAAAGTACATGGGTTAAACATTGGCATTTTCAGCTTATGGTAAAATATCCTGACCTTATGGGGAATTTGGTAACACGACTTTTTTAGTTCCCAAGAAAAATGGAAACAAAGGATGAGCATTTTCCATAGAGGCCCAGAAATGGCTATTTGGATCTTGGGTTTTAAGTCTAAAATGCCCTAGCTTACTCAAATTCTTTGAAAAGGTATCATATTTGTAGGGCTTTTTCATTAGTGGAGGTGTAGAGGGTACCACTCCTTCGATTCCTTCCTCTTCTTCCCTTCTCCTTCAATTTTTCATGTTACTCAGTGCACCTTGAACCTTCTTCTCCTAGAGTGTTCTTCTCACTCACCCATCATCTGCCCTTGTTTTTAAGGTTTCTACAGGTAAATGAGATGCAGATTTTTTTTTTCCCCTCTTAACCCTTGTGCCCTCAATTGTTGTGATGTTGCTCTACCATTGGATGTGGATGTTTCAAGATGTTCATGTTTGACCATGAGAAGTTGTCCTATGAAAGATTGGATCAACATTGTGTCAGCTACTCCTTCCACAATAAAACGAAACCATCTTTGTGTTGCAGCAAACAGTTGGCAAGGTGAAACACCTAATCATAGACTACAAAATTCTTTGTAAATGTTTAACCTGTAATTGTCTGCCTGCCTTGAGTTTTGTCATCATGTGACAAAGGATTTGATCATTCTGCATTCAAATTAAAGTGGAAATTTCTAATTGCCTCTGCAATGTTTCTTCTCTTTCTTTGCTTCTTCTCTCATGGCCAGGTCTTTTTGAGATTTGAAGCTCGTGGAAAGTATCTGTAGAATATGACCAAGATGACGATGATATTTACGCTCTACTGCAACATTTTAATGAACGCTATCAGCTTCTTACCTTTCATGCAGATCTGTATCAGGGGTGTTGCTTTGTCTGTATGGTGCTCTAATTCTGCGTGGAAAGTTTCAGTTTAAGGGGACCCAATTGCCCATCTAGGAAATCCAAAACCTGATGTAATTAATGTTCTATGTTACCAGATAATTTGGTGCTAGTCTTTGTGCTAGGATTAACAATTGCACTCTGCAGGCAGGAAAATACACCCGACTAGCATATTTTGTTGTCTATTGAAGGTAGAACCAAGTTATTAGATTAGTGTCTCACTAAAGACGGTTAAATTTCCCATGAGTTGGGGTTTTCTAGGTCAACGATGCCATCATGGTGAATTAACATTTTCCGATTCTTATGTCTTTGCCTCTGAGAATAGCCCATTTTGCTTTGCAGGATGGGCATTTGATAAATTGTTTGTAGCAAGTCCAAATTGTTGGATCATCAATTCATTTATCAAGTTGATTAAGTTTTGTGCCCTAATGATACTACTTGAATCAGTAAAATAGTTTGGCTAGGTGTGATTTTGATGGCTGATGGTCACTAGAATCCTCTGTAAATTGTCACAAATGAGGTGACAAGCAAGAACTGAAGAGAGCTTGTTCAAAACGCACAAGCTCTGTGACACAAAGAATTCGAACACACACAATATCTGATTTGTACCAAAGAACACTATTTTTTGGACAAAGCTCAATTTGATGAAAATGATGATGCATATATTTGTATAAACAAAAGAAATTTTGAGTTAGGGTTCAATTTCAAATGGTGCGTGCTGAACTGGTTTGGTTAACAATCCTCCATAGCAGCTGCGAGAACAAATGTGGTGGTGATTGCCATCCATTTCACTCCCAGCTGAAGCAACCCTATGACTCAGATTAGCCAGACACCATCAGTATCATAGACTGCTTTTAAAGCTTGAAGACATCCTCCTGATTGAATTTTTAAATCTGCTACTCTGCATGCAGTGTGGCAACAGGCATCAATGAAGGTGGTCAGAAGATGAATGTTGGATCATCAGGTAAATTGCACCCCAAACTAACATGGAATCTTTCTTGGTGTTTCCAATGAGAGAGCTGCATGTGTACAATAATCTTGATGTTGAAAAATGACCAGATTATCAGTGCTTCCCAGCTGGGATACATCAATGTCCTTGTTGTCTGCACATACGCTGAGCATCTTTGAAGTTATTGGTGATTCCTGATAAGTCACAGCTTCTGCTTGCTAAAAACAAACATTCCTTTTCTTCATGATGTCGGACCGTCATTTTTTTTTAATTGATTTGGAAATCCACACTAGTGCATCATATGCTATGCTCAAATGATAAGGTTCTGTCTCTTGAGAGGACATACTATGATTAACTAAGAGCTTGGTGAGTTAAATGCTAAGTCAATTTTCAACAATCATGAACTAATGAGATGTGGGATCTTATTCTTTTGTTTGGTTCATACCCTGAAAGACTGATAATGGTAAAGCCATGAAAGAATACATAATTAGAAACTTTCCTGTTAATGCCTTCTTTTATAAAATGATTAGATTTTCTTAGATATGCAGACTATGAAGTAGATCTTTTTTTTTGGGTTTCTTAATAAATATCATTCCAAGTACTTTAAAACCAAAAAAAAGAGCATATGTGTATTGTTGTCATTTGCATGGCCTAAGAAGTTTGTTAGCGCAACCTTTTATCAAGAGACTATCAGCACAACCTTATCTGCTAAATCTACTGTTTCTGTTCAGCATCTTGACAGGCTGGGGAAAACGGAGCTGGTGCTAGCATGCTCAATGGTGTCATTGGGGCACTGCTTGATTCAGTTGGAGCCCCATTTCATTTGGAAAGGTTCAACATCAGTCGGTTTGTATCACCTGGGTGCAATGGTGGCTCCCTGGTTGGGGGAACTGGGCATGATAAACATCCTTCTTCATGATGAATGAGTGCAACACTCTGGTCCACTGACTCTGCTTCCGTGATTGCAGGCGTTGCAATTGTAGTTTCAGAGCTTATCTGGGTAGTATCTATTTAGTAGTGTTATTTGTTTATTGTGAGAATAAAATAGAGACCCATTCTTGCTTTGTAAAATTGTACCATGTTTTTCTTCTGTGATTGCCATCACCAGAATCGGTTTCCTATTCTTCGTCAAGCAACTCTTTATTCCAGGACAGACCATGAAATGGGCACTCCAGCAAGGGCAGACGTTGCCTTGTGTTGCTCTATGGAATGTTTGGGTTAGATGTTTATGTGCTTGCTATTCAATATAGAGAGCTGGTATTTTGCTTGATCTTAATGGGACTGATTACTTAGTTGGAACCCGTGAATGGCAAATGGAGGCAGCTGTTTCATGTGCATAGGATCCAGAGCTGAAGTCGAAGCATCACATTGTGCAACCGTCCACAAAGAATAAAGAGGACCCAGGTCCTACAGGGTGTGGTGGTTTGTTTTAATAAGACTGTCTAATTTAAGAATCGAGATTGAAGTTAAGATGCTGTTAAAAGATTGAGACTGCATTTTGAGGTTTCATATTTGAAAATCATGAGTTTATTGTTTTCTTTATTTTAAATATTTACATTTTAAAAGTTAAGATTTTTTTTCAGTTGTATGGTTGTTGAATAGGAATAGAAAGATTTAAAGATAAGGAGGAGAAGAAAATATATGATTTTGAAAATTTCCACTCAAAGTACAAATATTTAATTTCATTATTTAAGATATTTTTTTAAAAATTTTATCATGCAATCAAATATTTCATGCTACAAAATCATAATTAGTAATTTCAAGAACTTATAAAATATCATGATTTTTCATGATGTACAATCATACTATAAAATAAAAAAAAAGTAAAATAAAGTTCAATTTCGTGTAAGTAAGTTGCCTTTCTTTGTGGAATTAAATGTGATAGAATAAGTCCTATATTTTGGTTAGAAAATTTAACAAATAGATTCAATTGTGTCGTGTTTCTCTCTTATCTGATAAATAATGTACATGTGGAATCATAAATTATAAGAATCTTATTAAGAGAGTTGATCTATGGCTATGATGGAAGGATATGAAATAGGCTTTAGAAATCATGGTCATGATTGGAGAAGGAACAAGTGGATTGAGATGCATAAGAAAAGAGGAGGAGAAAATCAAACAAAGTATATTATGGATCCCAGTAATTTATGAGGTCCACGCAAGAGCAAGATGGAGATGTCTGATAGAAACTTTTCAGGAAAAAAAAAAAAAAAAAAAAGCATTCTTTTTAACAATCGAGAGGAAAGGTGATGGTTTATCTTTTTTTTTTTTTAAAAAAAAAATTGCATAAAAGCACAAGCATAATTTTTTTTCCTTTACTTTTTTTTTTTTTTTTCCTTTATTCTGGATCAGGGGGCATCAAAGAGCAGCTTGAGTCCAAGCAAAAGGCCATCCATGTGAAGCCTTGGAAAGGCTGATTCTTTTTCAGCATATCCTCGCCCCACCTATTCATAACTTATGGCTGATAAAGAAAGAAGGCTTGAAAAGCATAAGAAATTAGATAAATAATAATGTTCTCTCCGCAAAGGTGGACCACAAAAAGCCCACTTGCTTGCAAGCAAACAAAAACCCTTAAAGAATGAGAAAGAAAGGATGAGTAGAGGAAGGGATGAGATGTCTCCCAACCCTGTGTTGTGGGGGGTGGGGTGGGGTGGGGTGTAAAGGGAATTTAACATATTGGTGCATCTAAGGTCTTAGAAGATTTATATATATATAACTCACATGTGCAAGCACGGACGTTAACAAATTATCAAGTCCAATTAGAAGAAAAATTAAGGTCATAAAAGTGAACTTAAACAACCATAGCAACAATGTTTAGCTTTCCGAGAAGCAAACTCAAAGCGGTGTCCAAGGCCGCCTCGTTGAATAGAAAAGAAGAAAAAACAGCAAGAAAACAGCCTGACCAAATCCACTTGCCTCCGTGGAGGCCTACAAAACCAAGCAAAGATTAGAATTAAATAAAGGCTCAAAGGACGAGGTCTCACTATCTGTCTTTCATCCGAAGTGCTGTTTATAAGTATATCTTCCTTGGGTGTGTTTGGAAACACATCACCGTTCCGAAATTACTTCTTAATGCATGTCGGCCATGTAAGATGTAGAGTGCCAACACCTAAAAACAAATAGATATTAATAATGGTAATTCTTTTATTACTTAATTTTAAAGTGTAAAAATTTTGGCAAAGTCAAGCAATTGAACTGCGATCACAACTTCGAATACAACTAATACCATCAGTCAATCAATAAACTCAGATAACATGGTTCAATATCAAACAGTTGAGAGAATATTTTTATATTAGTTAACAATGCATGCCAAGCTCTAAGAAAAGATAAAACGCTTTGGTTGCTTGTTTGCTTGTGAAAAGTAATTACAGCTTATTAAATTCAATAATTCTCCACTATATGCACTAAATGTGAATAATAATACAATTTTTTTGGTTAAGGAAAATGATTTTAAGAAAAATAGTTTGAAAAGGTCACAGTTGTAAATTGAAGAGAGGGGTGGGGAAGGGTGTGGAGTGTCAACCTTGCCCACCAGTCATGGAAGCCCTTCTTTCTGGATAAAAAACAAAAAAATAAAAGATGTGGCCTGAGACCTCACAGATGTGCCTCACCCTCCTACACCCATATAATATATAAATTAAAACACCAGCAGCAAGTTGAGGAAGAGAGCCAAGCAAAGGCTTCAGATGGGATGTGATCCTAAAATGATTAAAAGAAAACAAAATAAAAGCACAGAGAGAGAGAGAGAGGGAGAGGGAGAGGGAGAGGGAGAGAAAGACCCCACTCAAGAAATAGCCTTCAGAAAGAAAGAGATCGGAGACAGAAAGGGAAAATAAATAAATAAATAAATAAATAAATAAAGGAGGATCCTTTGTGTGCTCTCCATTCTCTCCCCAGATAGGGAGGTGAGAAAAAAAAGGAGCCACCTTTGATCTGGAAAAAGAAAAAAAAAACCTTCCTTTATTCCTTTGTTCGAGAAGAATCCATGACTTCTGCTCTCGGAGTGCTTCCAATCCGTCTTCCGCTCGTCCTCTGAAGCTTCTTAGGCCATGGAGACGCCGGCGGAGGAGCTGTTGAAGAAGATCCAGGAGCTGGAGGCGGGGCACGCGCTGTTGAAGCAGGAGATGTCGAAGCTGATGCCGGCCGAGGGCGGCGCCGGCGGGGTTGTTGGCGGTGGCGGTGGGGACCGCCGGCGGTCCCACTCGGTATCGCCGCAGCGGTCGGGGGCGCCGCCGCCGAGGTGGCGGAGCGAGGGGAGCGGCAGGCAGGCGTGGCGGCCGAAGTCGGCCGGGTTCGGGCATTCGTCGAGGCTGCAGCGAGAGAACCGGGAGCCAGGCGGCGCTCCGAAGGGAGGAGGGCATGGGGAGGTGTCGGCGGGCATCGGGCTGTCGGAGAGGCAGTACCTGAACATATTGCAGTCGATGGGGCAGTCGGTGCATATCTTCAATCTTGAAGGCCGGATAATCTACTGGTCAGTCGTGAGAATTATGCTTGCTTGTTCTCCTTTGGTGTTTGATTTTTTTTTTTTTTTTTTTTTGTTCTCTCTTTTGTCTCTTTGTGATCTTTTCCGGTGTTCTGTCGGTTTTCCTTGCGATCGTTGTTAGGTTGCGATTTCTTTCCTTTAGGGCATTGCGGGCTTTTTTAGTTCCTTATCTAGGATTGGTGAAGGCCTGTCCTTTTTATCTTCTAGTGGATGGCTTGAAGTTTTGGAGACGTTGTGTGATGGATTGAAGTGAATCTTTCACTGTGTCGCCGTTTTTGGTAAGGATGAATGGTATGAGATGCTGAGGTTTTTCCAAATTGTGGTTGATAGCTAGGAGAGGGCTGGCCCTGTGCTTTTTTTTAAGCATCAGGGTTCCTTGGATTCTTTGTATTGTTTGCTATTGCCATAAATCTGCTGGACCAATTGGCATGCATCAGTTTGATGTCTGTTATTTTTAGCTTTGTTGCAGTTAGACAACTTTGCAACTATGCATGAACTGTTTTAACTTTGCAACTATGTATGAACTGTTTTTTCTAGATGCAAGGTAATATCAGTAGGGATACAATAATTATCTTCAAATCATAATTAAGAATGCATTCCATTTGGTGGATTGGCATTTTTGAAGTTGTAGGGACATACTTACCCTTTTTTCCCTCCCTTCTGTTGGAGTCAACGTGTTTGAGTTGGATGAAGGATAAAGAATGAGTTTTCATCATGGCCAAGATTTTGGTTTCTAGGTTCTACTAGTACCTGATACTCACCAGTAAAATAGATCTAAAATCTCAGCCCTTATTATGCTGGCCAATATAAACATGGATATACTGAGATAATGGTTGATATGATGTCAATATATTTTTCTAAGCTTTTTCAATCAGTTTTTTACCATGTTAAATTGGTTCTTTATATTATTAAAATTACGTCTTAATGTACCAGTTAATCTCTGACATACTATTTTGTCCTATGTTTCACTATCTTGGTACCTATGTTGGCTGAGATATTGGAGTAAATAGACTTTCCAAATTTTCTGATCTTCAATTTCCCCCGAGCAAAACTGAGTTCTTCTTGGTTTATCTCGATATGGGCCATCCATCAAGATGATCCAGATCTCTCATTTTAAAAACCTTGATAAAGGGTAATGAAGAATATTTCATTGTTGGCTTCAAATTACAGGGCATGAACAATCTCGACTGTTCAATTTTAAGGTCTTGTGAATTTTTCATAATGTTTTGTATGATAGATTTGAGTGAGGCTGTCTAAAATGGGTCGACTTCAATTAGTTCATGATGCAGGGGTATTTTTAAGAATCAAAATGAAAATATAGGTAGGAAGAATCTTAACTGATCAACTTATTGAGAATGTGGACTTACTTAATCACTTGCTTGATGTTTGATTCTAGTATGTGAAAATGGTCCAACTATACTCTTAAATCTGATTGAGAAGCTTATAGATTACTTGAATCCAAAAGAATGAGTATGTTTTATTCCTTCTAGAGAATAAAACCATTTAGGATTCAAATCTGGGAAGATAAGGAATGTAAATGGAAGGAAAAAAATACTGTAGTTGATTAGTAGGTTTTTATCAGAATGAGAATGATGGTGGGATACCTAGCATGGATTGTCAAGGAATCTTGTGTTATTATGAGAACTCATCTGAGCTTTATGAACTTGTGGAGCTGACATGAATATGCTAGGCAAAAACATTTCTCCCAGCTTCATATCAGGGATAAGGAAAGCTTTATGCTTGACCATCACCCATTAAAGAAAAGGGAAATAGCACTTTAGACAGTTAGATCTATTGAATATAACTGGTTAAGAGCATTGTTATAAGCAATGATTCAAGTTTCGGCGGGATGGAGGCCGTTTCGGTTGTCTCATCCTGTGCTAGAAAGATTTTGGTACCAGTCTTGGCTGTCTCTTCCTGTTCTATCTTGGCCATTATATATTATAATATCAATTTTAAATAGATCTAATTTATTATAAAAATATAACTTTTGAAGTTGAAATATATTCAAAAATCAAATAAAACATTAAAGCTTCATATATAATTTTTTTTTAAGAAAAAAAAGCATCTTAAGCAAGTATTAGGATGCCTGATTGGGTCTAATCACACTTTAAAATAGTTCCATTTCATTCCTACATTTTAAAATAATCACACTTTCTAAATTTTTTAATTGTCATTACCAAAGTAGTTAGGGTAGGCCTCCTCATATCTTTACTATCAAAGTTGATCCTACCTCATTCTTATACCAAAAATAGTTAGTCTCTTATTTGCACGGATATGCATGTGGTTCATGCATGAGTGTAGCTGAATGCTCCTAATCAATAACCTACCATTATTGCATGTTTCCAATTTTAGAGTTGAAAATAGGTTTGATCTAATAATGTAGTATCAACTTTACGTGGTAGACTTAACCACATAATGCTTTACCAGTTAGATGGTCATTCTGGCTTGATATATGTGTGTGTGCGTGCGCATGCACGCAAACTAATTTGTCAACTGATCAATAATTAAACCTTCTGTTTTGCTTAATGCATTTCCTAAACTTTTGACCTTTGTCACCTCCCTCTCATCTGTATATATTTATAAATGTTATCTTGTACAGTGTCATAAACATGACCTGCTTGCTCTACAATTTGATATATCGGTTATATAGTTAGTTGGCTGTATGTCACAGCCAAGGAGAATGAGCATTATGCAATTATGCATATGGGTTATTTGACCTTAATCATATCTAGCTAGTATGGTCCGAGATTGTCAGCCCTTTACCAATCTCAGACATGCTGATTAACTTTGCCATTCCTGCTGGTCTGATCAAAAGTTGCCACTCTTTACCAATGCCATGGAAAGTCGTGACTGGAATCATAGCATTTGTGGCCATGCATTTACTCTACACAAAAGCTGCATCATATGAGAAGTTTAAAGGTCATATTGTGAGGCAAGTTTATTGTTCATACAATATATACTGAATACCTGCAAAGTTCAGTGGTCAAGTAACTCGGAAATGAGTAGTTAATCCACCTTTTTGGAGCAATTTTAAGCCGAGAGTAGCATGAAATTGACTTATGAATGCAAAACTCAGGTAAGTGTATGAACACCTCTAAACCGCTCCCTATACGACCACCCTGTGGATAATAGCTGAACTAATTCATGATCTTGGCTGATAAAGTGAAATTGACAATCTCAATTCACTGGTCATCTCATTACTTGGTAATGAAATGAGCTATCACTGATTGGGAATTCATTGGTTTCATTTATTCATATTTCTGTACTTTGATTGAGAAGCTTATGCTCTAATAATGGGTATGGGATCAATAGTTTGGAGCATGGTTTCAAGTTTCTGCCTATGCTGGTCACTACATACCATGATGAGCCAATACCACCACTTGACACAGGTTGCATGGCACATATTAAATATTTTTCAAAATATTTGTAATAGGAAAATTCTTTTTTTTCAATTTTTTGTTTCAGTATGGAACTACTGGTGTGCTGAAATGGCACGATGTGATGCATGCTGTGTCATGCTGGTCATTGGCTGACATGCCTTTTGTGACAGTGACTTCTTTGATTTAGAGTAAATGTGCCTTCCTTAAAGCAGCATATATCAGGCATTGGCCTTGTACCTTATTGTGTATTTCAGGAGAGGCAGACACATCATGGTTTATCTCATAGGCTGCACTTGGAAGTGGAATAAGAGGGAACAAAAGTCGGTTAACTCAATTATTTGACCTTTTTTCAGCCAAGCATGTGGGAACACTTGGGTTAAACCTCTTCTGGAAAAGGGTAAAATGGGTATTTCTGAAAAGTTGGTGCACAGCTTTTTACCTTCTAAACCAATCTGCCTCACTTAACCCAAGGATAAATTACTCTCCCACGTAGGGTGGAGTAATTAATTCTGCAACAAAGAAGAGTAGAAGTAAGTTAACCCATTTACTTCAGATTAACTTAATTCTGCTTCTAAACACAGCCCTAGTAGCTAATAAAAGGACACCTTTGGTAAGGCTATTGTAACTTGTAACTTCTATGATTAATACAGGTTTGAGTGAATAATAAGATCTTAACCAAGATAATTGGGCCTCAGAAATTATTAAGGAAAATTTAGGGAGAAAAAGGAAAGAATTTTTTTTTTGGGGTGCATCTTCAATCTTCACAAGGTACACTGTTCAACCTGTGTTAGTTCTTCAAATCATACTTGTGCATTTTTTTTCCAGAATTGTTTAGTTTCCTTTGTCTCATCCTTTTTCAGCATTATCTTTTTTCAGCAATATATGATAAAAAAATTAGTGCTAGGGTTTTTTGTTGTAGTCCCTGAGATTTTTGTCTGACACTCGCTAGAGCTTATAGGCTTTTCCTGTTGCTTGCATCCTTTATTTACTTCATGTTAGATGACAGTTAATCATGAATCATTCTCCATTTTATGCTGACATTAGAGTGTCACGCCTGAGATGCACATGGCTTTCAAAATGTTGATATGTGGAGCTTCAAGAATGATCTCCAGGGTTGGAGTTTTGGTTGTATGGTAGAATAAATGTCCCTTTATGAAAAGCTTGCTGCAATCATAAACATTGCCTTGAAAAATAAATGACAATGGAGGATATATGCATCTGACGAGCTAATAACTGGGACAAGGCTTATTGGGTAAGGATCTGTTTATTATGAAATCCTTGATGGTGCAATTGGAGGAGATAGGTGACATGAGGTTCTTAGCCAGGGAAACCGGGAGTGTGGGACCTCATCATTAGCTCTGTTTATAGGAAGGCAATGGAGATTAATAGTGGGGACAGGTAACAATAAATGGATGGGGGTAAGGGAAAGCATGAGAAATTAATTTGGGTATCTGTGAGATCTCATTGGTTAGGGAGCAAAGGGGTGCACATGATTGCAGAAGTGCCATATTTTAAAACGGTTACTTGATTTAGGAGAAACTCATAATTGCCAACATTTTCTCTTTAGAAGGGGCAAATAAATTGTGTGCATACGAAGTTCTTGGGGATTTTATTATGTCAGTACCTTGTCTCCTTAATGAAGCCAGAGGAAATAAGCTTCTTTGGACACTGATTTGGTCAAAAACTTCTAGGAAAAGTCATGTTTTCATCTCACTAACTAGATACCATTACTTTTGTGTAGATACAGTGTTGTGGTGGAGAGGCTACTGGATCCATGCAAAGTCATTGTCTCTGCTGCTGCTTCTTACTTGTTTCTGCAAAAATATATTTGCTTTTGGATATGCATTGGACATAGTCGACCTCCACTCTCTCCTTCAATGAAGTTGCACTTAATGCCAAAACAAAAGGTATAATATTTATTTAGTTTGATTTTGGAAGTGACAGCTTTGGGATTAAGAGAGGGGTGGTAGACTATGTGCAAGTAAATTCAAAATTGCTTATGTTTTTCTGTATAAGAATAGTAATTGGCCACATGAACCGCATGTTGGTTTGAAAGTTAGAGTTTATTTTTATTTTTATATAAATTATGTAAAAAATTGTAATGAAAATTTTATATAAAAGAGATAAAATAACATACACTGATATTACTTTAGAATGGACTATAATTCTTTTGGATTTTCTATGATTTTTCAAATCTAGTATATCTTAAATATTATGAAAACACATTAATCTATTGTCATTCCATTATTTCCTGTTACCATGGTTGGTGATGTTTGTTATAACAGCCATTATTTTATTTGAGATATATTGGGTCAATGGTTTGATTTGGTGAATTATGAACCTTATTTTTAGTATGACAATAAATAGATTTTTGAAAGGGGTTCATTAATAGGAATATTGATCTCATTGAAATCTTGATTTATACATTGAAAAATCTTGCATAAAATGGCAATATAACTGGTCTTTAGGTTTTGGGAGAGAGTAAGTTTTGGGAGAATATCACAGACAGTTTTGAGCATGCTAATACTGTGATTTGGTAAGTGGTTAATTAGGGAATTAGTGGTTTTCAGCAAAGCTATTTTGGAGGAAAAAAGTGAGAGATGGAATCTTCCTAGGAATATTCAAATTCAGACGTCAGGACCCTCATTTTTTTTTAATGTAGTATAGATTAAGTGGCGTTCTGATGCTAGCTTCTATTTTTTTTTGAAAAAAAAGTTATAAGGGACAAGAATGGATGATATACAAAGGAAGAAAACATGACCACTGAGTGGTCGATAGTGGATCTTGATATTGGAACAGTTACAGGATTTAGATAAAATTGGGGTTGATTAGTTGTTTAAGGGCCTTTCAAGGTTGGCTATGTGGTTCTTTAGATTCTACAAGATATGTTTTTTTGAGGGAACACTCTAGGAGATGTGTTTGCCATCAATAAAATAGGTCAATATGGAATTTTGCTTCAAGAATGCCACAAGTTGATGACTTAGTTGGCAGCTGGTTCATTGTGTTTTGCATGCTGTTAAGAAGTGCTGAAATCTGATGGAATATTGGCTGCTATTTTTTTCACATTAAAAAGAACAAACTATTTATCATGAGCATGCAATGCAGCATTAATTTCTGCTGTGGCATTCCAAGAGCATCAGTGGCTATCTCGTTGGCATATGCATTTTGGTCCTTTTGGCCCTGATTGTTTGTTTTCTGAGATGTTTTTTGCTCTATCTGCTGCTGATTTTCTTTATGGTCATGGGTGTTTTTATCAATATATAGATATTTTTTTTTTAGTGGTGTTCTACAAGTTCATAAATACACAAATTATGGAATATTGTTGTTAGTAATTCAATGTTATAGCTTAGTTTGATCAGCAACACACACAATCCTTTTACTTTATAAATGAGAAATAAGGAATCTTTGCTACTAGACTCATTCTTAGCTTTCTTTGGTTTCTGCTAGCTTGTGTGCTAGCTGTTTAACTGATCACATTCATTCATGTAGGAACCGGTCTGCAGAACATCTTTATGGTTATACTGCATCAGAAGCCATTGGTCAGGATGCCATTGAGCTACTGGTTGATGCCCGTGATTTCAACATTGCAAGCAACATAATCCAACGCATAACCATGGGGGAGAGCTGGAGAGGGAAATTTCCTGTCAAGAACAAGTCAGGAGAGCGATTTCTAGCCATTGCTACGAACACCCCTTTTTATGATGATGATGGTAGTTTGGTTGGCATCATTTGTGTGTCAAGTGATTCACGGTGCTTTCAGGAGATGGCATCCCCTCCAAGCTGTGCAAAACCGCAATCAACTGTCTGCAGCACTCCCAGTCGGCCTAAAATCAATTTAACAAGTAAAGGCAGTTCTGATTCTCAGCAACCTCTTCAAGTTGCTATTGCATCCAAAATAACCAATCTGGTACGTTAATTTCCATTGTAATTTCATGCAACTAGAAGGAAGGCAGTAGAATATAGTGTATGTTGTAGAAATAGGGATGGCAATTCATGACCCAACCTGTGACTGACCTGCTTTATGCAGGTATAGGTTTTGCATAAATAGGTCTAGGTCATAAACGGGTCAACCTTCCTGGATATGTTTAGGTTTAGATCTCTAAAGACCTGCTTAAAGCCTACTTAACCTGACTTTTTTAAACTCCTGCGTAACTCGTTTTAAACCCATTTAACATGTTTAAGACCTTTTGAACCCATTTAACTTGATTCAACCCATTTATCAAATAGTTTATGCGAGTTGGGTCAGATTACCTGTTTAATAAAAAGGTTGGATTCAGGTATGGATTTTTGACCCGTTTAATAAATGGATAGGGTTTGGGTTGACAGATTTTTGACCTCTATCTGACCTGACCCTACCCGCTTGCCACCTCAACACAGAAACACCTGTCAATGTCTTTCATAATTAGAGAAATCAATGATGTATTCTGCATATACTTTTCTAGTCCATTCTTTCTTATTTTTTTAGAATAACCAAACAGGCTACGAAGGTTACAAACAAAGTTCGTTCTCGGATAAGGACGGGAGAAAACAGTATGGAACGTGAAAGCGGGAGTGGAGATAGCCAATATTCTGACCATGATGCTGTTTCCTCAGATCACAAGGAGGATGTTACTTCAAGTGGAGCTAGCACCCCGAGAGGTGACATATTGCCTTGTGCTTTTAATGCATCCTCTTCTGCAATCATGGAGGAAAAATCTCCAGGAAAAGCATCTAAAGGTAATAATGAAGAGGTTGAAGGAAAGACAGGGATTCACAAGATCATAAGCTCGAAGGCAGAGGCATTATTAGCTAAGAAGGGGATATCATGGCCCTGGAAAGGGCATGAGCATGATGGTGCGGACGCGAAGAATCGCTTTGTCTGGCCATGGGTGCACAGCGATCAGGACAATGACTTGACTCTTCAAAAGGTTTCTGAATCTAGTGTAAAGCCAGAAAGCCAAGTGACTGAAGGCAATCGAACTGGCAATAATGAGGCTTCGGGATCCTGGTCCTCTTTCAATGTTAACAGTACAAGTAGTGTTAGCAGCAGTGGAAGCACCAGTAGCAGTGCTGTTCACAAAGTGGATATGGATACTGACTGCTTAGATTATGAGATCTTGTGGGAAGACCTTACAATTGGGGAACAAATAGGTCAAGGTAATCATCTTCCTCTGTTGTGAATACTGTGGCACTTCTTTCTTCGGACTCTATTTTTTTAACCAGAAAAACATGAAACAAATGATTGCAACAAGCATCTCTCTGTTATTTTATGATCCTTGTTACGTATTTTAGCTGTTGCTTTCTTTGTCCCTGCAGTCTCATCATGGTTGCTAGTAATCATGTACTTTGTGATGGTAACTTAAATGGCATTAAATATTTTACAATGGAGTTATCATCTATCACTTGTATCATGTATTCAACCTGTTGCTTTTTGTTCTTACCATTATTTCTTAAAATAATTTTGGAAGGAATCTTGGCATTACCTACTTAGCCACTTCCAAAATTGATAAACACTTTGCCGCTTGTACAGATATAATGGATATCCTTGATGTGTTGTCTGCTTCCATTTGGTTTGTAAGTTCTTGTGTGTGTGGAAGTTGGTATGTGGCAATTTTTCATCTTTTAAGATCAACTTTTTCGCCAGTTGTCGGCTAGCTAGTCCTGGACTTCTGCCTGATTGCCCAAACCTACTCTGCTAGGTACCAGTACCTGGCAGTTTCACAGCACAACTGACATATTTCCTGAAACACAATTGCATTTGCTACTTTCTCAAGCTTTATATTCTGAAGTCCTGCAATAGGTCTTCGGCTTATATGCATTTTATTTAACTTTTTATTATGCTAATATGCTTTGTAATGATACTTGTTACCCTTATGTTGTCACATGATTTTTGCTTAAAAAACTGATGACTCTGAGCTTTCTTTAGTTAGTTCAAATTTTCTCAGTGAACTCCTCATATTAAGCAGTTTGGATTTGATTGTACCTTTGAGTTGCGGACTTTGGTCCATTGTGGAAGTCAAAATCTGAGTGATTTCTGGAATATTACTTAATCAAGTGCCAAGAAAATCGATGGGACAAAATGGTGAAGTTAATTGTAGTATGTTAATAATTAATCACTTCATTTTGAAATTTCTATTGCATGCCTATGTTATTCTCTTACCGGAGGGAACAAAAAATACATGCAGAAAATTGCCTGTCTAGTGAAGAGACAGGGCATTTCAACCGAAATTTCGCTCTACCATAACTGGAGACTGCCTAATCAAGGAGTGCCAGGTCTATGTTATGCATTTTTTTTTTTTTCATTATATAAATTGAATCAGTGATCCATTGCATCTTTTTGGAGAAGTCTGGAGAATATGATACTCCAAAATTAAATGAGAAACCTCATAGAAGGCATTGGCATAGTCATATTTGATGAATTTTCTTGAACTTTGGATGCCATCTGAGGGCAGTTATTCCAGCCCAAAACAGATTTGAAGAAGTGTTTGGTCATGCTTACTTTTATTATTTTTTCCTCATCCTGTATGATGAATATCATGACCCCCTCCCTGCACCCCCCCTTCCCAAAAAAAAAGAACACCCTCTATCTTGCAGCAAACATGTAAGCATGGGTAAAAAGCAGAATTATGTTGTGGTCTTGTGGAGGTTTGTTAAGTAGGAAGTTGGCCAATTAGGATTTTTGAAGCTTATGTCTATGTTTATCTGATAAACTTTATGGCTTCCTAGATAGAAAATGTGTTTGAAGGGCTTTACCTTAATGTATTTTACTTGTGGAATTCTCAGTTTAGTTGCAAGAAGTGAGAATATTTATGGGTCATTGGGTCTTATGTCTTGCCTTTGTAATTGTTGTATCTCCTTCATTTTGTGAATATTAAGATTTCATATCCTCCACTGGTGTTTTTTTTTTTTTTTCAAAAGAATCTATTTCCTTTGCTTTTCTATGAATTTGCTCTGATCATGTGGCTGGTAAACTGTTTTATGTATGTCGTGCTTTTTCTGTTTCACATGGCTTTGATTTATTTGCAAAAGACGTTTACTTTTAGCAATACATAGTAGACTTGGTTCAGCCAGAATTTTACCCATTGATTTGCTTGGTGCTTGGATTACATATTTGCCCTGTTGAGATTTTTTAATAATTTCTTTCTTTTATATGAATGCTTTGAGGAAGTTTAATTGCTTGCTATTTGCTTGATTTCTTTGATTCCTTTATCATAGTTAATTTTGGTTTCATTAGAATCAAGGTTTTAAAATCTAATGGAAGAGGCTGTCCTAGTTTTTCGATAGAACGAGTTGCCTACACGGGATCATAGATGTCCCATCCTGTCTCATCCGTTTGCTAACTCATCCCATACCAACTCTTGGGATGGTGCCCTATACTGACACTCAGGATGGTGGACTGCGGGACGGTGTGTCTCACTGGTATTTAAAATCTTGGTCACAATAAAAGTTTAATCGGTCTCATATCATTTTTAGATTTGTCTTAAATAAAAAGAAGGGGGAAAACTTCATGTATGTCATACCATCTGCCATTGTCTTTTTATCATTGTCCTAGAATCATTGCCCTTGTGGAATTTCAAATGAGGACAGATCTCTCTGAAGATCTATCACTGCTTCGATTTGAACATCATTTCGCATTGACTTAAAGCCTTTAGATATTTGGGATATGTGCTCAATGCAGGTTTCCTGCTTCCTTGCTTAACTCAATTATGTTCAATGATTACAAGTAACTTTAGAACAGATGAGTGATGATAACTAATGTCTCAGATTTCTTAGAAGATTTTGCTGTATGCTTTTCATGCTTATGGCTCTGTTATCTCATACACATTTTCTTTTCCTGCTTGCACAGGCTCTTGTGGAACTGTATATCATGCTCTGTGGTATGGCTCGGTATGTTTATTCTATTGCTTTACATATGAATGATGCAGTTCTTTGTTGCATGCTCATTGTGATGGATTCTCTGCAGTAATCTGTCTGTTGATCCTCAAAGAATGTGTTTTACAAATGCTGAGTTTTGTGTGTGATTCTTCAGCTATTTCACTCTCAAGTTTCGTTATGTGCCATAGATCAATATGTCAATGATATATCGAGTGCATATTGCAACTCTGTTTGGCTGAATTACCTGTAGGTTTTAACAATTAAAAAAAGATCTACAATTCAGCATCTCAATTTTTATATCTGGTTGAGGGCACTAGCAGTTGGATTTTTTTTTTTTTTTGGTGGGTTGTTGGCAGAGAGTGGGTGATCAATTACTTTCAGTGCACCATTAACTCAAAATGAAATATTTTCCAATCTAGTTGCCAGGAAATCAAGTTGCGAATCAAATGCGCATAGGAAAATTCCTTGTGGCAATAAATGAATCCTTCCTGATTGTTTACAATGAATCTCCTAGCAGTCAAACAATGACTAGTCCATGTATTTTGATGATGCTCTTGCAAGCAAGTCAATCAAAGGTCTGGCATGACAGATAACACCAAATATTGAATATAGTGATTACCACCAAAAGAAATTTATGGGTTTCTTGTGATTGCTCTTTGAACTTCTAGAGAAGAACCAAGGAGGGTGACTTAATTCTAAATATCCTGAAACTTGAGAAGATATTTTTATAGACTTTGGGTATAACTATTCTTAGGGTATTTGGCTGTGTATATATGGGGTACAAAAACTGATGTTTCATGAGCATGATTCCATGCTTGGAGGTTCTTGCATACCATAAATAAGATTGGAAGAATGCATACAAGAAACCTATTGGCTATAATGCATAGACAATAAGTAAGCGATATACCTGTATTTAAGGCTCCATATGGCCTCGCTTGGGATAAAACAATAATGTTCCCAACTGATAGCTTAGCTTATGAACAGTTCTATATGATTAAGCATTTGTAGTGTAGGATTCAGTCCAAAGGGCAAATTTTCATAGTATCATTTGAAATAAACTTTATGGTATACATACCATGCAGATGCATAGTTGCATATATGGTTTCCTATGCTAGCATAGGGTTTTTTTTTTCCATGGTAGCCTTTTCCCTCTGTAATACAAAATGTTTTCAATATGAACTGCACTAATCAGTCAAGAAATGATAGGATTTCTCTATGATGAGTTCAATAGCATCCTTCAATAGTATATATGTGCCATTGTTGGGGAAAAAAGTCAAAAACCAAGATGAAATTTCTCTTGTATAAATAGAGGAAAGTCAAAAGTCAGGATGAAATCAACTGTTGCTCTGCCATCAAATTCTAAATTTTCTCCATCAAGAAATCTGCTCCTGTAGCACCAACAATTTTGTTTTCGGTGTTAGAAATTGCGTCACCCCATCTCTTTGCTTCCAGCTGTGTAAGATTGCTCTTTTTGCTTTTCAAATCTCATCCTGTCATCAATTTTTACCTCACGTGTGAGTCCTGAGGAGTGATCTCCTACTTTAAAACCTCTTCAAAGGGGACAATTAACTAGCTAACATGATCTGACCTATCAAAATACCTTAGCTTGACAGCTGGAAGTTTCTACATTGGGTGCCTTGCTTTAGAAACTCTACAGGACCTTGCACCCTCACTCACTTTCCAGGTGGTTCCTTACTCATAATTTCTTTTGGAAGTCTGCTGCTCTGCTTTTGCACTGACTCTAAATCTTTGTAACCAAAGTGTTAAGTGATGATCGTTCCCTCCAAATACCCTTAGCCTGCAATAAACCAAGGCATTAGAATCACTACTCTTATAATTAAACCCAACCCAGGCCCCACCCCCACAAAGGTGCCTAAAAAGTCAGCTTCTCTAACTTTTTGGGCACCTTAAACATGCAGATAAACACAAGCGCACAATTAACAAAAATGGATGTATTGGCGTAATATTCGGTGTCATATTCTTTCCATGTTAAGTGATTTCCCTTTCACTTCATCATTTGCTAGACATCTCATTTGTTGATTGATACCATGGGCCGACAAAGTTGGATGCCAGTAATAGAAAGCAACCTTAGCAAATCATCTAATTGTAGATTTCACTATCTTATTAACCTAGATGTCCAACCTTTTCTCCACATAGGTCTCTTCAAGTTCACTAAGGTCTATAAGCACTCTCTAAGGTTTCTTTTCGACCAATTAACTACTCTTTAATTGAGGTGGAATGTAGGATTGATTGGTAGGATGGAAAAGATGTATAAGGGACTCACTTAGGACAGGATGCAATCAAACTTGTTGAAATTAGTTAGATGCCAATGAAATCTACAAAATGTGTATGCTATGTAATTTTGCTACAAAATTGCTGGGTTTGCAGTCAAAGATATTTCATGATTGTTAGTGCTATGTAGGGATAACATGGACTTAAATGAAAGATTGTGCTCATTGAATTGTGTTAACCTTACACTATGGAGCTAAAGTATCTTTTTTTCTTGTAGGATGTGGCAGTTAAAGTATTCTCAAAGCAGGAATATTCGGATGAAGTCATACTTTCCTTCAGACAAGAGGTAACTTTCAAAAAATCCTGTGATTATATTTGATATATTTAAGAAGCAGAACCTTGTGATAGGCAAAAAAGCAGTTCTTTATGCCATCCTTTACTTTTCATGATTAGTTGCAACATGTCAGCTGTTAACATTTTATTTGAGTTATGACACTGATACATGAATCATTTAGGAGTTATAGTTGATTCATCAAGTAGAGATATACTTGATTTGTTTAACAGGTTCTTTATGTGATTATTTGCACCTGTATGCATCTTAGATGTGAATGCATGCCAGAGAAGAATAGTATCACACTTGGATTGATTTGCTAGATTTTACAGGTTTAAGCCTAGGCCTGTTGGAATTTAGATTTCTGTCCACCAGTACATTCATAGCAGTTCATATCAGTATTCCATCCTTGAAGATTAGCACTACCTGTTGATGCTGATAGCTGCTGATTTCATCTGTACTTTCAGCTGTTGAGATTAGTCTTCATCTTTGTTGATGGCTTGTGTGTAGCCACTCCTTTTTTAATGCATGATTCAGTTTATCTTTTACTAGTGCTATTATGAAGTAATAAAACTATAATTTTCATTATCTAGGTCGCATAATAAAATGGAGAAAGTTGATTCACTCATAATTTCATATGTTTATCCTGGACAGTAAATTTTGTGCTTGAAAGTTGATTTCTTGAGTTTTTTTTTAACCCAAGAGCAAGGCTTTAAGTCCTGCAAAGGAAAAAGAAAAGGAAGGGGGGAGGTGGGGAAGAGATAGCACAAGACATTCACCATCCCTGAGTGGCGGGGTGTGACATATCCTGTTACATGAAAAAATTGGGATGGCAATGTTCCTGGACAGTAAATTTTGTGCTTGAAAGTTGATTTCTTGAGTTTTTTTTTTAACCCAAGAGCAAGGCTTTAAGTCCTGTAAAGGAAAAAGAAAAGGAGGGGGGGAGGTGTGGAAGAGATAGCACAAGACATTCACCATCCTTGAGTGTCCATGTGTGACATGTCCTGTTACATGAAAAAACTGGGAGGGCAATGTTCCATGTGATTTGAATTCTTGTACATGAGGAATCTTAAGTTAGATTAATATCAAAGTACAACCTTTATAGCTTGGGTCATTCTTGAATGCAACATGGACACTATCTGGATCACCATCCACATGGGTTTCTCTTCATCAAACATCAATCCTAGAATGCTAAGGAATGTTTATGTTGGGCTCTTTTTTTTAAAAAAATTTATATTAATTTAATTCTATAAGAACATGATGCTATATTTTTAAAAAAAAAATGGATGGAAAATTGATTGCATGCCCCTTCTACAATATAAATAATTTGACCATGATCAATTAACTATTTGACTTTCATTATTTCTTGTATATGCATTGTTGTGGATTAGTTTAACTTTACAACAACTTCAAATTACAAAATTTAGTGGTCAGTAGATTGTATTACTCATGTCATCTAAATATAGTTTTATTGATGAAGGTATCGCTTATGAAGAGGCTAAGGCATCCAAATATACTACTCTTTATGGGTGCAGTTACTTCTCCTCAGAGACTTTGCATTGTGACGGAGTTCCTTCCACGGTTCGTTCTTCACTTCGCTTATATTTCAAAATGAAAGCAACCTGAAGTCCATTTTGTGATTGTTTGGTATTCTTTACCTTAAAGCTATATACTTGAATTGTTGACAACATAAATCAGCTTGTTTAGGAATTAGAACACAAATTTTATTTTTGAGAAAAGGGTCTAGTCTTTTATGTTTATCTTAACAAATGAAATTTGTTATTCCTTTGTGAAAAGGTTCTCATAAGAGGAAGTCTAGTTAGATAGATAATCGTTCATCACAGATATGTTGTGAAGCAGTTCATCGTGGTTGCCTAAAGTTTCTAATTAGGGATCTACTTAAGTATTTTTTGCACTAATTTCTTTCCATGATGATATATTACGAAATTCTAAGATTTATTGTATATCAAGTGTGAAACCAATATGGGTATTCTGAATTGGTCAGTTCAAAATACCTTCAAGTTGGTTTTCATATATCAAGCTCATTGAAGTTTTAATTTTAACTTTTACTGTTTGGTTTTTATCTTCTAGAGATTCTATAGCATGTATATTTGTAACATATTTCATTCTGACAAGTTTTGAGAAGCAGTAAGTATTTGAGTTGAAAACAAGTTATGAAAATGTAAAGCCGGGTCCAGGCCCCCATGCCCTTAAACCAAACCCAGAAAAAGAAAAAGAAAAACCTTCCCATTTATCATCAGTCATTTTTCAAGACTTCTCCTCAAATCTAGGGTCAGCTATAGAGCAAAGCTTTAATTGAAGAAGGATCCACAGAAGGATGAGGCAGATTTTATGGTTGATTGGGAGCTTGATGTCAATCCTTAGAAGCAGGAAACTTGTTCCCCTGCCAGCTTCCTGAGTGTTTCCATATTCTTTTTGAGAAACATGCTTCCCTAAACTCCATCCAACTCTGCTCCTGCACCTGCTTCTAGTAAGATGCCAACCCTCTATAATTGGTGGGGAATTCCTAGCCAAGGGAAATGAGGCAAGATAGGGTCCTTCCATTAAACTTATATGGCTCCTTGGTGGTAAGGAGGTTTAACTTGTTAGCTTCAATTTCAGTTCACGCAACCATGGAACAACCCCCCTAGAATTTCCCTAGACTTGCAAAGAATAGATGAAGGGATAAGATGATGATTTCTGATATATGTAGGGAGTTGTTCACCTTAAATGCACAAATAAACTAAATAGTCAAATGAAACAGTCACAGAGCACACATACACATGAATGTATATGAGATGGGCCTGTTGAAGAAAGCCTGCAGAGTAGCCTTAATATCAAAAGCAAATCCATTGCTCAAGAGTGAAGAATCTGCTCGAGATACTCTAACCATCTAAAGTTACTAACATGGTATTGGCCCAAGTTTTCAGGATCAAGCTTAGTGTTCTTCGGCATTCTTGAAGCCTGTCTTGTGAGCCATCTGCAGTAGTGTCTTTGGCACAAGCACTGAGCTCTTGGTTATGACGCATGAGAAAACTTTTCTTCTCCTAAACTCTGCATGGAAAACATTTGATCTTCACAATTCTCAAGCAATATACCCCAGTTTTGGTCTCATGCCTTGGTGCTGAAAAGTGATCAAAAGCATTTTTTTTTTAAATTTTTTTGTGCATGCTAATTGCAAAACAATACACTCTCGCTTGCATTGGGAGCTAATCCTTGTAAGCATACCAGCATTGTCTTCTATTATTGCAATAGTTGGGTGGCTATTTAGATGGAAGCTTCATTGAAACTGCTTCAAACTGCAGCCCACGTGGCGAAAATATTGATAAAAAGATTGGCAATACCCATTTTAATAGTGAAACAAAAGGTCAACAAATATTCATTATTAACCCCACGTGTATAAACCTTTTAGATTGTAGCTACATCAGATGTTGTAATCTGAAAATTCAGCATTGAGATGTATATGGTAGATTGAGCGATTATAGACTACAATTTCAAGAACGCAGCTATTGATTATATAGCTGCATCTTGTGTTTCAATTCAATAGAAAGTTTTCTGTATTATCGTTCTTTGTTTGATATCTATTCCAAATGCAGTGGGAGTTTGTTTCGGTTGCTTCAAAGAAACAACACAAGATTGGATTGGAGACGGCGCATTCACATGGCTTTAGATATTGTAAGTATATTTTCACACATAGATTAGAAAAGGATTTGATGACACTTGATTCTATTTATAAATCTGGTGTAAGAATATTGTTCAAGGGTGTTCTTATTACTCCAAAATTTTATTTTCTAATTTTATTTTCGTTTGCTCATTTCCCATAGTACTCCCATCACTTGAACAGAACATCTAGAAGATGGTTTTGTTAGGAGGATGGAAAGGTCTAGTTCATTTTTGTGGCAGCCATGTGAATTTGCTTATGTGGCAATGTTGGGCATCAAACCGAAACCTTGACACTTGAACTTTTTATTTCACATTGCTCATGTAGCAGTAAATCATGTAGCTTAGAATTGCAAATTGTGGTTGTTGATCATGTTATGCCTGCTTTTATCCTTGGAACAGGCAAGGGGCATGAATTATCTTCATCATTGCAACCCGCCTATCATTCATCGTGATCTGAAGTCATCAAATTTGTTAGTTGATAAGAATTGGACTGTGAAGGTGTGCTTTTGCTTCTTAAAGATTGAAGTCTACCACATCATATACGCACGTTACATCCTTGTTTATCTTTGTGGTGAACAGGTTGGGGATTTTGGTCTTTCACGTCTGAAGCATGAAACATATCTGACAACAAAAACTGGGAAAGGAACGGTATGTGCATAAACTGCACATTCTTAGTTACAATATCTCCTACTTATTTTTCAGTATCAAATTAATTATCTGATGATGGTAGCTTCTAGACATCTATCTTAACCTAACAACTTGCCATTTTTTGTTCTCAGCCACAATGGATGGCTCCAGAAGTTCTCCGAAACGAGCCTTCAGATGAAAAGTAGGTCGATTGTCTTAGCATATCATTGATTCAATGTTCAACTTGTTGCTTGAAGGCAATGAGGGAAGTACTCATCTTTTTTATTATTTTTATTCCTTTTGTTATGGAAAATAGGTCTGATGTGTATAGCTATGGGGTAATACTGTGGGAACTTGTCACTGAGAAGATCCCTTGGGACAATCTCAATTCAATGCAGGTAATTCCCTGCTGAAGTTCTGTCATTCTTCTACTATCAAATAGTTAGCTTTTACTTATTTTCATGCAGTTAATGAGAAAATTTTATGGATTCGACATCATAAGATACTATATAATATTGACTTAAGGACTTTTTTTTTTTTTTTTTTTGACTGTTTGGTTGCTTTTCGATAACTCCAGAATGATTGGAAAGACATTTTGCTCTTTTTTCTTTCTTTTAACTAACAATTTTTTTTTTTTAATGCAATCAGCTAAGTGCTTCTTTATATTATGATGGCATGCTTCTCTAGTTCACTTCACGGTCATAATGTGCTTTAGTGTTTGCATTCTGATCTTTGAATATTTATTTTTTAGACTAAAAATCATAAAATCCAGGCCTTGTTGTACTCATATTGTCGATTGAAAGAGCATTAACTAATAAGAGGAAAAATATGCTAAATTGATATGGAAGTTGTATGCTACACTGATATGGAAGTTGTTGCATGCATTCTTGATCTGTTTTCACTTAAAGACTGTTGAGGCAACATGTCCAAAAATATGCCGTGACATTCTTGATAAACTTTGATGCTAAACTGTTCTTCCATTCACAACATGCTATTCTAGAGCAACTAATACGATTTGCATTTAGTTTTGAAACCAAATGCTGGTGGATAAATTCGATCATCTTCGAGAACTTTGCCTCCTAGACCTATGTAGAACTATCATGACCTTAAAGAGTTGCACATTATGAGTCTGATTATTTTGACTTTTAAATGATTTTATTATCCAACTCTGCCTATGTATGAGTTTTTTATGCAGTCGGTCTCAAGTCCGGATAAAAGAGGGTTGCGATAGGTTGACGGCCAGCGGAAAACTATAGTCACACCCTATGAACATGAATCCAATAGAGAAAATCGATAAAGCTAAGGCATTTCCCAGAAGCGACGCGTTGAATTGGACCCCAGATGTAGTGGAAATGGCAAGGATAGCTAGGGTGGTTTTCGGAAGCGATGTATTACATCGGCACTCAGGTGTGATGAAAAATAAGAGTTCCCATACCTTCATGGACGGGTGTGAGTAAAGAAGTTAGTCCAAGAAAATAAAAATAAAATAAAAAAATATTTAATACGTTGGAATATAGGGTCATTAATAGGAAAATTAATGAAACTAATAGATACAATGATCAGAAGGAGAATTAACGTAGCTTGATTTGCAGGAGACCAAGTGGATAGGTGAAAAAGCAAAAGAGGTTGATGGTTTTAAACTTTGGTATACAGGCAAAGATAGGAATAAAAATGGAATAAGAATTATTATAGATAAAAGTTTAAAAGATGAAGTTGTAGGCATTAAGAGGATAGGATATAGAATAATTTTAATTAAATTAGTGATATATGAGGAGTTAATAAATATTATCAGGGTTTATGCTTCTCAAGTAGGTTTATATAGTGTGACAAAGCAAAGTTTTTGGAAGAATATGGATGGACTAATTCAAGAGATTCCTATCGAAAAAAATATTTATTGGAGAAAATTTGAATGGACATGTAGGAAAGTATAATATAGGTTTTGAAAGAGTACATGGAGATTATGGATTTGGAAATAGAAATAACGAGGAAAATATCATTTTAAAGTTTACGATAGCATATGATTCAGTATTAGCCAATATATATTTTAAAAAGAGGGACTTTTATTTGATAACTTTTAAAAGTGGATATAATGCTATTCAGATAGATTTCTTCCTTATTAGAAAGATTGATTGAGTGTTTTGTAAAGATTGGAAGGTTATATCAGGTAAGGGTCTAATTACGCAATATAGATTAATGGTTTTGAATGTATATATTTAAAAATGAAGGAGAAAGATTATAGGGTATAAGAATCTAAGGATTAGGTGGTAGAATTTAAAAGGAGAGAAACTAATAACTTTTAAAGATAGAGGGATAAAGGAAGAAAAATGGAGTATAAATGGAGAGATTAATATCATATGGGAAGAGATGGATAATAGTATTAGAAAAGTAGTTATAGAGGTATTAGGAAAGTCAAAAGAAAAAGGACCATATGATAAGGAAACTTGGTGGTGGAATGAGAAAGTTTAATTAACGATTAAGGCTAAAAGAGAGTGCTATAAAAAACTACTTAAATATAAGAATGGAGAAGCATATGAAAATTATAAGATGGTTAAAAAAAAAGTTAAAAAGATGGTACGGAAAGTGAGATGTAAGGTATATGATGAATTTTATTATAAGCTAGAAACTAAAGATGGAGAGAAAAATATATATAGAATTGCAAAAGTAAGACAAAGAAACTAGAGATTTGTTTCAGATTAAATGTATTAAAAATGATGATCAAAAAGTTTTTGTTAGGAAGAAAGAAATCAAAAAAAGATGGAGAAGCTATTTTAATTAAATAAAAATCATGTAGATAATTTAGGATGTTCTATTAGCTCCATTGAGGTAAAGTTATGGTGTATACTCATACAATTAGTACGTCTGAAGTAAATGAGGCTACAAAGAAAATAAAAGTAGGAAAATCTGTGAGACCTGATAAGATTCCTATATAAGTATGGAAATGTTTAGGTGATGCTGGAGTAAAATAGGTGACAAATTTATTTAATAATATTTTAGAAACTAAAAATATGCCTAATGAATGGAAGAAGAGCATTATAGTACCAATTTATAAGAATAAAGGAGATATTCAAAACTGCTTTAATTATCGTGGTATCAAACTCATGAGTCATACTATGAAACTTTGGGAGAAAGTAATTGAACGTAAATTGAGATGTACTACAAAAATATCAAAGAATCAATTTAGTTTTATGCCAGAAAGGTCGATTATACAAGCTATTTTCTTTCTTAGGAGGCTAATGGAGATGTATAAAGCAAATAAACAAGATCTTCATATGATTATTATTGATTTAGAGAAAGCATATGATAAGGTCCTTAGGAAAATCTTATGGTGGGTGCTAGAAAAAAAAAGGAGTAACTGTTAGATATATTAACATAATAAAAAATATGTATGATAGAGCAATTACTAGTGTAAGAACTATTGATGGTAATACTAGCGAATTTTTTATTATAGTAGGCTTACATCATGGATCTGCTTTCAATCCCTATTCTTTTGCTTTAGTTATAGATGAGCTTACTAAACATATTTGGGATGATATTTCATAGTGTATGTTATTTGTAAATGATATAGTACTAGTAAATGAAATTAAGGATGGAATTAATTGTAAGTTGAAAATATGGCGAAATGTATTAGAATTTAAATGTTTTAGGTTAAGTAGGATAAAGACAGAATACATAAAATGCAATTTTTGTACAATTAGAAATAAAGATGAATGTAGAGTATAAATTGGGGACTATGAAATTGCTAAGAATGATCCTTTTTGGTATTTAGGATCGATTATTCATGAAGAAGAAGAGATTGAGAATGATGTTGTTCATAAGATTAAAGCAGGTTGGATAAAATGGAGAAGTGCAATTGAAATATTATGTGATCGTAAAGTACCTGTTAAGTTGAAGGAAAAGATTTATATAACAATTATAAGACCATCTATGTTTTATGGAACAAAATGTTGGGCAAATAGAAAAATATACGTACATAAGATGAACGTGGTGGAAATAAGAATGTTAAGATAGATGTGTGGTAATATAAGAAAAGATAGAATAAAAAATAAAATCATTTGTAAAAAGGTAGAGGTAGTTTCAATCGAGGATAAATTAAGGGAAGGATGACTTAGATGGTTTGGACATTGCAACGTAGACCTAGAGATGCATCTGTGTAGAAAAGTGACTTAATACATGTAAAGGGAAAAGGAAAAAAAAGATAGAGGTAGACCGAAAATCACATAAGAGGAAGTGATGAAGAAAGACTTAGAATTTTTGCATCTTATAAAAAATGACTTTAAACAGAGCTGAATAGAGATTAACTATTTATGTAGCTAACCTTAATTAGTTTGGGATTAAGGATTTGTTATTGTTGTTGTTGTTTTTGTTGTTGTAATATGATTTTATTGTCCAGGTCATTGGAGCTGTAGGTTTTATGAACCAGAGGTTGGAGCTCCCGAATGATCTGGATCCACAATGGCTGTCAATTATTGAGAATTGTTGGCATAGGTTAGCTCTACTTGACTTTCTTAAACAAAATCTGCCCTGATGCTTTCTATTTCTCTAACTAATCTGTGTTTTGGACTTATACAAACAGTGAACCACATTTGCGGCCAAGTTTCCAGGAGATTATAGAACGATTTAAAGATTTGCAGAGGCAGTATGTTGTCCAATCTCAAGCGCAACGCTCTGTACCTAGTGACACTTCCCAGAGTAATGCAAAAGGGAGGGCTCAGGAATGAGGTCATCAAACTCGAAGATTTATTTGCCAGTGTGTGCATCAGCCATGGATCCAATGAGAAGTATCATTCATTCAACATTGGGATACAACCACAATGAGCTAGAGATTGTACACTTACTGCAGGACTATGTGTCCTCTGGTGGGCACAGCTCAGCTGCATACATTCTACTACTCAAGGAGCATGCAGCTCTGTGGCTGAAAAATTGTTGTGCCAGCTCGTAGCCCTTTTTTTCCCAAAAATTAATCAGCCAATTGTAAAATTGCCCCTGATCATCCACAACAGGTGGAAGATTTTTTTCCTTTTCAGTTGTGTAAGTTGTTCCTAGACTAGTGAGTTTTGGTGGTCAGGCTGCTTGAATGAAAAGCAAGTGCCATTGGATGTTTGCTAACCTCCTAGTTGTAAAGAGGACTTGTTAGAGCCCTACTAAAATATTGTATTATAAGAGTTGAAGCTTCACTGCAATATTTTTATTTTCATTTTTCCATGACTTTCTTATGCGGAACAATAGTAATATGTTCATTGTTGAGGCTTGAGTCGTGTATATGAGAGGCTCGAGAATGATTGTTGTGGCAATAAAGTGTTAACATGTAACAGTTCTTTCCATTGATGGATCAATTCCAATGGGGAGACAGTCATTTTCACTCCCTATGGTGTTGTGTTGGCTGGTGGAGCAATAATAATAGCCTGTTAGCCAGCATTAAACACCCAGATCAAACGCCAACTGAAGGTTCACTTAGCAAAGTTTAAATGAAGAAAAAAACCAAGAGGCAGCAGAATTTATGGTTTCAATCAATCCAAACGGATGTCCATATGTGCCTGTGGCTGTACCAATCATGGTCGCTATTCCATCACTGAGATTACTTGTGGCTGACAATAATCTGTTTTGGAAGTCTCATGGGGCATTGCCGTTGGTAAGTTTAGGCCTCACACATGGAATCTAGACTGAGATTATCCATCAGAGAAATGACAAGAATTGCAACATGGGATCTAGACTGTGCTTGGAGTAAAACAGATTCAATCATAGAAATTATCAGAACTAAAAGGTTGCTGTTTGACAGAAAAGGAGTACACAGAAATATATGGTTGCTTAATATTTCCTGGTACAAGGGAGTCATCTTTTAAGCAAAATTTAGAGTTCATACTGATGCAAGAAACTAATTCTTTGTTTCATTTTCAGGATTTCCACCTGACTGCCTGAGATTACATTGCATGATTACAAAAATGGAGCCAAAAGAATGTGTCATGGGAACTTCTAATGGAGTAAAGAGCGAATGGCAGCAACGGCGTCGCCTTTGTGCTCCCTCAGTGTTCTCTCTGCCACCTTCTTGTCCAGCTGCATAGAATGGGAGGGTGTTATTGGTAGGGGTCATGAGAGAAGTAATGAGAACAAGAAAGGAAAGGTTTTTACCTCGAGCTCATTTGCGATGATGTCAACATCAGTAGGATTGATCTTGACAGCAGCCAGTTCCTTCTCCCTGAAAGGAATTGTATCAGCTCAGGCTGAACTCATGGTATATATAAAAAACTATCCAGTGCTTTGAAAACAAGACTAGCCATATGAACACCTTCTGGAAATATGGTAAACAAGCATAAATTGAGTGATACTTGCCTTCAAATGTTTTGAGCATCTAAAATTTATCTGGAGAGGAGACACATCCAAGTTAAATGGCCTGTTTGAATTAGCTGTTGGCCAACAGACAATCAAAGGTGCCCCCAACAGCCAATCCAAACAGGGCCTAAATAATTGTTTTCAATTTATCTGGCCTAAGCTTGCTCCTAAATCAAAGAACTGGAATTCTGATCACATTTTATCAAACACTGAGACAGCTTAGATAATGTCAGCATGCTTCTTCCTAAAATTAAGGTTATTTAGAGGGAAAATGCTGAGTCAAAGACTTCTGCAAGACAATGAGCTTAGCCCAACATTGGAAGACCAGGTTGCCAGCAATCAAAATGGCATCCTAATTGCCGTATTATAGGTAGTGAAGAATGAAACCAATACCAAATAAGTAATCATCAAAACCACGCAACCATAGAATCAGTATCATAGCACAGCTACTATGTTTCGGCACTCGCTTGGGAGACATATTGCTGCATTGCTTCTTGGTCTCCCTTGCTAGATAAGAAGGGAAGACATGAAGAAAATGAAGAAATAGCAACATCGCTAGCCAGATTCACATTGTAAAGGTCAAGACCTAAGGTGGAGAATTTTTTGCATTTTGCAGTCATTGGCTGGATCAATAATTCCATTAAGACTCATGTTGGATGTCAGAGTTTACCATCTTAAAAGGTGAAGAGCTAGAGATTGTGGGGCTTCATGAAATAGTTTGAAAGCTAAGGATTTGGAGAATAATAATAATGAGATGTCAGGCAATGATGGTACCAATCATATTAATCTCAATAATTTCACTCATGGAAGACACCCATATTGACAAGACATCACCAAAACCTTTGCATCATATTATTCTTCGAAACTCAACTAGGAGACTAATTGCTTCTTTCTTTCCATTATGTTCCATAAACAAAAAAGAAAATATAGAGGCAGTAAAGCATTCGTGACACATCCAGAGCCACAGTAGCAGAATAGGCAGCAAAAAATTTGATTAAGAGAGAGAAAGAAATGATTCAAGTTGATGATATAAAACAAGCAAATGGACAGAATATCATGACACAGTTAACAAAGTATGAATAACAACCATCTGCAGTATGAATATCAGCCATTTGCAGTGCCAAGACAATGTCATGATCAGATATGGTAACATGGACAAGAGTAGTGGCCTGCTATTTATCAATGTTTTGTCATAAGCTTCATGGAACATACATGGTAAAGAATATTCATAGTGACGGATGGAGTAAACAAGCAACCTTATGAACCAAATAGTTATGTGATGATTCATGTCCCCATAAACTAGCTTTAGAGCACCAATTTGACAAACTGAATGCAAGTTGGAGTAGATCATATCATCAAGGGCAGAGAGAGTTAAGCCCATAAGGGAAAAAAAAAACAAACAAGACCACAATAAGTCTGTTCGATGAGTTTTTTCTGGAAGAGCTCAACAGGACATCAGGAATATGCTTCAAGAGGCTGTTTAGAGAAATAGCACTACATTGAAAATGAATGGTTATGAGGAGGATCTATACGGCTGGTGGGACCTACAGTCAGATGTCACAAACAACAATCGATCGCTTGACGATCTGCATCCCTTAAAGTAGTCTTATAATTAGGTTTTTGAAAGAGTGAATTGCAAAGAAAACACATAAACAATACCTAAACAATGCCAACCCTTGATCAGCAAGGACATGTTATGCAATACTTTAGCCCTTTTGTATTGCATAAAAGATGTCAAACCTAAAATTATAATATAATATAGACATGACTGTATACAAAATAAAGAGGCAAACATTGGGAGTAACTTATCATCATCTATTAAAACTTATAATTATGAGTCTTTGTTTACTGCTGGCTGTTGATCTTAGTCTTCACCTTTTTCATTTGGGTTTGACTAGCATCAGCAGTTTTGAAGAAACAAGCATAGATCCAAGCTATAATGAGACTGTATCAAATATGCTTTTCTTTCATGCCTTTCTTTATTCATGGTTCAATATTCTAGTGTCCTAGGTGTAAAGGAACCACACCAATCCACCCCGAGCTAACCCAATGTTGGAATTTTTTACAGGTTAGCTCCTTTGCTATTTTGAAGTGGACATATTCCCTCCTTATTTAGGTTTATGGATTTAAGGTTTTACATACTCTATTCCAACTTCCCTAGAGCCTCGGTAGCACAATCGAGACAGCGACAGGTTCTCTAGCCCAGTGGGGATAGAGTGATAGAAGTATTGAGACTCCAAGATAAGGTTATGATGAGATAAGCTGTTTATCATTACAATAGGTATTAAGTAGAAGTGCAGCGATGTATGCAGCTAAGGCATCATAACAGACCAAGAGATTTGATACTTGTTTCTACACAACTTGATATAATATAAACATGATTGTAAACAAAATAAAGAGGCAAATATTGGGAGTAACTTATCATCATCTATTAAAACTTATAAGTTTGATCTTGATCAACACAATAGATGCAGCCTAAATCATTAGATGAGTATGGACTTCCCCATGGAGATCATCATAAGTTTCCTCTGCCAAGTTAATAGAAAGACAACTGCTTAACAATCCACAAGCACCAGAACTAATAGGTGAATAAGAATATAATCTTAGACTTCATTTAGTAGAACCACTAATTTTTACTTGGAGGAGAAGGCAGAAGATCTCAACTTGAAAATCGATCTCAACTTGAAAATCATAGGGTGCTGAAAAGCTGCAAAACCTTCATTACAACTCATTTCAAGATATAAACTCACCACTTCTAATGTGATAAAACAATAAACAAAATGAGATATTGGAGAAAAAAATTGATAGCAGCATAGGTGAGTCAATGCGTATAACACAACTTCAGAAGCAATAGCATCAATGTTCCCACAAAAGTTAAAGCTCTTTTAACTTATTGATTTAGAAAATGAGAAACAATGTATGAATATGCACAAAACAATGGTATAAACCTCAAGGTCTCTAACAGTGACATGTTTCTGTCAGCCATATCATTTATGTGTATGGATAGGGCTGCTGAGGGTTTTCTAAATATGAATATGATGGAAATCAGAGACACACTTATTAACAACAAAAGCATTTTTTGGCTTTCTTAGATCATGCACAAACTAAAGCATGGGGCAGACTCATCGGGCAAAGGAAGACTATCAATAAAGCTCACATAATAAAGAAAACAAACTAGAAGAAGTTAAAAGCTTGGACTCTACATATAATAATGTTAAGAGGAATGTAACAAGGAATAAATGCATTAGAACTGAATGCACCAGTCAAAAGATAAAAGCTGTATCCATTTAGAATTAAGTGCAAAAGATTCATTTAAGATGGAACAGACATGTTATAGGATCTCAGAAGTACTTCATAAGAAAGTTTGGACTGGGAAAATTAAAGGAAAAACTTAGGACAACATGGCTGTAATTTCTGAGAAAGATTTCACATACACAGCTTTAACACAAGATGTAGCTTTTAATAGATGTGAACCACAAAGAAGAGTTCATGTAGCTGATCCCAAGTAACTGAAAAATTGGCTTGTAAACCTCAGCCATATCTTTTTCTTGATAGTAAACCATTACAATCAAGCCTTATCCCAACTATTTGGGAATAACAGGTGGATGCCCCAATAGTCACACATATCTTTTGCTTGATATATGCAAATGCAAAGCAATCGAAATCCATATGCTGTAATTTGGAAGAAGAAGAAGTTCACCATGATAGTTCCTAAGCATTCACCATGATGCATGAACTGAGAGTGGGGGTAACAAATAAGATCCATGCCACTAAAGTTTTTGCATGCCATCTGAGGATTCTAAACAGATAAGGATTTGGTAGATACTCACTCACCGCATTCTCATTGCATTCCAATCAGCTTCTTTTGAAGAAGCAAGAGCTGCCATGGCCTGCGTGATACCCAAAAAAAAAAAAACGACAAGTTGGAAGAAAGGACATATTAATGACAACAAATAACAATCTAATCTTGTTCAAATATTTAAATAAAAAAAAAAAAACAAACTCTTCACAAGAAAAGACTTCAAGCATCAAATCATCCTACTTGACCTTTTATCTTCTTTTATCCCAGTGAATGTAACATCTTCCTTGAATTAATCTAGAAAGTGAAAAAATCGCTTTCGATTTTTCTTTCGCTTCTCTAATAATGTTATTTGTCTACACAGGAGGCAATAGCATTTATGCTTTTTTTTTTTTTTTTTTTTGCCGGGGAAAAACAAAATCAGAGACACCATACTCTAGCTAGAGAAATACCAGAACGAGAATCAAAAGGTGCCCTTTTGACTACGGTAATAACATAAAAGAGGCATCTTTTCTTGAAATGAACTCCAAGTTAACGCAAAAGAAACACTTTCGGCAGAAAATTCGCACGTAAAACCCAATGGCAACACGAATCAAGGAAAAAAACATTCAAGAACGCAGCGCAAACTACGAAAACCCATTCTGAGAAACCGAACGAAACATCAAAGCAAGAAAAACTAGGGAAAAAAAAGGGGGTCTTTATGCCGATCGGTTCAAAGACCCAGAGAAAAGACGCAATTCTTCGATGCTTTTTTTTTTCCCTTTAGATTACACAGAGAAAACAACAGATGATAGAGAGGAGGAGACTGCTGACGCTTTGGACGCGGGTGGAGTCGAGCTGGCGGTCTTCGACGCGGTCGGTGAGCTTGTCGAGGGCCTTGCTCTGCTGCTGCAAGTCCTTCGAGTCCGCCGCCGCCGCCGCCGCCGCCGCCGCCCCGCCTTCTTCTCCGCCCTCCATTCTTCGCGAGCGTCGCCGGGAGCTGAGAAGGCAGCGGATGCCAGTTATTAGTGGCCTCCTGTGGGGCTGCAAAAGGTTCGGGTTGGGTTCCGGTTTGGTTCTTGACCCGGACTCAGACCAAAACCATATTTAACCTCAAATGAGAGAGCATTGATGGATGTAAATATTTGAGAAGAAACATTGATGGATGTGATCTACATTTTCTCTTTTACCTTTAGCTTAGTCAATGCACTCTTTTTTTTTGATCTAATATTGTGATGAATTCTTCGGCATTGGCTCGACTAATCTAATTCAAAATTTTACATGTTTGAATGTTAAAATTTAATTTATCGAATGAATTAGATGAAAAAGTAAGTATGATTTAAAAGTTGAGCTAGATGGAGAAAATTAAATGGAGCTCAATTTAACTCAATGCAACTCGAGAATATATATTAGAGCTGATTACATACTAGATAGCCTTGCTAGCTTGCTCAAATTAGATCGAAATATTGTTGACTTGGGCTAAAAAAAATCTTTACTAGAACATAAATAAATTAAAATAATTTAAGCCTAATAGGTGGGCAGGATATTAGCTTTTTAAGCATAAGCATCCAACCTAGCTATCAATGTGTTTGATTCACGATATAAACTGAGAATCGATCCAAGCTTGTAATGCTTGATGTCTTATAATAATTATAACTAATATTAAAATTATGTGATGCAATGAAATATCAATAATATAATATAATATTACTATATTGTATTATTAAACTTGGCTATTTTCGTCTTTTGAACCTAAGATTTCCTAATTCACTCAAAACAACTATATGCCACATCTCAAGTGGAGCTTTTACGTAAAAACACTAAATTAAATATTTCTGATGGATTTTTTTTTTAACTTTTAAATGAGCTAAAAAGATATTTTTAAATTTTTATCAAACACTTTAAAATCATTCAAAAATATTTTTGACTCTTGTAAAAGTGCTCTTTAGCCCACCAAAAGTAATGTAAAATGAGGTGCAAGTACTTTTTACTTGACTTATTTTATTTTAACCTATCAACTATGAAAAAGAAATTATTTATTTCGTGAACAAATTTATCTTTTAAAAAATAACTAATGGTATTTAGCTTCAAATAAACTGCACTGCTCTACAAGATGACATGGTTTATATGAAATAAAGTAGATTAGGAGCAAATTAACTTATTAATTTTTAGCTAATTACAACCTCAAGGACCATATAGAGATGTTCAGAGTAATTTATAATATATCAATAGGGATAAAAGATTTAAACCTAAATATGTTATGCAAACAAATGATTATAGTTAATGTATTACTAAAACATTATATCAAACGAATTATGCAAGTTGGGTTGGTAGTGAGGTGGTAACTAAAACTTAAGAGACTATTTGAATGCCTATTTTTCTTGTCCAAAACATCTTCAACCTTGGATTTTATTAAAATAATCTAAAAAAGAAAGTTAAGAGAAAAAAAGGAGAAAATTCAGGAATTGGAAGATGGCTTATTTTGACTTTTATGGAGATATCTAATCTTCTTTCTATGATAAATGTTTTGAACCGTATGTTGTGTATACACCAAGAGTTCATTGGGCCCATAAATGCTAAATTGGCAGTTATATAATCAACAAATCTTATGTTTAGCAGTAAATCTTATAAATTGCACTGATTGTACCACATGAGAAGGGAATTATTCATGTATATATAATGAGAGCCTAATAGCATTGCTCTCTTTATATTAATTTGCATTACACAAAATTTTAGTAGTTGGAAACCTATTTGTAGTTTAAAAGGATCTCTCCAAATTCTCAGTCGTGTAATTATTTTATTCAATATTTCCTATATTTTAAGAAACCATTAGATATACAAGATAATGAGCTTTAAAATAAATTTAGAAAGTTTAAATGTTTTAGCAAGTAAAATGGTTATTTATTGATGCTCTAACCTAACATGCACATCATATGAGAAATAGGATTGGAATTGGATCTGGACTGGCCCGAATTCTGTTGATCCGATCCTTGAGCTAGCTTTTTTTAGTATTCGGATAAGGCTTAGGCTAAAAAATATAGCCATATCAATTTTGGGCCATGCTTGGATAGATAATTGGCTCGGCCCAACCCAAATCAGGCTCGCCTAAAGCCTGAGCACTGGCTTAGAACCCCTTCTCTCGTTTCTTCATGAAACTACTTAGTTAGAGAAACTCTGCTTAATGAGTTAGCCACCATGCCCCCTACCGTTCGAGGGCATTAGCTTGGATGAAAGGCCACCTTCCAGCTCCAATGATCCCCATCGAAAAGCTCCCACATCACCTTCCTTTTCAGTGCTGGCATGAGCTACCTTACCTCTTTTTATCATCTCGCTGTCGCTTTCTATGATCACGGTTGTGATTTCTCTTTCATCATCTACCTTACCATCTTCTTCATGGAGTCAGTCTTCTTTGAAGTAGTGCGATATTGATAGAGTCTATACTTATCATTATAAAGCTTTATTTCATAGCTTTTAAATTTTATTAACTCTGATAGCTTCTGAATTCATGTAAATCTTTTAACTTTGACAGCAAAGCAGTATTCCTACAGATATATGATTAGTTATAGTATAAGCGGGTCATATTTCCTTTCTTTCATGTTGGTGGCCTAATATATATTGATTGAATCCATTCTCATCCTTAGCATTTTTGAGACATGGGTTTTGGTAGGCCCATGCATGCATAAAGAGAATTTATTACATATAGGTCTTGGTGAGTTCATGCATAGCTAAAGAGAATTTAGCTACAATCATACATCCACTATATTAAAGAAATGAACCCTAAAACATAAACATTTCCTTATAAGTTTGACATAATCCACATATAACCAATTCTGGCAATAATTAAAGAACAAGATATGGTGCAATTCAGTATTGACTATTGGGAGGAATGAATTTTAATTATTTTCTAAAAACTATTTTGTAAGGATAGAAAAGAGCAAATATTTTTGGCAAAAAACTTAAGAAATGAATAGGATTGCATTTAAATTTCATAGAGTGGATGAACCCTTGTTATTTTTGAAAACAATAATTTTGGGCAGCAAGGGATAATCTATTCAAGATCACTAATAATCCAGATAAAGATAATGAAATCATCATATTTGATTGCCCTTTAATAATTTTATTCGGCAGTGATTTCAAATCATCTCTACGTTTAAAATAACTATCCAACTCGATGATCTTATACTTATCCTTGAGGACGGATATCCAAGATCACTTCTAAGCAAATGATCTTCGATTAAAATTTGTGAACCAAACATCTCTCATCTTTAGAAAAAGGAATCCTTGGTTTTATTTTCTTATTAATATAATATAAGTTAATGTCATAAAATATATTAAAATAATATAATATAATGATATTATTATATTTTATGGTCATAATAACAATAATAATAAAAGATAATATTATTATAATGTAACAAAATATTATTATCATATTACAATATTATAACTATATTGTAATTTAGTTATAATATAATATAATTTAATATTATAATAATATATTATTAAAATAAAATATTATAATTAAACAAAAATATTATTATAAAAAAAAATAAAATACTAGGAAATAATAATAAAATAATTAAAAATTACTTGATTTTTGTATTACATGGTCAACAATCTTAAATTTTTACTAATATACCGAACAAATTAATTATAGGTCATGGCATATAAAGTTAGACCACCAAAGATCATAACACCTCATCATGTCAATGATCATCAGTTCTCGGATCATTGATCCTACTTGCGTTATGAAACGCTCTCTAAATATATATTGTCAAGATATACTCCTTTCTTGGTTGCATGCCCCAACTCCCTTCCCTCCTCCCCACGCCGCCGACCCACCCAACCTGCCTCTCCTTGCTCCAATCATGCACCTCGATCCCCTATTTCCTCCAAATCCACGCCCAAATGCTCCGAAACCACCTCTTCCAAGACCCCTTCGCTGCCACGAAGCTCCTCCAGTTCGCCGCCACCTTCCCCCAGGGCAGCCTCCAGTACGCCCACAAGCTGTTCACCCAAATGCCCCAGCCAACCGTCTTCTCATGGAACACCCTCATCCGAGGCTTCGCCAACTCCCCTTCCCCCGCTCCTTCCCTCCACCTCTTCCGCTGCATGCTCTCCTCCGGTTGCCGGCCCAATTCCTACACTTTTCCCTTCCTCCTCAAGGCCTGCACCCGCCTCTCCGCCCTCGAGGCCGGCGAGCAGCTTCATGACTTCATGATCAAGTCCGGGGCCGACCGTGACATCTTCTCGATCAATGGCTTGATCCACATGTACACCACTTGCCAAAGAATCGCTCTCGGGCGCCGGGTGTTCAACACGAGCAATGCACTGGACATTGTCTCGTGGAATGCTATGCTGTCGGGGTACATCAATTGCGGACTTTTGGAGCATGCTCAGCACCTGTTCGATGAGATGCCTGAAAGGGGGATCGTTTCTTGGAATGCAATGATAAATGGGTACGCTAAGTCGGGCGATATCAAAACAGCTTCCAAGATATTCGATCGGATGTCGGAACGGAATGTTGAGACTTGGAACACCCTCATTTCTGGGCATGTGAAGTGTGGTCGATTGGATTTGGCTCGGAAACTCTTCGATGAGATGCCCATAAAGAATGATGCGTCTTGGAGTGCAATGATAACTGGGTGTGCCGAAGGGGGCTGCCCAGGCAAGGCAATGGTTTTGTTCGAACAGATGAAGGAATTGGGAGTGAGGCCCAATTTGGCAGCAATTGTGAGCATGCTGTCTGCTTGCTCCCAACTAGGAGCCCTTGAGCAAGGGAGGCAAGTTCATGCTTACATTGAAAGGAACAAAATAAAGATGGATTCAATTATTGGAGCAGCACTCATAGACATGTATGCCAAATGTGGGTGCATCGATAAAGCATTCGAGGTTTTTGATGCTTTGGTGCCAAAGGATGTGTTCTCATGGACGGTGATGATCGCTGGGTTAGCTTTGAATGGCCATGGTGCAAAGGCCTTGGAGCTCTTTGGCCAGATGGAATCAGAGGGGGTAATGCCCAATGAGGTTACATTGGTAGGTGTCCTGTGTGCCTGCAGCCATGGAGGGTTGGTTGAGCTAGCAAGACTATACTTTGATTCAATGAGGATGAAATATGGAGTCGAACCGACAATTGAGCATATTGGATGTATGGTCGATGCATTGGGGCGAGCCGGGCTATTGGAAGAGGCAGTTTCCCTTGTGCAAGCAGTGCCAGCCAATGCTGTGTTGTGGGGGACTTTGCTTGGTGCTTGTTGGATTCATGGAAATGCTGAGGTAGCAGAGTATGTCATCGATCGCCTTGTTGAGCTAAAGCCTGATGATGGTGGGGTCTATGTGCTCTTGTCTAATATCTATGCCATGAGAGGAAGGTGGGATGAAGCTAGAAGGGCGAGAATGCTAATGAAGTCAAAGGGTCTTGAGAAGATCCCTGGCCGCAGCTCGATTGAGGTCGATGGCATTGCTCATAGCTTTTATGTGAGAGATAGATCACACCCTAAAACATTTGAAATCTATCAGATGTTAGATGAGATTGGTGTGAAATTAAAACATGCTGGCTACCAACCAAACACAACACCAGTGTTACTTGATATAGAGGAGGAAGAGACAGAAAGCATGCAGTTACTCACCATATCTAGTTCATAGCCAGTGTTTTTTTTTTTTTTTTTTTTTAAAAAAGTTATCATTATTATAATTACATCAAGGATTCAGCCATCAGTTTTGGAAATACTCTCTCTTTTACATATTGTTGAAGATCACAAACTTGTAGATTGGAAGTTTCTCTTGTGAGCTTGTTTGGTTGATGTCTTTTGATTTATCAGAACATAAGCAATGCCTGAAATAGTGTAATAGCCGTTTTATTAATAAAAAAAATATTTATTATCTCGTAGCTGCTTTGTTCTGGCTTGCCCATGATTCATTAGTGATCCCATATGGCTGGTGAATGATACAATTTCTCAAAGTCATTTTATGAGACATGCAATGAAGTTTCATCCAGGTACAAAACATTTTCTCGGGCAGCCATGCCAATGGTCCAGAGATTGATATGGGAGCTTGTCGGCAAAACAACTGTATCCACCACCACCTTCAATGCTCAGGAATTCCGGAGCTATCCATTCACCAGCCAATCAATTCCCTGGAGTCATCCAAAGTTCCAATAGTCATTGCCTCCATGTCCAAGAAAACCACATCCAGAAGCATCCACTTTACACCAGATACACTTAAAAGATATTATCATAGAGATTCTGATCTGGTGACACTTTTCCAATGTTTTCTTTGCCAGTTTCTCAGCACCTTCCTTTGTGCGTGTCATGCGGCCGAGCATTATAATATTGGAGTCGCACCAAAACAGACAAAGCCACCGCCCATGCGGAAGGTTGCGCGGATAAATGGCACCGCCAAATATCTGGTAGCATATTCTGGGCGGTTGTGGAATGTCTCCATCTGATTCTTGTTGGCTATGTTGGGTCGGCTATTCGGTTGACCGTTGGCTTTATCAACTGGTTTATATTTTATGGAAATTTATATTCATTATGTAGTTTATATTTGAGTTCACTTGCCCAGCTCATAATATGGCTTCAGACTTGGCTCAATGCCTCTAGAGAGCTCAAATCAGTCTTGCCTTGATGGCTTCAGACTGAAGTGCACTGAAATGGAGATAAGGCAATCCTGGCACTGGAAGCTCAAACTCTCCTTGAGCTTTATCTTTTGAGATTTTAAGAAAAATAAGTATTATTTGAAATACTGTTGGCTTCTTTTTAGAATGGGATCCGATCTCAATAGTATGATTTTTGTAACATAGAGTACTTGTTTTATTTTGGACACAAATTACTATTTCTTATGCATAATTCATACTTGTTTGGCATTTAATAGACTGTTAGTGCCCTTTTTTTATTATCTTTTGATCACTGTCTAAAGAAAATTTAGCTTAATTATTTTTCTCAATTCAAAGAGTTGATGATCTTATATATATATATATATAAATTTTTTGTTAATTATGGCACCATATAATACAACCGAAAGCATTATAGAAAAAATCACCTTACAAAACTTATTTTTAATAATATTTACTAAATTAATCGCTGCAATCTTTCTTTTTTTTTTTAAGAAAATAAAATACTAGATTGGCTCCACCTTTATTTTTCTTTTGTTATTTTTAATTTTAATTTTTATATTTATTGAATCATTTATATTAATGTTATTAATCCAAAGGCATTATCTTATCACCATTAATGTTGTTGCACAACTTTAATTTTATTCCTTTTCTCTTTTTTATCTTTTTTTATGGATAAAACATAATGAATTGTGGCCTTACCATTTTCATTCCCACTTCATGACTAAAAATTAAATAATTTTTAATCCAACGCTTTTCATATCAAATTTAATCTCCATAATATCTCTTTTTCCTTTAATGTCAAAAAAGCTATTTCCTACATTTTTACTCTTTAATATTTAGAACTTCTCTTTCTTTTGATATATTTAAAACCACCTTGATGGAAATCCTATAATAAAAAAACTAGAAATATTTTTTAAAACACGTTTATGATACCCTGAGAGGAGACTAGAAGACAATGAGGTAGGCGCCTAAGCTTTGTTTCAACTACGTCCATGGTTCACCACCTTAGACTTTTAGAAATTTTTGTAAACTTTTAGGTCAAGCAAATGAAATATATACCATCATCGAGCCAAAAAAAAAAAAAAAAAAAAAAAAAAAATTCTAAAAAACAGACACCTAATTGCATTACTTTTCAGAAAAAAAATATTAATTAATATTTAAAAAATAATAAATAAGTAATCCTAGACCTTTATTTGTATTTTTTAAGCATAAATTGTCACATATTTTACTATCCTTTAATAACAAAAGTATAATATTTTTAAAAATATATTTAATTACATTTAAATATAGATAAATAGAGGATCGAATCAAGAAATTATTTTATTTATTTTATTTATTTTTAAGAATCATAAATTTTATAAATTTAAGAATAAAGAAAACGATGGAATCATTATTTAATTATTGCATAACTTGCTAAATAATTATTGCATTGGTGAAAATATTTTATTATGCTGCCCTGTCGGCTGCCATTATTTAAAAAATAAAGTACGTGGCAAAGTCTAATTGATTGCTAATATTTATAACTCGTCAATTTTAGGGGATCTCAAGTTATCCGAATATTTAAAAAATATTTATATAATGACTGCTGACACATAGCTCTACCAGTCAAAAAAAAGATTTATATCATGACTACTGACACATAGCTCTACCAGTCAAAAAAGAGCAGTCACTCTTTATTTTTTATTTTTTTTCTGGATTTATTTCCTCTGTGCCTATAAATAGAGGATCCCTCGAGTCTCATGGCAACCCATTGCGAATCGTGTTGAGTGTTTTCATATTACGCTTGTTTCCTTCTTGGCTTCCAGTTTCTTCGCTAGCAGTTCAAAAACCATTGGAATTTTGGTCTCCTTGAGGCTATTGATTCATTCATTCCTCTCACGCACAGGGAGTTGTTCTTAACTTTGAATACCTTCCATTCTTTCTGGGAGGCACCACCCTCTCAGATCTTGTCTTCTCCACACTTCTTTCCTCCTTTGAGTCACGGACTCTGTCAAAACTTGTGTTCTCTTTTAGCTTATTGCATTCACAAGATCTCACTCTATTTTCTTATATCAAAAGGCAAAATCTCACTTCTTTTCTTTCTCCCATAGACCTCACAGCGTTAGATCAATTGCCAACAACTTCACTTTGAACTTAGAATCCTTCAACTGTGAATAATTGCCAACTTGATCGATCTTTCTTCCTTCTTTTTTATTTATTTTTAAAAAGAAGTTACTCTTTAGCCTGATTGTTTACTTCCACTTCTTCTTTCTTCCTCTGTTTTTCCCCGTCCATGGCTCCACACCACAAAACAAAAGCAAATCCATTCAGCCCCATGCGTCTATTCAATGGCTTGGCTGATTCTTTCTCACTATCTGATGGGAAGCTTAGCATCAATGGGGTCACACTCCTCTCTGAGGTCCCAAGCAATGTCACCTTCAGTAGCTTCTCTTCCATTTGTAAATCCTCCAATGCACCCTTGTCCATTTATCAGCAGGTCAAGTCCAGAGCCCGCAGGGGTGGCTTTCTTGGCTTCTACCAGCCAGAGTCCTCAGATCGCCTGATGAATTCACTGGGCAAGTTCAGCAACAGAAAGTTTCTTAGCATCTTCAGGTTCAAAACATGGTGGTCCACCATGTGGGTTGGTAGCTCTGGCTCAGACCTACAGATGGAGACCCAATGGGTCCTCTTCCAAGTCCCCGAGCTCAACTCCTATGTCCTCCTCCTTCCCTTGCTCGAAGGGAAGTTCCGGCCGGCGATTGGACCGGGTGTCGACGACCATGTCATGATCTGTGCTGAAAGTGGGTCTAGCCAAGTGCAAGCCAATTCTTTCAGAGCCATAGCCTATGTTCATTTTGGTGACAACCCCTTCACCTTGATGAAGGAGGCTTATAGTGCTGCTAGGGTCCATTTGAATACATTTAGGCTGTTGGAAGAGAAGTGTCTTCCTCCTTTGGTGGATAAGTTTGGTTGGTGCACTTGGGATGCCTTCTACTTGACTGTTGATCCTCTTGGGGTGTGGCATGGCATGAAGGACTTCGCCGAGGGAGGTGTCCCGCCGAGGTTTCTTATAATCGATGATGGATGGCAAAGCATCAACCTTGATGAAGATGACCCCCATGAAGACTCGAAGAACCTTGTCCTTGGGGGTGAACAGATGACTGCAAGGCAATATAGATTTGAAGAGCGTGAGAAGTTTAGGAGATACAGGGGAGGTTCTCTCTTGGGCTCCGACGCTCCTCACTTCGATCCTAAGAAGCCAAAGAAGATTATTTCGAGGGCTCTGGAGCTTGAAAACACTAAAAAGGCTCGAAGCAAAGAAATCCAATCCGGGTCTGATAACTTATCAAGGTTAGATTCCAAAATAGCAGAGTTGAGAAGAGAATTGGATCAGATGTTGTCTGAAAGAGAAGATGTCTCTATCAGTGCTAACGAGAGCTATTGTTATGGTTCCTCATGGGAGTCCAAAGACATGGGACTGAAAGCACTCATAAAAGATTTGAGGACAGAGTTCAGAGGATTGGATGATATCTTTGTGTGGCAAGCTCTTTGTGGAGCTTGGGGGGGAGTAAGGCCTGGCACAACACATCTCAATTCCAAGGTGATCCCTGTGAAAGTCTCTCCCGGGCTAGCTGGGACGATGGACGACCTTGCAGTAGACAAGCTTGTGGAAGGTGGCATTGGCCTAGTTCATCCAGATCAAGCAGTTGATTTTTATGATTCCATGCACTCTTACCTCGCAAAGATCGGCGTCACTGGGGTCAAAGTGGATGTCATCAATGTAAGAATCTATCTTTGCTATTTTAGTGTCTCGATTTCTCGATCTATCTATGATTACAGAGACAAAAATTGATCCTTTTTCCTTTGTTTCAGACACTAGAATATGTCTCCGAGGAATATGGAGGCCGCGTTGAGCTTGCAAAGACTTACTACAAGGGGCTAACAAAGTCCCTTCTGAAGAACTTCAATGGAGCTGGGATCATTTCTAGTATGCAGCAGTGCAATGACTTCTTCTTCCTTGGAACTTGGCAAACAGCAATGGGAAGAGCAGGTAGGAAGTCAAATACTAGTCCTTTTGATGGCTTTAGGGGAACGGATTTCTCTTCTATGTTTCTAAAGATTAGCATTTCATTCATTGTTCACAGGTGATGACTTCTGGTCCAATGACCCGAATGGAGACCCAATGGGGGTCTACTGGCTGCAAGGTGCCCATATGATTAACTGTGCTTACAATAGCTTGTGGATGGGTTGGATGATACAACCAGATTGGGACATGTTCCAATCTGATCATGTGTGTGCCGAGTTCCATGCGGCCTCGAGGGCCATCTGTGGTGGACCAGTCTATGTTAGTGATCTGGTTGGTTGTCATGACTTCACACTCCTAAAGAAGCTTGTCTTCCCTGATGGATCCATTCCCAAGTGCCAGCACTTTGCTCTGCCAACAAGAGATTGTCTGTTTAAGAATCCTCTCTTTGATGAGGAAACTGTCCTCAAGATCTGGAACTTAAACAAGGTAAGCTCCAGTTCCTTCTGATATATTAAATACACTACTCAAAAGCCTTAATTATTATGCATTTCTGTTGAATCCCAAGCTTGCTTATTAGTTTGACATAGGTGTTCTGAACTATTTGATGCTCATGTATTAGTACACTACATTTTTAGCTCCTCCAATTGGATTATTGGCAAGATCCTAAGTGACATTGGTATTGCAGTTTGGAGGTGTTATTGGTGCTTTCAATTGCCAAGGAGCAGGATGGGATCCGAAGGAACGGCGAGTCCGAGGCTACCCTCATTGCTACAAGCCAGTTTCAGGCAGGGTTCATGCGACCGATGTCGAATGGGACCAGAAGGAGGAGGCTAGTAAGATGGGCAATGCTGAAGAGTACATAGTCTATCTCAACCAGGCTGACAAGCTAATGCTAATTACCCCAAACTCGGAAGCCATCCAATTCACTCTGCAACAATCTTCTTTTGAAATTTTCAGCTTTGTGCCAGTAAAAAAGCTCCGCTCCAATCTTAAATTTGCACCAGTTGGGCTAGTGAATATGTTCAATTGTGGAGGGACTATAATTGAGGTGGAGTATGGTAAGAGTTGGAAGAAGATCTGTGTGAGGATCAAGGTGAAAGGGGAAGGGAAGCTCTTGGTTTACTCTAGTGAGAAGCCAAAGAGTAGCTTGTTGAATGGGGCTGAGGTGGGAGTTGAGTGGAGCAGTGATGGAAAGCTGACAGTGGATCTTTCTTGGACAGAAGAACTGGGTGGTGTCTCTGATCTGGTCTTTTTTTATTGATCAATTGATGGAAGCTTTATGAGCTTCCAAATATTCTCATCTTTTTCCTTCTTTTTTCTAATGTAAAAAGTTATCAGTTTTCAGCTTTTTTTGTCATTTGAATTGTAAATTAGTGCTTGAAGATAATAGTTTTTGAGTTTTGTAATCAAACTTTCTTCTCTTGTGATGAGCTACTCTCTCCCTCTCTCTCTCTCTCTCTCTCTCTCTCTCTCTCTATCTATCTCTTTGTGTGTGTGTCTCTCTCTGATAGAGATTTATTGTGTCTACTTTCAACAGTCACATAATTTATGTCACCCATATTGAGTTTGGATTGATGAGCTTCACTTGCTGTGCTGTGAATGGGCTTACAGATTCAAGTGCATGGCCTCTCTGATGAGCCTGGCTGCAATCCACCTTGAAGGCCAGGCCAATCTCCAGTCTTGGCAGGAGAAAGAATCCAATTTGTCACTTTCCATCACCTTTCAGCACGCTTCAGAAGACCAAATCTAATAGGACTCAGTGGTGAGAAACTTCTGCTTGTAAATTTCAGTTAACAACCATTGAAGACTGCACCCTCCTGAGTTTGGAACATGGTGGCTTGTTTCTTAATTAAGGAGTTATGATAGACTCTTTTATCATGTTTCATGGTTTAAAAAAAAATTATTTATATATTTTTCATTTTAACACATATATGCCACAATTTTTATCAGTAGTATTTTAATACTACTGCACCAATCCATTACTACTACACTATATAAAGGCATGTTTCTCTTGAAGGATTTTAATAGATAGGGCTCGTTTTTTTCAATCCATTTTTTCTTAAATTAATATTTTTAGATAGAGTTTTTACTATTATGATATATATATATATATATTTGTTTGTATGAATTTGTGAAATAGTAATATTTTTATTTTTTCAAAGCACGGTCTCACTAATGATCGAACTCATGTGTCCTTCAAGGAAGGTACACCATTTCACACCCCATCCGAGATACAACGAGGCACTTCTTTGGGTCTCAATATGAAGTCGGATTCCAGAGTCCCAAGTCGCCATCCCCGCCCACTCCTAACATCACTTATCATTTCACCACTCCGCCTGTATCTGATGTGGCGGTCTCTGATTGGTGAAGATACGGTGGGCTAGTCGGGTCCCACCAACGATGTCCACGTAGGACGGGAGCTGAGACCTAACCGGTAACCTATGATATCTAGTATTATTAAAAGAAAAAAAAAAAGAAAGAAAAAAAAAAAAAATTGAAAAACCAAAGAGCCGGCCTTCCCTTGCCGTCTCCTCCTCTCTCTACCCCCAAGAACCTCACCGCCCACCATTTCCCCGTCGACGCCAAGATATCGAAGCCCTCGCCCTCGCCTTCGCCCTCGCCCTCGCTCCTTAGGGTTAGGGTTTGCTGCATCCCTTTCTCTCTTCCGGGGTTGTGGGGTTCGGGCTCAGCCGAGAGATGTGGGATGCTGAGATCGCTGATGAGACTGCTGTACGCGTGCTGGAGGCCCTTCCATGGCGGCGATGACGGCGCTGGAGGCGGCGGAGATGGCGCCGGGAGGGAGGGGCAGGAAGGGCTGCTGTGGTACCGCGACCTGGGCCGGTGCGCCGGGGGGGACTTCTCCATGGCCGTCGTACAGGCCAACCAGGTTCTCGAGGACCAGAGCCAGATCGAGTCCGGGCCCTTCGGCACCTTCGTCGGAGTCTACGACGGCCACGGCGGCCCTGAAGCCGCACGCTACGTCTGCGACCATCTCTTCAACCACTTCCGAGGTACTCTCCCTCGTCTTCCTCGCCCCTGCTCGATTCGGCTTTGTTATTTTGCTGATTAAATTTGAGAACTTCCCTCCTTGCTTTCTCACTCGATTAGGCTCTGTTTGGAAGGTCTTGTTTGTAGGAGTTTTGATGGAATGGTTGCATTTATCGTGATTATTCATGATGATAATTTTAATATCTTACTTCTGATTAAATGGTTTGATAATATATTCATGATTTCAAATCTCAAGCAGGGACTCTGGGTTATGTTCGAGACCGTCTCATAATCATCACAACATCTCAATCGCATCTTGGGACATCTGTTCCAAATATCGGGATGCACAGGATGACAGCGCATTTCTGTTTCATAAAAATATCGGGATGGTCCCAGTCTCACAAGATTTAGAATATTGATATTAGTTTAAGGTCTGGGTGTTCTGTTCGATTATATGAGTAATTATTAAGCTTTATTAATGCAGTAGAAATTTTAACTCAAAAAGCATGGACACTTGAAATTGCCAGTAATTTCTAAGAGTAAAAGCTATCAATCAGCTTGCATGGATGTCCGGTTTGTGCAGAACGTGTTTAAATAAGTTTGGAAGTGTAGATTCTTTACCCTTTTTTGATTATTTCTTGCATGCAGTCTTTGTCCTTATCAAAGAGCCATGTATTTAATTTGGCATGGGAGCTGTTGCTTTGTTGTTCTGTAGCTTCATGGCATCCAAAATTTGGATTTTTGGATATGGCTATGAGAAATCTTTGCCAAGTCATTAGGTGCTATGTTTATGCAGAGATTACATCTGGACCACAGGGTGTGACATCTGATGGCATTCAAAGAGCCTTTCTAGCTACAGAGGAAGGGTTTATTGCACTTGTTTCCCAGTTATGGAGCTCCCAGCCGGATATAGCAACCGTGGGTTCGTGCTGTCTTGTTGGTGTCATCAGCCAAAAGACTCTCTATGTGGCCAATTTAGGAGATTCCCGTGTAGTTCTTGGAAGGAAGGTCGGTGACACGGGTGAAATTGCTGCAATACAGCTATCCACTGAACATAATGCTAACATGGAGGATGTGAGGCAGGAACTCAAGGCCCAATTCCCAGATGATCCTCAGATTGTTGTCCTTAAACATGGAGTTTGGAGAGTCAAAGGAATCATACAGGTAACATATTAAAACATTTATCCTGTGAAAAAGTTATTACAATATACTTTATGCACTTTCAACTTTGACAGTTATTCTGACATGGCTTTAAAAGTCAACTCTCATATCACATCATGTAGGGTCATGATATGTTAAAGGAGTTTTCAACTTTGACAGTTATTCTGACAGGGCTTTAAAAGTCAACTCTCATATCACATCCTGTAGGGTCATGATATGTTAAAGGAGTTTTCATTTTAATTAAAGCTCAGTTTCAGAACCAGAGTTAAACTTGGGCAAATAGTCTTTCAGGACAACAATGTAAATATTTAGATCTTTTTGCCGAATTCTGCGAGCAGCACTAAAGTTTATGCTATAAAAAGAATTACATCTTTCTAGAATCTCTCTGGCGTTGGCCTTTTAACCGTTATATATAGGTCATGCTAACTAGTTGATCATAGAAGGTTGCAACATACTTGAAACCAAATTCTAAACATTCAGATATTTCAGCCATAAGGTATCACTATTCTAGACTTATGAAGTTATTTATGACATCCAATATGAGATTGAACGAAAATCATTGAACTTCCGCCAAAATTAAATCTTAATGGTATGAGCTTTTTTTTTTGTTCGCAAGAAATTTGTGAGTGGAAATAATGTATAAATACATCCAAACCTTATTCAGTTAATCTCAAGGATTTACTTCTTTAAGGGAACTAAAACCTAAAAGTAGCGTTTGTAAAGAAATCAATAGGGTTTGGAAATCTAGTGCATTATTAGACAAAGCAATTGCTACCTCTTGCATGACTAGCATGTGCTAAGTAGTCTTCATCAATGCTTCCTTATTGTTCTACAACTCCCTCTTGAATAACCCAAATAGATGTTCCAAAGTTTGTAATCTATTTTCTCAGTACTTCCTCATCACATTCTGTTACTACATCATCTACATTGCTGGCGATCATCGACCAGATAAGAAGAATATTGCAGTAACAATATATATTATTATTATATGTTTTTTAATACATGTATTTGTGACTACCCACTCCCGAAACATAACGCCTATTTTGCTTTAGATGTTCTTTTCTCTTGCAACATTTGGTTTCATGCTCAACTACATATCGGCATTTGTTTATCACTTTCATGGTTTACATCTCCAAAATGGACAACGAGCTCCAAATTCAAAGTCTCTTCCCATTGTTTACAATGTTGGATTTTTAGTTTATTATTGTTTTGTAAGTTGCAACAATTTGCTCCATTTCTCACTCAATGACATGGCACTTACATGTCTTATTCATATGTTTCTGGATGTTGAGTCCTCAAATCACCTTTTCAAGTTAGACATACACCTTTTATTGGCATTCAACCTCATTATTTATGAGATGGCTATTTCAATACACATACATACTTATGTACATTTATATGTACACACCCATGCGCGCGCGCGCACATATATATAAATTTGGCTGCATTCGAATATATCTAAGCTTAGATTCAGTCATCTCTTCCATTCTTGAATCCATACAGTTCACGGATCCTAAAGATGAAAAAAGTAGAGTGACTTTGGGATCTGTATGGATCCGAGGGTGAGGAAAATGATCAGATTATATATATATATATATATATATATAGCCAAGTCTATCTCTACACGTGCGCACACACACACATACATGTATATATTTAACATACATGTGTGTGTGCGCGCGCGCGCGCGCAAATATAGGCCAGTCAGAAGGCTACCAAAAAATGGACAAAATTGAGCAATAATATTAAACCTGGTAGGGGCCCTAAAATGTATGTGAACAATGATATGACCTAAAAATCTGTTTCATATAAGTTGCAATACTGACAATTTCCTTTTTCCCTCCCATTCTACCCTACATGTGGGATTGTTGCTCCAATGTTTTAATCACTGGTTTCAAGAAGCACAGATGCATTCTCTCTTTGTTCAGTCTTTCTGAAAAAATCATGATGTACTTGGGCGAATGAAGTGCTATATCCCAAATCCCCTTCTTATCATTGTTGTTGGCTCACCATAAGGAAATCTAGAAGCCGTAAGTTAGGGGGTTTCAGAATCTTGTTTAAACATTCTTGGTACTTAGACTCAAGAAAAACCCATCCAGAGGAAAGAGCGTGTCATTGGTTTTGGTATCTTAGTTCGTTTGTCTATATCATTACCATACTGCTTAACTCCCTCAAGGGCAAAAAGGGAAGACATACCTCATTGTTGTCATTTAAAATTTGACCCTCCCTTTTTGTCCTAATTCCAATTTAGTTACAAACTTTAAGGTGAAACTTAATGACCTTGACCTACAAGAGTAGTTTGTCCTCTCCAATCCAAACACCTCCCTGTGATCTATTTTGGACCTCTAAAATGGATCCCGTTAAACTGCTAAGACATCTTATATTTGAAACATCACAATGGGGAAGGAAATGTCAATATTTGAATGAAAGGATGTTTGGTCACTGTTATGCTTTCTTTTACTAGGAGTGTTCAAGCAATTTTCAGTCTGTTGCTATAATTTTGAGTTATTCATCATTTCTTTGAGCCATTGGTTTTTCATCATCTTGTAATAAACAATATTCTTAATATTCTATAATTTTTCTTTCTTCTGGTAGGTGCAGTTATTAAGAAACTTAATGTTCCTCTGCAGTAGAATCATAAATTAGTAGTATTAAATCTTTTGTGATTTGTGTATGTTAATATTAAAATTAAAATGCAAATTTACTGCTTTAGTTCTTCAGTCCAATCCAAGTTGCAAGTTATCTAGCTGCGTTGTGACCATATAAGTTAAAGAATAGCAAGAATATTGGCTACAAGAACAGAGGGCATCAGGATAGCTTGGTTCTGTATACTGAAGGCTACAAGCTTGTGTGGTAACCAATTAGAAGAGTGGATTGGCTATGGTTTGAAGGATTTGAATATAAAAGTGGATTCAAGAAAAATTGATCGAAGTATTAAGAGAATATGAAGAACTATGCTAGATATATGGTCTGGATGATATTCATGGACTAGACAGTGTCTATAAAATCAATCATGAATATATTGGTTAGCACCAGTTGGATATAATGTCATGAGGCCAAATTATCTGAAGTGGGGAACAGTTCGAGTTAATTTATCTAAGTCTTGAGTTGAATTTTGTTGATGTATAATCAAACTTGTTTTTTGTTGCTTATATCATATAATTTTTAAGCTTTTTTTTTTAATAAAAAAACACGTAATGGGGCTACAGAGGTCATGCATAGACAAAATATGGAAATCTAATATTAGTCAAATGTCAGTTATGTCCTACTTGGGCTACATCATGATTCCCTTTTTGTGGACCACATGCAGAAAATTCAATTGGAAACACACTCAGTATTGTGTTTTATTTATCATATTTCAGAACTCTTATGCAGGAGGAAATTTTATATCATTGACTTTGTAGCTTTTGAGACCCATAATATATATAGCTTTCAATTGTAGTTTTGTTATGTGGATTATACTTGGTGTGAAGTATTGTTATCATGGACCATCTATCCATCAAAACCTGTGCTAAACTTGTTAGTGTGAAGAATTCTAATCATAAATCATCCATTAGTCAAAACCTGTCCATGGCTTGGGTACCTTGGAAATCTGTTAAAAGTGCAGGAGTCAACACCATTGAGTTTTTCCAGCGGTGTAACATAACCTGTTGGGGCCTATTTCAATTAGATGCCCAAACTTCAAAATAATGTATTCTTGTTAATTTACCTTTATGCTAGAAGTCGTGTAGCTATTGACATCAAGATAAAGTTATCCTTATTGTTCCTTCAATAATGTTGTAACCACATTATTTAATAAAGCATGCATAAAATGTGGATTTGGATATTTCCTGACATTTTATGCTTAAAACATTGTGGTTCCAGGTATTTAGATAGCTGATGAATGGATAGCAATGTATCTTGATAATTTGAGTTCTCTACAATTCTGTTTTCCTATAGAAGTGTTCTGTGTTCCCTTGATGATTTGCCACTTGTGTTATAAATCTGGACCCCTTGATTATGATCTTGTGTGGGTTATAGTCAATGGATATAGGCTTTGTCTTGTTACCATAAAATATCACATGGTTTCTCATTGATACTTTTAGGATATGTGGTTTTAGCAGTAACATATAAAGGAGATTTTGCACATTTATCCCTCTTTTACTTAAATTTGAATCATGTAATATCTTGACTGCCGGTCTCGTGTAATAGGTGTTCTGTTTTGTAGAAAAATAATATTTTGGTTCAAAGTTTGAAAATTTTTTAACTACCAAACCTTGATATACATTCTCAATTATGAATTTTGTGTGGTCAATACTTTTATTGCATTCATTGCAGGTTTCTAGATCTGTAGGTGATGCATATATGAAACATGCCCAGTATAACAGAGAACCAATCAATTCAAAGTTCAGAATTTCTGAACCAATGACCATGCCTATCTTGAGTGCGAATCCATCTATTATCTCTCATCATCTTCAACAAAGTGATTCTTTCCTCATCTTTGCCTCAGATGGTCTATGGGAACACCTAAGTAATCAGCAAGCAGTTGAAATTGTTCACAATTATCCACGTGCTGTAAGACTTCTACAAACTTTGACCACTTCATTTTCCTTTTTCTGAGAAATTCTCTATAATCTTTTAGTCTTTCTCTTTCTATGGAGCGCATCACTGCATCTTTCTTGAGGATAAAATCTTGTAAACTTTTTTTTTTGATGCGTATAGCAAGCTGAGGGCCACAGACAAATGCTTATATGCACATATACCCACAGTTTCATGGAAATGTACATTTCTGTAATTATATGCTTTACATTCGTCATATATTTTTGCATAGATTGAAACACATGTACATCAAATGATATTCAGGACACAATCAGCTAGACTTGTTGAAATTCTGCGGTATACTATGTTAATTTTTATTTTTATTTTAGATTGTTTGCTGAAAATCTGGCAGTTAATTCCACTGGAAAAATACCTTCTGGATCAACATGTTAATAAATACCTTTGCAGATAATAAGGGATTTACATTTTACATTTTATATTAGTTAGCTATGCAAGAAAATTGAGAATTGAGGATATTTCTAGGGAAGTTGATCTTACGTCATGTCATACTGGATGCAGTTCGTGAGTGGATCTTGCACAAGTTTGGACCACAAAAATAAGTTACCTTTATCTAGTGCAGAGAGTGATTGTGAATTCAGAGACTTTTGTGCAACTTAGCTTTTTCTATAATACAATACCAAAATTTATTGGAATTAATAAGGTATTGAAAATGATATTTAAGCACAATATGCATCAAATGATAAGAGGGTGAAACATAACTTGAATGTGTTAGCATCCTTCTAGGTACTTGGGTGTTTTGATATGTTAACTTGTTTTCATCATACCTGATTGCTCTCCTGTATGTTTAGGAATGTGCCTATCATCAAGAGTCCTGTGCAATTTCAATAATGTTTCGAAATACTTCAGATGCATATACTATGTGGCTTGCATATGGTGTCTTCAGAAAGATTGGTTGCCAGTAGCAATAATTTTTCTTTTGCCCTTATCCTAATTTCTCATCCCATAGCACTATATACAGAATGCTTGGATATCTTCCAGGTGCCTATTATCAAAGAACTTTAGTATTTATCTTTATTGCTTCATTGTATCATTCTTAATTATTTTACAGCACTTGCAGTGACAATTACCATCCTTTATTCCTCTCCTCAGTCAGAGTTCTTATCCTATCCATGGTTGTAGAAATTTATCTTGCATGCTTCTAGATTTGCCCTCTTTTTCCTTTTGTTTTTTTTGGGGGAAGGAAACATGTAGAACTGCTGATGCAGGCATTTGGCTGAGATGACTACAAGTTCAGAATAGGCAGCATATTCAGTTAAATGATTTCACACCTGGTAATGTTGCCAAATTTCTTTTTCTTCAATGAATTCAATCAGTCATGGGATTCTTTTCCTAATCAACAAGCTTTTTCTGCTAGCAAGAAGCAGTTGCTGCGCTGGTATTTTTTTCTTGAGGACCAGCAGATGCTCCTCATGAGAGTGGATCCGCCATAGGTATTCATGGTCACAGTAAAAGGTCTTGACATGGAAATCCTACATCCACCTTTTCTGTTTGTCTTGATTGTAAAGATAAAATGCGTTATGAAACTAGGGGAGACCAGCTGATTTGGTGCTTTGAATTTTGTCATGGAGTTGAAATATTCATCCATTTTCAATGAGCTAATGCTACCTACTTGTTTTGTAACACCTCAGGATTTGCATTTCATGGTTTTTTTAATGGCTTAAGGTTTTATTATAACAAATGTTCTTATTGGAATCCAAATGAAGGTTTGTTTAAGAGAAACAAGATCATAGACAACCAATTTAGTATCTAGAACTTTCCAGAATTGTAGGTAAAACTGGGGATTCAGATGATGTTGCAGTGGTCTAGACTTGGCCTGGAGTCCTGCTTTGTATAGTAAAATCCTTTCCTTTTGGTGGTCTGCTTACTTTGAAAGGGCTATTTTAGCAAATTTTCTATCACCACAGACTCCACCATCCTCCTCTGGGTGAGTGTGCAAGTGGTGATGGGTTGGGTGGAGAGAGTGGGGTCCACTATTCACGAGTGGTGATGGGTTGGGTGGAGAGAGTAGGGCACACGATCTAATTTGGATTATCTGCCTGGTATTTGGAGAATAAAATTTCATGAACCATGAAGGGGTTTAAATTTCTTAATATTTAGTGTTTTTTGAGAAATATTCTATTTTATTTTATCATTGGGTAGTTTTTGACTTCATTTTTGCAAAATTCACTCCACTAGGGATCAGACAATATGATTATGATCTTTATGTAATTAACTCATCAAACACATGAAATTTCAGTTTAGAGCTTTAAGTTCAGCTTTGTGTCTTGTATATCAATGCATTAGTTATCTACAGGGATTGCCCATTTCCAGGTCATGTTCAAAGCTTGGAGAAGGTGGATTCATATGTTGGGTATCATACTAGTATTTTCATGGGTGTCTAGAATAGCATTTCGCTGTCTTATGGCAATATCTAGCGGACCTGGTTAACTACTTAGGAATCTCTCTGACTCTCAAGAAGGGTTTGTACCTCGCCTGTTTTAAGACATTTTGACGGCCTGGATTTCAAGGATGCAAAATGGAGTGAGATTGATAAACCTTTAATCAAGATTTTAAATACATGGGAGAAGGCCGTCCTGGTTTTTTTATGGAATGGGATATCCTGATTTTTTATGGAATGGGATATCCTGTTTCCCAATTTATCCTGTCCCAACGCCCAGGCCTGTAAAATGCCCTGTTGTCCCGCAGATATTTAAAACTTGCTTTTAATGAGGTTTTGTCATTGAAACAAGTCATTCAACAATTTACTCAAATGGCTGAGATCGGTATTAATCTGGGACTATCGCTGGTGTTCAGGTAATGGATGGATGATTATTGTTAGCCACTCTGAGATATAGATGATTTTTAATTTTATTTTATTCTATGTATATGTGTGTGTGTGTGTCTCTCTCTATATATATGTGTGTGTGTGTGTGTGTGTGTCTATATATATATATATATATATATATAGATTTGACAATGGGGTGTATGATGAGTTCCAAGATCTAGTTGCATTTTCTTCTATAAGAAAAAATGATTAAGCTATGGGATGGATTGTATCTGAGCAGATCATGTATTTCTTCTAACTAGCAGCACTAGAACTGACACCCTGTTGACATTGTGATCCTGAGGTTGTTCCTGAGGCATTTCAATTGTGCTGCATCTTCGGATCCTTATAACCCTACTGGTTGCTAGAAAATGAAGATTTACATTAATTTTGGCTGCTCTTTCGACAAACAGATGTGATGCTGATTTACTGGTTAAATTAGATCAAAATTCACTTTTGTACATTCTTTATCCATTTCCGTGCTGCTCTATGTTATTGTCTGAATTCTCTGTAGTATTTCATTTGCCTTGTTTCTTTACCATTACAACTTTATATTGGTACAGGGGAGTGCCAAAAGACTTATAAAAGCTGCTCTTCAGGAAGCAGCAAGAAAACGAGAGACACGGTACTCGGATCTTAAGAATATTGACAAGAAGGTTCGCCGGCATTTCCATGATGACATTACGGTTATTGTCATATTCCTAAATCACGAAGGTTATGCGCACAGACCTCTGTTATCAGTTAGAAGTGCCTTGGAGCTTTGATAACACATGAAGAACCCGTTATTCCAGAATCTGGGAGATTAGTACACTTGTGAAGATTCACAAGATTGATTCTTTAAATTATTGTTTCAGATAGAAGAAAGACTGATTGGGGAAGAGATTTGCAATTTTCTTAAGGTTCAATGTTGGTAGAGGTACACAGAGGATGGTTTTGGTGTAGCACTGTAAGAGTTAAATTGCAATCTCACATAAATTATGTCTTTTTCTTTGATTTAATAAAGAATATTTTCCTGATATCATTCTATATTTCGATGATCCAAATGGTACAATAACAGGAAAATGGACTTACTAAAATGTGTGACAGGAGCCAAAATATGATGACTGTTTGTTTAGTAGAACTTGGCATGCAATCTGGACATTTCTCTGATGTTAAAATGCGGTCATTTAAATTATATTCAGAAATAGGAATTCACAGTATATTAGGAGCAAAGACAACACTTTTCGTGCTTGGGCCGCACCATATGTTAGGTGTCATGATACTTTGTAAGCGTGGGACTGGAGTGGATGATAATGTCAATCAGCAGAGGTGAAAACTTGATGCCAAGCTGCTGAGGTCCTGTTTGGCATTACCTCTATTATTGTTGTTATTAAGAATACAAGTTATTATTATTACTTCTATTTATAATCCAATTTCTATCAATTTTCAGAAATTGCAGAAACCCATAACAGGCTTGTGTTGATTTCAGTAATTTATCTGTTATTCTTATCATGATAAAAATCTGTGAACTGAAAGAGTAAAGAGTTTTCTTTTTTTTTATTTTTGCCCAGCCTAGTATATCAAAGAATGCGTAGGCACTGACTCTTCTCCGTTGAATTAATGAAATAAAAGAGATTTCATAGAAAAAAATAACAGATTTGAGTAATTGATTGAGTGATAGCTCAACTCGTAAGAACGATCCATCAACTTTCAAGGATTTAAATGCGACAAGAAGCAGTTATTATTGTAGATAATATTCCTTTTGGTATAAAAGTAACAACTAAAATTGTATAAGGGAGCGTTCGACACTTTTTTTTTTAAATTTCTTTGAAGGTATGCTTGCCAGAAAAATGAAACAAATAACCTACTAAGTAGAGGTAATGTTCCATGATAATTGAAAAATTTCATAACATTATACAACAACTATCCCAAGATTATTTACTTATACACGAAATAATCCCAACTTATTGTTATTGATCAGTATATTAGCTGTTGCTGCTGCTTTTTTTTTTTTATTGGCTCTCAAAGACTTACTTTATGATGCACTTATGAATTGGCTGTGGCTATTGTTGATTGTTAAAATTTATTGTTTCATATGAAGTAGTATATTAAAGCAAAAAATTTCTTTACATATCTATCTTCTTTTTTTTATATATAATTTTTGATGTTTAAAATCATTGAAAATATTTTGGCAATTTGTAAATATTGTTTGCAATACTAGTGCTCCCCTAACTTTTTTTTTCCAAAACTCTCAAATTTATGACTGGACCTCATCATGACTTCAATAGCTCATGTGGTACACCATTTGCTACTAGTACATGCTGCCTCCAAGCGTGATTCAACATGACAATGACAACAAATGAGATGAATAGGAATTTGATAGAATGAGACGGATTGCAGTCTCACTATTTTCTATTTAATTTCTTTTTTATATAATTAAAAAGATTAATAAATATATACAGTCATATGTATGTATATGCATATGCATTTATATAGAAATGTATCTTTCTATTTGTATTCATATAATTCGGTTAGGTTTTGACTTCTCATGTATAGATATATCTAAATCTAAATCCAATCCAGTAAGACTTTCGGTGTGGTTTAGAAACAAAATCCAAATCAATAATTTATCAGATTTATCTTATAAATTCAAATCTTTTGTCATCGTTCAGTTTCAGACCAAGTTAGCCTCTGTTGACTCATCTGTGAGGGTTTTGCCAGGCACTGCAATTAGGGGTGGAAATAGATTAAAGTAATCCTAGAATTGATACCAATCCAATCTGATTGGATTGCATTGGTTTGGTTCTGAATACTTGTAGGATCAGTTCTGAATCTAGAATCTTGGAACTAATCCCTCGTATGTAAGAGTTTTGTAAGGCATAGAGAACCTGCAATGACAAAGTTGTATCAAAGCCATATAGAAGAGATGGTGTACTTACAATTGCTGATAGATTCTGTCCAATTACTAGAGAACAAGGGAGTATATTTTAAATTTCATTTTTGGTTGTTCTAAGTTGACAGACATTTGCACATTTTTTGATCAGGGTATCATGTAGTCTTTTACATGAGGATGACCAAAGCCATCATCAGGTCCATCTTCTATGGACAAGACCCAGTGCACGTGTAGTCACATCTAGTACCCAAGTCCAGTAAATGTGTTCCTTATCTTGACGCAGATCATGCAGCAAATCATTGTTCAGACAAACAGAAACTGCGTTGGATTTTAGAATGGGCTCTGAATTATTGGTCTTCAGAATGGACCACTCTTTTGATGTGGCTCTAGACTCTGTTGGTAGTTAGAAAAGCCAAACGTGTCTCACAGTTCTTGTTTAGCAGCTGGATCCCATTAGCTTGAGGAGTCCTACTTTCCATGGGTGTTTTCTTTGATAAATCCAAAGGTGCTCCAGCATGGAATCTATGTTGGACAAGTAGGCAGCTTAAGAGCCCATGTTGCTTTTATTGAGCAGTTCCTTTGAGAAAAGAAGAGCAAGATTCCATCTATTCATTAAAAAAAAAAAAAAAAAGGAAGTTAAACAGAGCAATTGATATCTTTTTGGTTGGATTTAAATCTTTTCCATGATGGAAATTGATAGCCTTTTAAGGGCAGTTGATGTACATTCCATTATTCCTTCCAAAAAGGACTAGATAAGGTCAGAATTGATGAATCCCAAGCTATTAAAAAGGTTTGTAGCTGGGGTTGTGGAATAGCATCCTACGTGTCCTCCCAATGTTTCACCTTATCAACCAGAGAGAGAGAGAGAGAGAGAGAGAGAGAGAGAGATCCATCCCTTTTTGCAGAACTTCACCAGTATGAAGCTTGTTTTTAATAATTAGTTGAAGAAAATTTTAATAATCCATTAAGGCAATCCATATTCTAGATAGATGGAGTAATTGGAAGATATATAATCCCGCTGTTGTTTAAGAATTTATAGGATATCTTCTAGAGAAAATTTTGTTGAAGACTTTGTTGCCTTTGTGATTTGCAGTTGTTGAATCTAGTTAACAATGCTATCCTTATGTTGGCCTGTATCATACTTGCATAGTATATTAAGCAAGAGCTGGTGTAATTAATTGGTCACTACCTACATTGCTGATCAATCCATCCTTGATGTGGCCTAATATTATATTTCCATGACATGCTAAGCAAGCACCAGTACAAATAATTGTCATTAGCTAATAGCTATGTTAATATTCCAAGAGAAATTTGTCAAGGAACCATGATATTAGCATAATAACGCAACATATCAATTACCTCATCATGGCTCTGACTGCTAAATATTAAGGAATTATATGTACATATATACACACATGCATACCTGCATGTATGTGTGTAATTCCATACTGTAGCCAGCTTGTTCCATTCATGTGTTGAATCTTTAAATTATTGAGGATAAGTAATTATGTACAGGTATGTTTCCTAACCACTTAGCCATTTTGTCTCTCCAACACTTTTTTTTGAAAAAAAAAAGAAAAAAACTGACACTTTGTTGTTCATCTATTTAATATTATCTAAATGTTATGTTGTTGGCTATGTTTATGGGATGAACTAGGAGACTACGTTAGTCCTTAAACAAGAACTGTGCTTATTTTTTTTCCTACCGTCTTCTACAAACACATGACTTGCTGATGGTGCAATGAAATCTGTGAAAATTTTCTACCTCTTCTCAAACCATAGGCTTTTTAAATGAATCAAAATGGTCTAATTATTAGAATGTTCAGTTTTTTACTGATCAAAAACACAACCAGGACATGTATGCTGAGGCCAACTTAGTTTCTTCTAATCAAATAACACGAACCATCAGCCTCCACTTTTATCAAGTCATTGAATAATCCAAGTGGCATCTAAGTTTGTCATGTGCTAGAACATGTCACTTCTATTGAAGAATAGTTGGCACCACCACTTTCCTCTCAGTATAGCCACAGCCAGACTTGGGTAAAGATGATGAGCATGTTGAGATTTTATGGTCAAAAATTTTGATACATCAATGAAGGTAAGATGTCCATGCATGAGATACCTTCTTTCTTGTCGTGTTGCAGCTCTGACGAGGGCATGCATCCAATGGACCACCATGCAAGCCACATGGAGGTCCAACCGGCTTATGCTCTCCAGCTGTTGTCATGGGGCCGTAGGAATCGACAAGAGACTTTTTCTTGATGACAGAGAAAAGGTGGTGACATTGGCATGCACCCAAGAGGTTACGTGGGTCCACTGACACTGAGGTGGAAACTTAGCAATCAAACCATACCTTTCCTCGTACATTGCATTAATTTCTGTCAGTGTTGTCGATCCGTGTCACAAGATGAGATCTTTATGAGTACATATCAAGCTCCCTTGGCATCACTTTCTGATTGTATCCAAGGCAACTGCCATAATGCCAACTTTAGATGAACTTTTTAGCAGCTTTCTCGTAGCTACAATGCCTCAGCCCTGAGTCAGGTGGAAGAGAGATCAACTCGCATTAAAATCCTAGGGAATTAAGACTTTCATCTAAGTGATTCATATTATGAGTAGGTGGTTTAATTTGTACTTATGTACATATGCTGATTGGTATATATATATATATATATAATTCTTGTTACTATGCCTCTATTTGATATTATTATTGAACCTTTTCCTTAGCCTACTGGACTTCATTTAGGTTTTGTTTGGATACCTACAACTGTGTAAGTGAAGGCCAATGGCATCAAATGGCTTTCGCCACTATTTGGTTGGATGCAGGATGAGTGGGACTCATGATTTTTTTCGGATGCAACAAAGCCTCAACTGCTGCAGGTAATTCTCCAGTGGAATCAGTCATAAGACAAAATGCAGATGCTTTTTACTTCCTGTTGTCATGATGGTTGGGATTTTATTCTATGTTACCATTATCACTGTTAAGAACCCTCTCTCCTTCTATTAAAAATTTTTCTTGTACAAACTATCATTAATTGTTAATAATTTTAATTTTACAAAATTGACTAAACAAATTTAATTCAATGATACAAGCAGAGTGAGCCTATTGTTGATATTTATTATTTATATAGTTTGAGCTTCAACGCACCTTTGTTGGGTGATGTGATTAAAGATTCATATCGGTCTAAAGCTTATAGTAACCTATGATAAAAGAGCTTATTAGGATTTTATTATAAATAAACTAAATTTTCTTTTCTTTTTTTTTTATATTGCAATTAGTTTTTCTGATTAAGAATATTGTCTAAAGAAGGAGCAAGAAAAGAAAGAACTAAATGTTGCATTCTTGGTAAGCGCTTCTTCAGTTTAGTTGTATAAATCAAATCCGAGAAAACAAGGTATGATAATAAATTTATTTTATTATTATATTGGTGTTCAAAAATTTTACATATGCAATCGTTAAAAAATTTCTATATGTCTATCAATCTAGCTTTTTGTGGCCACTACCTGCATCCTTCAAGCTTCATTGATTACCATCACTTGAGTTTTGCTTTATTATCCTTTCACTCTATGGACATTTCAATATTTCAATGAAATGTACGTAACCTCTACCTAGTGTAGCTAAATCCAAGTAATGTATATATTGACCTATTATGTAATGGTTACTAGATTTACTTGCTACTTTTAGTTTAAGTGCTAGAGTTACCCTTCCTTTCTCTTTTAATCTTTAAGAACCAGAAAAGAAATAATTATATTATAAAGGTTGTATATGAATATTACATCCATTGCCTTACTTAAAATGAGGCACAATACTTTTTTCAAGCTATATGATGATGCCCTTAAGGTTAAAGAATTGTTGTGTGACACCATCTATGTAACTGTTGAAGAATAACTTACCATGTTCATACACACTAGGTCACAATATTGGGAAGAGCGTTATTAGTATCAACTTTTTTAAATCAAGGGAGACTCTTGACTACTATTTCAATAATGTAAGTTATACTATTAGCAAGTTGCAAGAGTTGGTGATTAGGCTTCCAAGCTGCATCATTCCTACTATGATTGCAAACAATCCTAGATGCATACCACTTTTTAAGATAACAAAGCAATTGACTTGAAATCTTTATTCATCCTTCATGAACATAGCATACAAAACTCTATTGTATTGCAATCTTCAAGTCCAGTCTCTTTCCCCTTCTCTCTTGTTATAACAAATATTTAGAAATAACTTTGATACGAAGGAAGTAATAAATATGCTTGAAATGTTATTCACCTATTAATATTGATTCTATGGTTGACTAAGATGTAATTATTGTGATGAATGGTCCTCGTCTAGGCTTCCATACCCATACCAAGTCACTTAATTTTGTAGCCAAAAACCTTATCCAATATAGAATGTTTAAGATAGAGGTAGCAAAATTGAACACAATATATGAGCACAAAATAAGTAGGTCTGGATTGCCCTAAAGTGGATTCGTTCGTAAATGTATGATACGATTATGACACGAAATAATCATGTTGTATTGCGAGTTGACCCGCTAATCCAAAAATGACCTATTTAGAATCCATTTAGTTGATGATATATTAAGTAGATCATGTTAAATAGGTCCGGTTACGTCTATATATGTTAAATAAGTCATATCTATTCATGTTGAGCAAGTTATATCGTATCAATCCACTACGATCTATTTATTAAATAGATTATACATACCATATCATGTTACTTATTTAATAATCGTATTATATTCATATTTAAATTTTTGATATAATTAATTAATCATATCGTATTTATATCAATCTGCTATATCTTAGTTTCGAGGCGGCACGAAAACATGAACTGCCACCTTTATTTTTAAAAGCTCTACATTATAACATGGAATTCATCTATATTTAATTGGATGGAAAGGATCAGCACATGATGCATTAATCTTTCATGATGGCCATAAAAAGGAAGATGGCCCAAGTAAATTCAGGGTATCTGTTATATTATTTATTCACATGTGCATCTATGGAGTCAGTCTTGTTACCATAGGAAAAAAAGAGATGCATTCTGATCTACAATCCCATTGAAACTTTCACATCCATCTGACATCAAGATGCACCATCATCCTCATCAAAAGCCATAGAGATTGAATCAGAGGATGGTGGCCCACCAATCCAAAGATTCCCTGACATCTCTCCATACTATTGGCTCAAAAATTATAATGGTACTGCTAACTACATTGCCGAAGAGGAGGGAATCACAGCACAAAGACTTGTGGATAAGCCAAAAGAGCCCCCTTTTCTTTTGGTGTTTTCTTTGCTAAATCCAAAAGCACTATTATCATGGAATCAATATAGAAGCCCATGTTAGTGTTGAACTGGTAATTGCCCATGATTGCAATTCTTAGATAGAGTTTGGAGTCTATCAGTACTCTAACCTATATCAAGCTTGCATGGCATGTTGAGCAAGAACCAATATAATTAATTTATCATTAGTTATTTCACCAATAAATCTATCCCTAACATGGCCTACATTATATTTCATTGAACCACACTCTATGAAAAATTGTTAGAGATCCATAAAATTAGCAAAATAACGCAATGTAAAAATCATGCTTCCACATAATCATGTTGGCACCTTCTGTTTGTCTGCTAACCTTATTTAAATATTGATGGACTTAAATATTTAAACATAGAGACTTTAAGCAATATTGGATTGCAGTTGATAACCATTAGGACTAGATTAATGTGACAATTCATAGTAAATTGATTGCTTAATAGCTGCAAGTTAGTGTGGGGTCTGACTCAGAAAAGCATTAGTTGGTGGTTTATCTGACTCAACAACCATGAAGGTGTTCCTTCTTCCCACCTTCTTATGGAAAACACTTGAATAGGTAATTGCACAAACTTTGAAATTTCTCTATTTTTTATGCTTAATCCAAGGATTCTTCATCATATTTTTCCCTAATAATACAAGTCTTGTGAAGGGATGCTAATGGTGTGGCCTTGTATTGGTCACCTGCTTGCTCTTTTGCACTCCTTGTAGTTTATAAGAAAATGACACAGTTGCTGCCATCTAATATTAAAGGAGAGATTGCAGAGCTCGCAGTAAGAAATGCATGCATTAGTGTAGTGAAGCCATCAAATCTTGGCACATCTAGTGTACTTGGTTTGCAAGTAATCGATTGATGGTGTGATCTCATCAAACAAAATATAAATATATATATTTTTTTGTAGTCATTTTTTCTTAGGAGCAAACATGAGGCAAGATGATTATCTCAAGAGATGAAACTTACACACATTTATAAGTTGTAGAGATATATATTAATATAGCTCATTTGGCAAAGATGAGAAACCCATCTCAAATTATAGTAAGGACTTTCTAGAGTGCTCATTTCCATGGTATCAGCACAAATAAGGAAGCACCATGACATTTATTAGAAAGAGTTCAATTCTAACCACATAAACTGAAGCCATGATTATGGCATCTTATGTCCTTACCTGCATTGTGGCATATTACTTGCTAGACGCATGATATTTCTATTGCAGTATAATTTTTCTGAAAAAAAAAAATAAAAGAAAGGTAGAGAGGGTTTCCAACCTCACAACCCGTATTATGTTTGTTGCTCTGGTTTTCTTGGTTTGTAAATGTGTACAAGAGGAAGATAAAAGAAGAAAGACTTAAACGGATGAGTTGAACCATTGCTCTAAAATTGTCAAGAAGCATCATTGGTCAAAAGATCACAAAGTGAAAGACCTCCATCACTGCAGTTTAAAACCTCTATCTTCATTGAGTCTCAATCATGATAAGGATAATAGAGGAAGAAAAAGAGATCAAAATTTTTTCTTTGCTTATCTTCACTCTTACGCTCTCGTTCTCATTCTTGAATACATATTAGAACAGAAAGGAAAAATGGAGTTATTCAAGATAATTTTCGATGATTCTAGAGACCAACTTAACAACTCATGATCTAATTCAAGAGATTTTGGTTTAAATTGAGCTAGCCCATTATAAGCACCTAATTCAAACCCAACATGGATAAAACTCAAGTTCATGATCATATAAAGTTTAAGACTTTATAGAATCGAGATGAGAAATAGGAGCTCAGAAAGAAAGGCTCATTTGGTCTTGGAATCCTACCCCTTGCCTACAAACTAAAGTTAGGTGGTCATTGCAGGATAATTTGGCATGTCTGCTTTCCTCCATATAGGTGTGTTTAGGTTTGATGATTATTAGTTTTGGTATGCATATCCTATCCATAAATGGCAAATGGATGTCCTCGCAAGGGATTCTTGAGTGCTACCATGCATCCGAGGCATAAAGTGGATGCCTACATCTCCTCTTCTTCCTTGTCAATCTAGGTTGTCATTTTGCAGTTGCATTGGCCCCCTTGGCTGCGAGCCACATGGAAATCCAACGGCCTCATGCTCTCCAGCTTTTCCCATAGTCCCTCACTATACAACAGTAGACCTTTTTCTTTCCAAAGTTAACCTTATCAAAGGTAGTAATAACATGGCTTCTCCTAATAAAGACATGCTCAAAATGCCATAAAAATAAAACTAGGTTGACAGTGCTCATTTTCTCCTCATTGATACCTCAAAGATTAGGGTTTAGATGAAGTACTTTTTTTAAAGTTTTTTTTTTTTCAAAAACTGAGCTTCATTCCGATCTTTTCAAAGCTCTTCATTCAATGCTTGTAGCCTCTTACACCATCCCTTATATCCTTAGACTTTCATTTATTTATGGCATCATTTATATACAGTCAGAAGTATTGTAAAAAAAATTTAAGAATTATTATTATACTTATATATTTCTAAGCCTCTCTCACGGTTCTGGAGGAGCCCAAAGCACTACGGACTGGATAGCCTCCAATGTAATGAATCACGCCTGTTCTATCTCATGGAACTCTTCTTTTATTCTCTCATAGTTTTCTGGTAACTTTGGTGACTGTATTTACGCTAGCACAGTTTAATGGCAGCTGTCTTTTAGCTCAGGTGGAGGATAAATAAATTTGCATTGTTAAAATCCTAAGATGACTACTGTGAGTATTTGAGTAATTTTAGAATCTTCAGCTATCCAAATAACTCCAAAGAGAAATGGTTGGAGCAGTCAAATCCTTAGATCATGGATGAGGTTTCTTTACATTCTTTCCACCGTTTGTTACCTACAAATAATTCTTTCTGGATATGGATTGTGCATTCAATTTATATGGAAACAGCATTCAATTTCACTCATATGTATTGCAGTTTGTTGGATCTTAGTTCCTATTTTTCACAAGTAGCCAAAATTATTATATATATGGTATTTGTTATTATTAAATAGTTAATTTCAAGTTTTTAAAGGAGTCATACTTCTTTTTTTCTTTTTAATTTCTACTTTTCAAGAGTATTTGATGGAGGGATGGTGAATGCAACTTAAAACAAGAACTTGGAAAAAAAATTTCGGTCACAATATTTACATGCATTTGTTTCTTAGGGAATGTTAGATGTGCTTATGTTCATTATAAACATAGTACTTAAATTTATAAACAATCATTCCTTGATGTGGATTATGCATTTAATTCATGCAAAATTAGAATTTGAAAAGAAGTGCTTGTCGGATTTATATTATATATAGATAGTTTTCTCTTGTTTGCATGCATATATTTATCATCTTTAATATTACTTTTATCATATTTGAGGTTATTACCCAATCCTTTTTTTTTTCAATATTTTGATCTTCATTAAGTGTTTAGATGGATACAAGACCTAATCAACAAAAATTTTTGCTTTGCAAGGTGCTAGGAGAAGTTTAATTTATACTAGGCAAGCTTGTTGATTTCTAATTTCTGCCTTCTTGAAGTATCCAATTCATTTTTCATACGAGATATTTAAGTATTCAATTATGTTTTTGTAAAACTTTGGAGTTACAATTGACTTGCTAATTATAATTTGGATATAGGAAATATGTGAGTTGAGTAGGTTAACATTGCCCTCTAAAATTAAATTATGAGGAGTCTTTTCTTCCGATGTATTGAAAGATGATGGCGTTTGCATGGTGAAGAGCATGTTCGTCACCTAATAGAAGTGCAACCCATGTGGCTACTCAGTTGATGCATCTCCTAATTACAGTGACTTGCCGCATTTGTATAATGTTTGACTAGATCTTGATGCCTAGAGACGACAAATATGTAGAAAAGATAGATCTACATGCATGAATAAAAAATCACATCGAACTAAACTAATCTAACGCAGAGTAAACTTAGTTATATTCGAATGTAGCCAAGTTTAAATCCGATCATCTTTTCTATTCCATAATTTACGAATTTCAAAGGTAAAAAAGATGAAAAAGATAGGATAATTTTGGAATTTGTGTGGATCCAAGAATAAGGAAAGTGATCGGATCTTAAACATGGCTATATTCGAATGTAGACAAATTTGCTTCGTATAATTCAAAATGCACTATTATCATCAAAGGCTATCGATGGTGAATCATATACTTTTGAAGGAGTGCTGTAAAAGAAAGAGAGAGAGAGAGAATCAAATTGATTCTTGAAATATCTTTTCAGGCCTTCCTTAATATCATAATCATTCATCGAGCATGAATAGTTGATGATTATCTAACATTTCCTAAAAAGTCTACCAAGATGGTACTGGCTACATTGTCATGGCGCATGGAATGCAGCATGGTACTCTAGTACTTGGTTCAAGGAATAGAGTGATGAAGGATATTTTGTCACAAAATCAGTAATTATAATATGATGATACCAAGGTTCATGAAAACTAATGATTTACTAAGGATAAAATCGTCATTGTCTTATTTCATGAAAAAGAAAAGAAAAAATAAATGAAAAGAAATCAAATAAAAGAAGGCATAAATGAGACGCAAGGCGCCTGAAATATTGGAGGAAGCGAAGCCGAGAGAGTTTAATACCACCCCTCTTTTTTGAAAACCCAGCACCCCGCTCGCTCTTTTCTTCTTTCCCTCTATTTTCCCTTCCGGTCGTCTTCTTCCCTCTATTTCTCTCTCTCTTTCACCGGAGCTCGCCTTCGTCGATCGAAGGATCAGCGGGGTAATACGGTTCCCATTTTTCGATTTTTTTTCTTCTTTTTGTTTCTCTGGTGATTTTTCTCCAATTTTTACCGGAATTTTCGTATATTTGCATAAAATCTCTCTCGCTTCTCTCAGAGTTATAATTGGTTTGTGATTTTATTTTTGATCGGAATCTTTCTTCTCCTGGAATGAAATTTTTGATTGGTTAACCATAAAGAATGGAGCAGATCGATCCGATCGGTGCCTTTTTGATTGCGATTTCTAATTGGAGATCTCCAAAGCGTTGAATCCTTCTTGCTTCGATTCCTGATCTGATTCATATCTCCGGCTCTCGATCTGACGGCATCCCCACCTTTTCTTTCTCAGGAATTTATCCTTGCGAGATATTTCAGCCTTTGGATCCGATGCCGATCTCGAATCCCGAGGCCAACGAGGATAAGGGGAGAAAGCGGAAGAGGGAGAGCAGCAGCGGGAGCCCGGCCTCGCCGCCCCGGCAGCGGTGGCGGACCGACGCCGTGCGCCGGATCTACTCCTCGAAGCTTCTGGAAGCTCTAAGGCGTCTCCGCCGCTCTTCGCCGGCCGCGCCGCCAAGGAGCCGGTGCGTCCGGGAGGCGGCCGACCGGGCGCTAGCGGCCGTGGCGAGGGGCCGGACGCGGTGGAGCCGCGCAATCCTCTCAAAGCCCCGGCGACCAAGGGCCGCCGCCGGCTGCCGGCCAAGGAAGGCGGTGGCACCGGTGATGCAGGAGAGGAGGAGACCGACGCCGACGGCGATTCGGCGGAGGGCGAGGGTCCTCGGCCGGCTGGTACCGGGATGCCGGAAAGCGTCGCTGTCGACGCTTCTAGAACAGACTTCGGATTATATCGCGGCTCTCGAGATGCAAGTGCGAGCCATGAGCGCGCTAGCCGATATTCTATCCAGTTCCGGTCTCTCGGCTCGGCTCGTTGCGGCGCCGCCGAGCTGACTTGAGCGGCCGGCGGGCGGATGGAGGTCTTTAATTTTATTTCATTATTTTATAATTATTTTACCTTAATTTTTATGATATATATATATATATATATATAATACGCTTTGGTTTGTCCCGGCGGAGGCCAGACGTGAGACGAATGTAGTGGGATTAATTTGTGGATGTTTGTTTTACTTTAGTCGAAATTTGAGGGGGGAAGCCGGATTCAACTAATTTTGATCACATGTGATTCATTAAAATATTTTGACCTAAAAAGATCATTTGGACACGCTGTGATTTCAATTTAAAATGTTCGAATTTAGTATAAGATTATGTTAAATTATATTTGCATTTGGATTGAATATCTAACTATTATTTTATTATTAATATTTATTATATAATAATTAAATATAAATTTTTTAAAAATTGAAAGAAGATTAAAAAAATAAATTTAAATTTAAATTTATATTTTAAAAAAATTAATTCGATGCAAATGAATGATTATTGTTAAGCTTATAAATTATAATTTTTAAAATATTTATTAATATATCTATAAACATTATAAATAATAATATAGAAATATCTATATCTAATTGAATAAAAATAGATGAGAAAAGATTTAATTGTCGGAAGAAAATGAAGAATTAGTTCAAAGAAGAGCCTATTCAATAAATTGTTGAAAGACAATTGAAGTGCAGAGAAATAAATTCATATAATTAAGGTTGTTAGGTTGAGATAGATCAAGATCAAAAAATATAATGTCTAAATTTAATTTAAAATTTAGAATAAATTTTATTTTTAAGTCTGATTCAATCTATGAATCTTTTCATATGGATTGAATTAGGTTTATCTAATTAAAACTATGCCAGACCATAGATCGATCCAACCTACTAGGAGCCAGTAACACCTTTGTAGACTTAGCTACTTTTAGTTTGTCCAAGCTCATTAATATCCTGATACAAAGAGGATTGAGCTCAAAATCCGACATGAATTGGAAACGCTCATCTGGATTTTTTTTTTTTTTTTTTTAAAAGAAAAAAAGGGAGACATTTAGCTCATTTTTAATCCTAGTTTATTCCAGCCTTCTTGGCATTCAGCTATCCTAGCTTTATGATTAACTTTAGATGTCGAGTTTGGGCTGGCCGATACTGTTCATCTGCGTCGTGTGCTCGAGACGCGTTGGTGCCCCCAGTGGTGCAATTTGTTTGGATAAATTTTAACCCTAACCCTTTTTTTTTTTTTTTTTTTTTTTTTATTAACCTAGACAACTGATAACTGCCTTCGTTACAGGAACTTTTGCTAGCCTCTATAATTTGGAGATAAAATATTAACAAATTTCAAAAAATCAACAAGTATGATCATCAAAAATGAAAATCTCGTTTGAGCAGCATGCAGAGACTATTAGAGTTAGAAGAACTCAACATTCTTCTGCCACAAATAAATAGATAACAAATGAAGATAGAAAGAAAAAACAAAACATTCAAAAATGATTGATATCATGCAACACCAGAAGACTATAAAAAGATCTCTCTCTTCCAAAATTATAGGATTGCAGCAAACGGTAACCAGCGTCATCCTCCTCCAAAATGACATTTTCTTTTTTTTTTTTTTAATTTTAATTCTAAGAGAAGCAAAGAGAGTTTTTCGTGGAGGAATTTAACAAGCGGTCCCTTTGCTGGCCGTTCGTTAACAAAATGCAACTTTGCTCAATGTGCAGCAAAATCTCAAAGGCGTGGTGGTCTCGAGCCTGAAAGAAAAAGTCTGGAACAGAACGTTTTTACTCTCAGAACGCTCGATTCTGCACCACCTCTCTGTTCTGCTCTCTACGGTGATTTTTTTTCTTTCTTTCTTTTTTTTTTTTTTAAAAGGAAAGCTAAGGTTGCGTTTAGTTTCTGAAAATAATTTTATTTTTTATTTTTATTTTTTATTTTTATAAAAAATAAAAAATACTTATAAAAATACGTTTGAGAAATAAAAATGAAAATAGTTTTCTAAAAAAAATATAACTTTAAAATGATAAAAAATTGAAAATAGTTTAGAGATGTTTTTATATTTTTCATCAAAAAAAAATAAAGGATCTATTTTTGTATCACTTTTATTTTTTTATTTTTATTTTAAAAAATATAAAATTTATCATAAAAAATATATTTGTTATATTATTTTACTTTTTATTTTTAAAAATATTTTTTTAAAAAACCTAAGACAACTTTTTAGAAACATAATAATATATATTATTAGTATATAATAATAAATAATAATATATTATTATCAATATTAATTATCTATTTTTCATAAAATATTAATAATTATATTATTATTTATATTTCTTATATATAACAAATATAATATAATATATATTTATAATGTTGTTAATAATATTATTAATCTTATATTGTAATATGCAATTTATATATAATATATTATATATTATAATCAAATTATTGTACAATATAATATTATAATATTCTACATTATATTATTATATTATATTATATATATTTTATAGATTTTATATTTTTATAAATATATTATAATATCATATATTTTCTTTAATTTTTTAGTTACCCTTTTGAAACATACTATTTTTAACAAAAATAATATATAGAAAACAATTTTCATTTTTACTTACTAACATATTTTTTTAATATCAGAAAATAGAAAATAAAAACTACACACACTTCATCCTTCCCTATATACACTTGAATTTTAACCTTGTACATACTTAGAAGAACCTTGTATATACTTAAATTTTGACCCTGTATATACTTGAAATAATCCTGTATGCACTTATATTACCTGTACCACCTAAAATAACCTTGTACACACTTGAATTTAGAGCCTGTACGCATTTGGAATAATTTTATACACATTTGAACCATTCCGTACACACTTAGCTCTTCCCTATACATGCTTGAATTTTAACCATATATGTACTTAGAAAATTTTTGTACACTCTTATATGACCTTGTACACACTTAGTCCTTCATTATACATACTTACAAGAATCATGCACATACTTGGAATAATCTTGTACATACTTGAATTTTGATCTTTTACACACTTTAGGATAATCCTGTACATATTTATACCACCCTATATACACTTAGCCCTTTCCTATACACACTTAAATTTTAACATTTTCCTTATACACACTTGAATTTTAACTCTATACATACTTAGAAGAATCTTGTATACACTTATAGCACTCTATACATTCTTAGCCCTTCCTTATGCATACTTAAATTTAGATCCTATGCATACTTAGAAGAATTCTGCATACACTTAGTCCTTTCCTGTACACATTTAAATTTTGATCATGTACACACTTAAAAGAATCTTGTACACATTTATACCATCCTTTACACACTTAGAATAATTTTGTATACATTTGAATTTTAACCCTATACATACTTACACCACCTTAAACATACTTAAATTTGACCCTATATACACTTAAAAGGATCCTGTACACCCTTATATCACCTTGTACACACTTAGCCATTCTTTGTACATGCTTGAATTTTGATTATATATACACTTATACCACCTTGTATATACTTAGAAGAATCGTGTAAACATTTATATCATTGTGTACGCACTTAGCCTTATATTACTATGCACTCACTTAGTCTTTCCCAGTACATCTTAGATTTTAACCCTCTACACACTTGGCCTATTCTCTGTACGCACTTAGGTACATGTGAGGGGCAGCGTAGTTATTTGGAGATAGGGTGCTTTTTGAGAGACCGAGAGTTATAAATCTGGTCAATGAGGATAGTGTTATAATGGCAAAGTTTGGGGGCTAATCAATAATTTTGCCTGTTCTAGAATAGCTTTTCGCGAGACAAACATACTTATCTATAAAAGCACTTGTAAAACCATTATCTAGAATATTATATGCAAATTAAGCCTACTTGATGTAGCATAATTCACCAGCTACCGATTGGCCATCAGCTGGCCTCTAGATGGTCTCCAATAAAGCTTCAATAAAGCATTGCAAGGCCACCCTCCTACTTGATGTAGCACAATTTGCCAACCTCTAATTGGCCATTAGCTGGCCTCTAGATGGTTTTTAATAAAGCTTCAGCAAAGCATTGTAAAGCCTCCCACTCAGCAACCACTTGTCTTCAAGAAAGCTCCAGCAAAGCATCGCAAGGCCATCCACTTAGCAACCACTAATCAGTCAAAGCAGAAGCCTATACTCAATAGGTTGACAAGCGGCATGTGGCTGATTAGTAAGAACATTTGTGGCTTGCAATTGGCTAGTAAAACTAACTACTCTATAGAGAAAATAACCCATAACAATAAGTATATGGCACTATAGATGAACTTATTGTGCCTATATATGGGATGCACGATCCTAATCAATTGCTCGGTCTTGTCATCAGATACATAAGTCAGTCAAGGATGGAGAGCTCACCTTAAGCCCAGGAGTGGCCTCTCCCCCATCATATCAGACTATTAAGTCTCATCATACTGAATCATCAGATTTAAGTTAGAAACCCTCCCCTCATAGGAAGCTCTCCTCTCTTCTCTCTCTAGTCCTCTCTTGCTTTGAGTTCCCTGCCCTCACTCTTTATTCTCTTTATTCTCTCTATCAACAAAAGCATGGCTACAAGGTTTGCCTCCGGTCGTCTTTCCTTTCCCTCATTGACTTGAATGCTAAAAGGTCTTTGCTAAGACACTCTTAACATCCCTCACGCTTTTTCTTTGCCCTTTGCAGGTTCTTCATTAGAGGATATCCGAAGACCTTATTCGTTGGGGATGTGCAATCTCTCCCATTTCTGACTCATCTACCTCATCTCTATTATTTCGGTGTGAGGGATCTTACCATCGCATCTCGAGCATCATAAGAAGAATAAGATTTACAAAGAGCTAAAATAAGACTTACAAAGAGCTTTCTTCCGTAGCATCTTAGTTGTTGCAGTCAAAATCTATAGGAAGTGAAATTGATTTGCAACGATTGATTAAAAATTAAAATGGTATGCTTATACAATAGAAACTATTTTTATTTTTATTCAAATATATATAATTATTTTATTCTTTTAAAATTTCATAATTAAGAGTTTAAAAATTATAGGATTTATAAATAAAACTAATATTACAATAGAGGATAATTTATTGAATTGATTTGGTTCAAGCATATAAAAGCTACAAATCCAGAACTGATATGATATTTTCAACAGGTCTAACCTTAAATTTATACTTGAGCCATTCATTAGTAGGTCAAGCTTAGGTTCGGTTCAAGATGGGTCTACACTTTAGGGTGGAGTAACATCCTTAGTCCTCATCAATCATTCTATTAAAAAAATAGGCCTAGTGATAAAAAAAAGGTCCAATTTACTAATCATCTTAATTTTTTTTTAACGTAAAATATAGATTATTACCTATGATTAAGTGCTATCAAATTGCATCCATATGGTTTGAAATATTACACATAATTATCATATATTTTAAACACTACCAAATTATACTCATATAGAAGTTTAGGTATATTAAGTAAGGCTTGAATAAATTTAAAATATATGATAACTAAATAAAATATTTTAAATTATATATATATAATTTGATAGTATTTAAAATATATAATAATTAAATAAAAAATTTTAAACTGTGATATGATATGATAGCGTTAAAATCATATGATAGTAATTTATATTTTATTTTACTCTCTCTTATTTTTTTCCGTCTCATGGGAGCATGGCCTTGGCTCGCTGCAAGGGGTATCAAAATACTTAGATTTTTTATATATAAAGAAAGCAAGATCTTGTTACACTGACGAAGAATTGAGTTGTGGCACCAAGCTGTAAACAAGATGCCTTGCTGGCGTTTTGTTGTCCGTCAGATGGCCTGATGGGACACCGGATGTCGGTATAGTAGTCTTGGAGCAAGGAGGACCACCACCACACGGGTGATGAGACCGGCCACGTGTGATCCTAATCGGTACGACGCTTAAATATACTACTCCCTAACCACGGCGCATCCAGCGACACCTGGTCTGGTGTACCCACGGCATCCGTCGTTGGATCCGCCCGGATCGCCACGTGGGTGTATGCTCTTAAAGGTGAAAGCGACCAAATTTTCATAAAAAATTGGATGTTAAGTTGCATCAAAATTAAATTGCATCATTCGATCATGTGGTTAATAGTGGTTGATCGTTGGAGCTTCACGCGTGGTGTGGATTTTTTAAACATATAAAATTCTATCAAAAAAAAAAAAACGTAACCATGTCGGTTATTTGAATTTCTAAATTTTATTATATTAATTATTTCTTGAGTGGAAATCAAAATGCAGTACGTAAAATGAGGTATGAGAGTAAGGTACATCACTCGCCATTGTTTTTTTTTAAAATTTTTCTACAATTTAATTACACCATCACTCTCACAAATTAATCCATGGTATTAAAATAGTGTTTTTAATTTCTGTTGCCTTAGTTGTTGTGTTTTTTATTTTTTTTCATTTTTAAGGCTCTCTTGGTGCAGCATTACACTGCTCTAATTGGGAATTTTGAGCCTGCCAACCTAGACAGTGAGCATGATGTGAACCAAATTGTATGAGTTTGTTAACTTTTAAGACACCCCAATGGGCATTATCCTCTTCTCTTCTTGTTTCCAAAGTTAAGGATAACTTTGTTCTTCTGTTTGCCATAAGTTCTGTGCCTTCTAAAGAGCCATAGCTAGCTGAAATTTTCAACTGCTTTGGATGGGAGCTCATGAAAGACTGAGAGGATGACGTTGCTAGGAGAAATATTCCAGGGAGTATGGCCTCCATCTTCAAATATCCCTTGCTTGCAGCAGACCCAAACAACTTCATGGGATGAAGTGAGGCATTTGTAAAGGTGGTGGCAGTGGAATTAATTATCATTAACACACCAAATTATAGGACATAGAAGAAGTACTATTTAGGTGTTGAAAACTTGGAAGCTAAAGACCACATGTCAACTTAGGCTCAGTCCATGTGGCCTACTAGCTAGACTCTGTTCTTTGCAACATGTGATTAATTAAGCCTATCTTAAGAAACTTGTGATCTCTGTTTTAAATTATTATAACCATAAGATAATCTATTGATGTGGATCCTAAGCAATTATCCTTCTCACATGCAAAATGAACCAAGTGGACATGGCCACTGAGAAGCATTTTTAAACCTTGTGATCATGAGATTCTCTTCATATTTGTATGGACATGGATGTCAAGTATTGTTCTTTCTGTAGACAATTAGATTACCATCCATTAGAGATAAGTCAGTGTATGTCGTGAAAAGGAAACAGCCTTGTGTCATCCACCTAATCAGTGGCTAATTGTCAAAGATGCTTCATTAATCGTGTGTCGATTAAGTTTCTAATCATAGTTATCCAAAAATAAGGTTGAAGAGTGCATGTGAATCAATTAGTCTAATTGCTTGCCCTCCCTCCTTTCCCTTAAATAATACAGAGAGCGTGTCCATAAAGTTATGCTCTCTCGATAGACACATACAATAATAACGATAAAGTTTTAATTCCAAACTAATATATAAAGAAAAAGCTAATATCATTTGTAATTTATCTATAAGTATTAAAGAAATATCTTACCATCCTTGTCCCATTCCAAGAAGAGTAGGATCATGGTAGAAAATTGAGTGTTTTTTAATTTATTTTATAAAGAACAAAAAATAAAATTTTATGTTTAAATTTAATATTTTTAAATAAAAAATTAGAAAACATTGTTTTTTATTTTTTTTTAATTTATACTAACTAGGTTTGAAAAATATCTTTTTGAGACTGAAAAGAGCTTCGATAATAAAATGGAAACCTAACCTATGCTCAATTCAAAACTCAAAAAATTTCTTAAAATTCTTTTCTGTAAACATGACGCTCAACTGCATGTTGCATGCCTTTCAATAAGTTGCATAAAATTTGTTTTTATGAATTTTTTGATGAATTAGATTTTACTTTTTTTTAAAAAAAAATTGGACAATATGTTGCATAAAATTTATATTGTATCTCTTTGCTTGGTGATCATGTGGTTAATAATGATTGATTGTGGAAGCTTCATGTGTGATAAGCGCAGTCATATCGATTATTTGGACTTTTAAATTTGTTTTTATCAATTATTCCATCAGAGATCAAGATGAAGTAAGATTAAAAAATGGTGCACAAAATGAGGTACGAGAGTCGTCCACAAAATTCATTGAATCATTTACTCTTCTTATAAATTCTCCTCTCTATTGCATATATCTTCAGAAAAAGAAATGAGGCAGCAAACTATCTTGCAAATAGAGCAGCTTTAACTTAGTAGAAGCAATTTTCATTGGTACTTCTTACAATTTATTACATGATGATATCAATCTAGTTTTCATACTACAAAATCTTTCCCTCCTCTCTTTCGTATGTTGGTCGATTTTGAAAGCGTGAGGTGTGTAAAGCTGCATTCTTGTAGGGTGCAAGCTGATCGGAGGTGAGACAACATGTATTGTTCCAACATTCATCAAATTTCTATGTAAGAGACGTGATCAAAGTAGTCATTAGGGAGATTATCTTTCACAATTTCTTATTGAAATTCTTAGGATATGTGATACCCCAAATTTAATCGCACATTAGAGGGGAAAGAAAATGTTACGTGCTTATAGCTCAAGTCCACTTGTTATCCATTAACTTCCACTTGAATTTTTAGGCCATGTGGTTTCAGTCCACTAACAAAGTTAATTGGACTAATAGATGGACTTAAGACATTACAAATTGTATTAGATCTGATCCGAGTGTATAAAAATTGGTAGGCATGAGGAAAAGATATCAGAGCCGATCCGAGTGTATAAAAATTGGTAGGCATGAGGAAAAGATATCAGAGCCGATCCGAGTGTGCGAAATTTAGTAGGCATAAGAAAAGAACTACCTGAGTGTGCAAAAGTTGGTGGGCATGAGAAAAGGGTATTCGAGTGAGCGGAAGGTGGTGGGCACGAGGAAAGGGCTACCCATGAGACGATGGTGGACATCGGGTCGAAAGTTGGTAGGCATGAGGAAAGGACTACCCATGGGACGATGGTGGAGGACATCACATTATAAGGAGGGAAGGTTATGAAACCTCAAATTTAGTCTCATATTAGATGGGAAAGAAAGTGTTATGTGCTTATAACTCAAGTCCACTTACTACCCATTAACTTTCATTTAAATTTTTGTATTACGTATTTTTGATCTGCTAACGAAGTTAATTAAATTAGCAGATGAATTTAAAATAATTTATTAGGATAATTTGTAAGGATTTAAAATGTTACAAAATAATTTATGCCTTTATCTAATGTGCGATAAACTTTGGCTAGCTGGATCAAATGTGCCCCCAAAATTTTGAGGACCATCTGAACAATGAACACCAAATGATGAAATAGTTCAGGTGGAAGCCAGGTTTGGAGCCATGCACACCATTTGTAGCTTTGCGTCGCTTTTGGCTTGATAGGAGACAAGAGAACCATTGGACAGCATAGGACCACAGAGATGAGAGATGCCTTGCTGGCTTTTTCTTGGCCGTCTGATGGGGAAGGGCTTGATGGGACCGTGGATGTCGTTGTGCCTATGAGAGGTGGACCACCACCACCACCACCACCACATGATTGGGTGATGAGACGAGCCACGTGTGACCGTGGTCGGTGTGACATTTAAATATTCTAGGATACTTGGTCTGGTGTACGTACCCACGACATCCGCCGTTGGATTCTCTTGAATTGACACATGGATGCATATGCATCGTCGACAAATGAATTAACATCGGATCTTTTTGCAGCCAGAGCCTTCCAATATCGGACGGGCCTGATGGTGAAAAGGACCAAATTGGATGGTTTTAGCGGGTCAGCACAATAATTATTTTTTTTCACTAATTTTTTTTTTAATAAGCAAGAACTCAAAAAAGAAAAATAAATTCTTTATTTTTATTTTTATTTTTTAAGTAGAAGAAGGAACCTATCTCCTACAAAGCACTTGCCTCTAGCATCATCTTCTAGTAAATGACAAAGGTTGGCGGGAAGTTGAGAAGATCGATATGTGGCACATGTTATTGAAACTATTAGATTGGTAAGATAATCTACCTACTGGTTGGTTGGCGTCTTAGTAGATATGCCTATAAAAGAAATTGAGTAATATTGAAATATCGGAGTGAATATGCTATAGTCGTGGATGGTAGGCAACAAAGGTGCTATTAATTCAAAAGATCACTATTACTAAGTCTCCTTGTAGGATAATACCTTTTTATGATGAGTTGAGCATATTAGTACAATATGATATGCATGTCCTCAACATATACTAAGCAATTATTACTACAATAGAAAGAACTGATTCTCGAGGTAGAGGGATCGCATTGGTGAGCAAAGAATGACCGAAATGATCACAAATGATAAATTTGACTAGTTAAGATGAATTAAGCCATCAAAGTTGATCTTAAGATACCTTGGTTATAGGGGTAACCATAAAATAATTTTTTGTAGGTGTAATCTTAGAGATTGGTGATCAACATTGCCCTGGATGCCAGAAAGGTTGAATGAACACCATTTGATTTAATGGGTAAGTTCTGCAAACATATGAAAAGCATGTCTAACAATATGAATTGGATGGAATATTTTCCTCTGAAATAACTCCTCATTTCTTCCCTTCCAAATGAGTTAAAGTAAGTAAAAAAGAAAAGATTGAAGAAATTGTTGGAGAAAAGTTGCAAGCTTTTCAATAAAAAAATCATATACTTAAGATATAGATTTAACCTACTATAGTCATGAGACTTTGCAGATGGGAAGAATAAATGATTAAGTCTTTTAGAAGCATTACCACACCTTTTGCATATTAAGCAAGTAAGGAGAGAGTTAGATGCCCCCTTTGAATCGCTTTATAAAATAAATAACACTTTGATATGTTGAAAGCTTCCATATTTTGTTGAATTCAGTACTTGGCATATCTCATCTGCTTTATCACAATTCTTTCATTAAATTTCAAGCCCCAACATAATATATCCTGGTGATGCGGACCAGCAACCAAAGTTTGAATAATCTCTTTAACTAAACATGGGAAAGCAGTGTTGCAAAAGCTCTTGATTTCATTCCTCATCAAACACTATAAATTTTGCTCGCGATGGAGAGATTAGCCACCAGAGTGGTATTAATTTTGATTACGCGCTTGCTATGAGGAGTTGGGGAGAAATATGGCAAATTGATCCTTTAGACCCAATAGACCAAAGAAGCCCATCTGCTATACTTCTAGAAGCCTGAAAAACAGCTTTTCATATTTAGGAGCAGCTCCGAGGGGGTTTATAGAATCACCAGTCTCTTTGAAAGTGGTACTTTGTATTGATTATTTGAGTTAGTAAATAGTTTTGATTTAGAATTATTCTATTTGCTATGTTGCTTTATAGTATCATCCATCACTTAGGAATCTCAGGAATACCTAATCCATCCACAAGCTATAGTGTGAATATCTCTGCTTCCCTAATGATGGCCCATGAAAAACTCTTAATAGTTTTCTTAAACTAGACCAAGAAACTATATTGGATAGTCATATGAGAGATAACATGGAGATGCATAGAGTAAAGGATATATTTTATAAGAGCGCATCGACCTGCAAATGATAGAGCCTTCCACTTCCAAGAATTCAATTTTAACATGATTTTATCCTTCAATACCTGAATCTCAACCTTTTTAGTTTGGTGCCTTTTATAGGAATCCTCAGTATAGCCCAAGGCCATTAACTTCACTAATTTAAAGGATGGTAGTTAATTCGATTGTCAACCTTCTATTGATTTTTGGGCTAAATAACACCATTAACTTATTAAGATTCACTGCTTGACTTAAAACTCGGCATAGTGGTTCTATATAACCTACTTAAGATGATTACAGCCAATAAGATAAGTCTTTGAGAAAAGCAAATAGTCATATGTAAAAAGTAAGTGGCTCAACATAAGCCCCTCTCTTCTAGGACTATTATCCGTTGATAGGTGCCAATCATAGGATAACATTTCAAAGCATAAGATAAATAAATATAAAGATAATGGACCGTTCTATTATAGTCCCAGCTAAGATGTAAAAAAAGAAATAGAAGAGTCATTAACTAAAACTGTATAGAAAGGCAATCTAATGCATCCTTCGATCTAGCTAATCATTACCCTAGTAAAGTGCCAATGAAGTATAACATTCAAATAGTTGCAGTCTATTCTATCATAAGCCTGCTTCATGTCCAATTTTATTATCATTAGAGACCTATTGGAATGAGCTTTATGTAGAGAGTGGAGGATTTGAGCAATGAAAATATTATCAGAGATGCTTTTGTCAAATATAAAAGCCGATTGCTCTACTAAAATAAGATTTATAATGACTTTTTTTTTGATCCTTAGGGTTATGATTTTGATAATTATTTTATAAATAGTATTAGAAAACTGATAAGTCTGTGCTATCCAAGGATGGTAGGCATTTTATATTTTTCATATCAGTGTTATGGAAGTGGTTTTTCATGCTTGGAGCATTCCGTCTGAGTCAAAGAACTTCCTGATAACTCAACAAACATCAAAAGATACCAAACCCCAGTATTTTTAAAAGAAGCCTTGTGGAAACCATTTGATCTTGCTTTGTTCGAACCCAAGGTTTTAAGTGCATGTACTATTTCCCCATTGAGATGGGAGCTTGGCGTAAAGACCAATTAGCATAGGAGAAGTGCACCGCCACTGTTGGGACTATCTACTTTGATAGAAGTGCAAAAAATCCCATTTGATACCCTCTTCAGAAGTGACATCTGCTCCATTAACACCGTGTACATTTAGTTTTGTTCCTCCTTTTAAGGGTAGACTTATGGAAGGAGGAAAAAAAAGAGTATTTTGATCTCCTTCCTTATTCCACTGAAATCTAGATTTCTGAAAAAACTAGGACTATCTGAAGAACTGGGAATTGGTAAAACATCTACAAAAAAAAAAAAAAAAAAAAAAAGACATAATTTCATGGCATGATGCAGCTGAATCCACCTAAAGCCAATCAAACAGCATTTTTCCCATACTTGTGAAGGGTTGTTCTGGATGGTTAGTATCCAGCGGCCAAGTCCATTAGTTTTCATGCACCAAAAAATACCAAATGGTTTTGCTGAAAGAAATCGATGTATGCATCAGTGAAAGCAGCCACTTTACTAAGAAATATAAATGCATGGTCCCTCTTGTTGGAAGACTAAACTAGATTTTTCTTAATTCCAACACCTCTTTGGTGCAGAAGAGGTCAAAGATTTTGTCGTCTGTGATAGGAATTGGGTGTGCAAGGTGCTCTCTCGAAGTATTTGATGTTGCTTTGGCTTGCTTGGAAGAGGAATAGGAATAGGACAACATGGGCTTCATTCATGCCCATAAAAAGATGCTCCCCTGGACAGTCCCGTGTCCTACTAGCGAGAGCGCTCATAATTGGTGCTTGTGAGTAGCTTTTTGTTTGGTTGCTCACTGTTAGTGCGTAGTTTTAGTATTAACCAGATCTATCATTGATCAGGCCAAATAAATAAATAAATATTATTTGCCTTATAATTCCAATACTAGTTAGTGTCTTCCATTTCATATTCCAACCACTGATATCCCTTGAGGCTTCTTATAGTTCATATCAAAGCTCACGATCTTCTTAACAAAAATGCCAGGACTTTCTATGAGCTATTGAAAAGCCACTGCTCTTATGATACTAAAAGAAATTAATTAAAGTGTCCCAGTGGAGTTTGAATCCTCTACATGTCGATGATCCTTTAAGACACTCCCATGGGCGCTATCTGGCATCTTCTCTTCTTGTTTTCATTTCGTGATTTTGTTAAGGATAACCTTGTTCTCCTGTTCATCACTAAAGTTCTGCACTGTCTAAAGAGCCATAGCTGAAATTTTCAGCTGCATTGGATGGGAGCCTAGGAAACATTAGCAGGATAACATTTCTAGGAGAAATATGCCAGGAAGTATAGCCTGTATCTTATTAAATCAAAATGCTTCTTCCTGCAAAGCCTTGGATTTCCCTTTCTTGCAGCAGACGCAACAACTTCATGGGATGAAGTGAGGCATTTCTAAAGGTACTGGCAGTGGAAGTAATTATCATATTAACCCACCAAATTATAGGAAATAGAAGCACTGTTTAGGTGTTGAAAACTTGAAACTAAGGACCACCTAGTATCATTAGAATGTCAACTTAGGCTCAGGCCATGTGGACTACTAGCTAGGCTATCTTCTTTGCAACATAGTGCAGTTCCATGTGATTAAGCCTACTTACTTATGAAACTTGTGATCTCTGTTTTAAATTATTATAACCATAAAAAAATCTGTTGACATAGATCCCAAGTAACTATCCTTCCCACATGCAAAATGAACCAAGTGGACATGGCAGCCAAGAAGAATATTTTAAACCTTCTGCTCATGAGATTTTCTTTATATTGGTCTGAACATGGATACCGAGTACCGTTCTTCATGTCAACAATTGGACTACCAACCATAAGAGATAAGCCACTGCATGTCGTGGAAAGGAAACAACCTTGGGTTGCCCACCTAATCAGTGGCTAATTGTCAAAGATGCTTCATTAATCGCGTGTCTGTTAAGTTTCTAATCATAGTTATCCAAAAATAAGGTCGAAGAGCACATGTGAATCCATCAGTCTGATTTCTTGATCCCCTCCCTCTTCCCCTTAAACAATACAAAGAACAAAAGTTGCGTGTCTATAAAACAATGCTCTCACAAGCAGACAAATATTCGAATTATATTCCACAAACATTTTTAAAGAAGAAACCAGAGCCATTTGGTAGTCCATCCAAAAGTATTAGGTGAAGATCTCACCATCCTTATCCCATTCTAAGAAGATTAGAATGCCTAAACATCTAATTTCTTGACTGGAGCCTATCATTAGTCCCCCATGGGGAAACACTAAGCCTAAGCGGCCAACCACCATGCCATCCCTCCTCCTTCCACCGAGCTAGAGGGGACCCCTTGTCACGTCTCTTAGAGCTGGAATGGAGGTGTTGTTATGAGGAGGAAAGGGAGAGGGAATAATCCAGGGTATTGTTGTGAGGAGGAAAAATAAAAGGGTTATGGGAGAGAGAGTCTGGGGATTATGAGAGGCATAGGACTTGGAGGCAGGAGTCGAGGTGTTTTAAGGAATCATGTGGGTGCATGTGCTTTGGGTTAGGAGAACATGACCTTTGTTCCAAGGAAAGCCACGCCACCTTCGTTTATTTTTGGGCCACTCCTTGTTCCCTTGAAAGCTTATATAAACGTCCTCTCCCCTTCCCAAAGCCTTGTGGGCAATCAAGCCTTGTACCTAAAAACCTCTCTCTCTCTTCTCTCAACCATGGTAGCCTCCCTGAAGTCTCTCATTTTGGCTCTCAACTCCACTAGCATGAGCCATGCAACGTGCTCCCTCTTAAGCAAAGCCATGCAACGCCATGCATTAAGGAGGAGGAAGCAGATGATATCGAAGAAGAAACAGACCCTTCGAGAAGGTTCTAGAAAGCCCATGAGCCCCATCAAGAGGAGGATCAAGACACTCCAACGTCTTCTGCCGAATGGGGAGTCCAAGGGGCTGGAAGGACTCTTTCGTGAGGCAGCGAATTACATCATGTGTTTACAGATGCAAGTGAGGGTGATGCAGTTCATGGTTAGTGTGCTGTCACCAACGGATTCTGGTGATTAATCCTCCTATGAAATTCTTGAGGCCAAGACTGAAAATTATTACTCTAGTCTTTATGTTCTTTTAAGGTGGCCATGGCATTATTAATTAATATAGGTTTTGCTGTTCAAATTTGCTAGGTGGTATTTTAAAAGTGTGTAATGGTTGATGTATTGTCAAATTTGCAGTTCATGGTTAGTGTGTTGTCACCAATGGATTCTGGTGATTAATCCTCCTATGAAGTTCTTGAGGCCAAGACTCAGAATTATTACTCGAGTCTTTATGTTTTTTAAGGTGGCCATGGCATTATTATCAAATTTGCTAGGTGGTATTTTAAAAGTGTGTAATGTTGCCACATTTATTCATATCAAGTTGGCAATGCTTTGTTATAATTTCTGATTAATATTTAAACAGTCTATATATTTTATATTAAAGATGGCAAAATCTCTCTCTCTCTCTCCCTCTCTCTCTCTCTCTCTCTCTCTCTCTCTCTCTCTCACTCTTTATATACAAATGGAGCAAGCTATAAGTCCCTTCTAGAATTGCACCTCTCTCTCTCTCTCTCTTTTGTATTGTTAGAAATTTTTTATACATGGGCTACTATTAATTATTGTGATTTTAACTTTATAAAACTGGCTGAATAAATTTGGCCTAATGATACAAGCCGGATGAGCTCACTATTAATTAAAATTATGATTCATTTGGTTTTGAACTTGAGCGCATCTCTATTAGGTGATGTGGTTGGTGGTTTATATGAACCTGAAGCCCAACAATATTCCATGATAGAAGAGCCTATTAGAATTCTACTATAAATAGGTTCGATTCCTTTTTCTCTCTTCATATATTGCGATTAGTTTTTTTCATTAAGAACATTGGCTAAAGGAGGAGTAAGAAGAAAAAGATTTAGACCTTTGCACAATAAATGTTTTCAAATATTCTTACATAAATCATAGTTCAAATAAATAGGTACATTAATAAAATTTTATTTTATTACTATTTAATATTCTAAAATTTAATATATGTAATTCTTAAAAATTTCTATATGTATGCCTACAAACGGAGCAAGCTACAAGTCCCTGCTATAAGCAAGCAATAAGTTCCTCCTAAAATTGCACCCCCTGTGTGTGTGTGTGTGTGTGTGTGTGTGTGTGTGTGTGTGTGTGTGTGTGTGTGTGTGTGTGTGTGTGTGTGTGTGTGTGTGTGTGTGTGTGTGTGTGTGTGTTTATACAAATGGAGCAAGTTGTAAGTTGCTACTAGAATTGCACACGTCTTGAACCCAACCACATCATTAGTGAACACTATAAACAAAGAGGACAAGATTAGTAATTATCACTTTATACTCAAGTGGGCTTGGTCACCAATTAAAATCAATAACTAAATTGTTAGGCCAGTAAATCCTAAATTTAATAGGAACCAGTAAACAAGTACATGCAATACATGTTTTGAGAAAAACAGTAATTATTAAAAATAAAAAATAAATTTAAGTATTATTGTTCATTTATTTATTTTAGTTAAAATAAATATACAAACAACAGATCAAGGATAACATTAAAAAAATAAAAAATACAAGCATATATAATAAAGTTAAAGGCACAAAATAGTTCTTAGGAAACCAAATATAATAAAAATAAAAAGAAAATAGAGATAATAAAATAAATCTAAATGTAAGATGCCAAATAAAAATTTAGCAATGGCTTAAATAAATTAAAAATTAGAAAGAATGAATTATGATGCTTGATAACTTGTATGATAAACAAAAAAAAATTAAAAATTGATAAATAGGATGAATGATGAATTGAAAATATAAAATTAAGTATAGAAATATTATTAAAAATAAATTAGATTAAAATAAACATTGATAAGTAAAAAAAAATGAAACATGAAAACACATATTAAAAGAATAAAAATGGCTCAGCTTGCAAATGATGCTGAAAAGAAGTTAAAAGAAAGCATACTAAAATAAAATATAATAAAATAATAAGTAGGCTTGAAGCAAAATTATAATATCATAAAAGTATTTGTAAAATTAAAACATAAGACAAAACTTTCAAATAAGAAAAATTATAGTTAATATAAATTAAAAATAATAAATAATTAATTGGATGGAAAAAAAATTGTTATCCTTAAAAGGTGGGGTAGAAAGTGGTGTCAATGGGGAGAGGAGAAGGGAGATGGTGTTGGGCAGAGACGAAGAAATGCAAAGATATAAGAGGATGGATTTGGGAATGGGAATGGGAATGGAAATGGGAATGGGAATGGGAACGGATAGGGAAGGATTGGGGGTAGGGGCTAATCCAAAGGGTAGGATAGAGAGAGCCACCCAGTGGCCTACAAAAATGCGATAAAAGATGTACCGAAGATAATGGAATGCAATATCTAAAATTTTAAAATTTTTATAAATAAAGTATTGAATAATTATTTATTACTAGCAGAATAGTTTAGTATTTTTGAAAGATAATGTTATTTAGAGATAGTAATTTTAAACTATAGAGTTAGGTTCCATCATCATCTCGCTTTATTCGGTTGAGATTTTTTATTTTTTATGGGAATAAGGATTATTTTTAGGATGAAACTTAGGTGTAGTTCTATAAGCGGGTTGTGCTATTTGTGTCCGTCTCTCTTATTTATCATCACATCAGGGTTAGGTGGAAGCTTAGCTGATTTAAAAAAAGTAGAAGAGAGGCAAATACAAACCACATGGCTCTCACCTATGAACTACACCTAAGTTTTATCCTTATTTTTATCGCTACATGGAAATAGTATATTTGGGCCCTATCTTGTCCCACCTTGTCCCTATACATTATCACATATTTTAGTTCTTAGTTTAATTTAAACTTTTAATTATTTTAATAATAATTATAAATTTTAAAAATAAATATTAAATTTATCAATATGCACAGTGAGAAAAAAATTAGCTATATTATTAATTCATAAATTTTATTAAAAATTCATATATGTTGTTGGGTGCAAGGCATGATAAGCAAGGATGGGAGGAGCAAGGCACAAATAAAGACTGAGATTTATCACACCCTATGGGATGGGAACGGGGATGAAAAATTTTTTATTTATGGAGATGAGGAGGGAATGAGAAATATTTTCTTTAGTAGAGATGGGGATTAGAATCTCCGGCCCGTTCTGCCCACTGTCATCTCTAATTTTATTTAAAATTATGAAAAATGAAATCAATTAAAGATTATAACAAAATTTGAAACTCTCTTTTTATATATAATATAGATAATTGTCCATGGTTCATGATTGATGGTTAGGGTCTGATGTGGTGCTAATCATCAAACAAATGTGGCAGATGATATCAGCCTAATTCTAAAACAAATGGCTCAGGTTTAGCTGGATTCAGGCGGATGACTTTCAAATACGATCATACCCGGCCCAAATAATGTTGGGTACAAGCTCTATTGGGCTTAGACTACTAGAAGTGTAGAATATTGGCAACACCAAGATATTGGGTTCAGGGGCCTATGTGTGAGTCCAAATGGTGGACAGCATTAGATGAAGCACAATAGGCCTTTGGGCTTCATTATTCCAAGTGAAAAATATCAACAACAAAAAATCTATTATCACAAGGTGAATTTTGCAATAAAAAATACTTAACTAATGACTTTATAAGAAAAGATTGTTTTCTTTTCCTTTTGTATAATAAAACATATTTAAGGTTTCATAAAGATATGACACACTTACACTCACACTGAGAGATGAAGCGAGAGGGGGTGGAGGAAGGGATAGACTTGACTACCTTCAAATGTAGCCAAGTATAAATTCAGTTATTTCTCTCATCTTTTGATTCATAAAGTTAATGAATTTCAAAAATAAAAAAAATACAAAAGATAGGATGGCTTCGAATCCATATGAATACAAGGAGAGAAAAGATGATCGGATTTTGAACTTGGCTACATTTGAATGTAGCTAAGTCTATCCCTCCTGTGTGTGTGTATGATGCATATTTGTTTAGATTATTGTTTATTTTATAATTATCTTAAGGATAGCATTATTGAGGGATCCTTGAATAAGTATCATCCTGAAAAAAAAAAAAAAAAGGGATAAATTCAATATTTCCTGTGAAACCAATAATTTAGGGGTTGTTTGGATAGATCTAGCTTTTATGGGAATTTGATGTTCCATTGGAATTTTGAACTTTAAGAAGAAGAAAAAAAAAAAATATGCTCATAACAGCTGTTTGGATGAAGTTCTATGGTTACAAAATAACATGACAAAAAGGAGATGGGAAATATGAAATTAGCAATTTTTTCCTCATAATTTGAGTAGAACTCTCCTGCTTAACATAGTCTCTTTTATCCATGCCAAAATAAACACTCTCTCTCATCACCAACGCTCTCATCTTTGAGATAAAATAACAACAATTTTTTCATTGCTGATTAAGAGTACCATCTATGGCTGTCCCCTTCTTCTCCTTTCTCCAATGCATGCTTTTTGGCATCTCCTCTTTTCCTACTTGATTCTTAAATCACTACCATCACATTTTGTGAAAGAAATGGAGCTATACTTTGTCTTTGTTAAACAAATTTCTTTAAGAGGACTCCTACATCTCTGTTTGAAATTTGGTTGTACCATATTCTTGGATTGTTAATCTTCAACAGTTGATTGACTTGTTAAGTTTCAGGAGCCAAACTATTTTTGATGTTCTTAGGATACATGTTCAGCAATTTGATGGAGAGAATGAACTTAATTGTGTTGGGTGAACAAATCTTACATCCATTATATATATATATATATATAGCTTTGTTTTTTCGGTATTATTGTTAGCATGAAGTCGGCATCAGGTTGCCGGCTTATTCGAGTTAGGTAACCGCTCTCAATCACCGAAGACTCGATCTTCATCGCTAGGAACTCCAATCAATTAATGTCGGTGAAGTTTGCCGACTTTACGTCAAATTAATCGATCACAAGAAATCTCCGCAAAACAAAGCCCCTTTGAGTCCCGAGAGCGAGGAAGCGAGAAGAGGCCTCAGCGGAACTCGGCGAGCTCGCCCGAGCTCGTTCGATCCTTCTTCGGCTCTGTCCCTTCTCTTCTTCTCGTTAATGGCGGTTTCTACTTCCTCCTCGTTGGCTTGTTCCCCCGGCGTCACGGAGCGGAGGGGCATCCCGGCGGCTTCCTTCGTAGAGGACGTCGAGACCTATCTGAAGCAATCCGGCCTCGATGTCAACTCCTCCCTCGCCTTCCTCCAAGAAAGGTCCCTCTTTTCCTGTTCCTTATGCCTTCCTGATTACTAGACTCTCTTGCTTCTTTTTGATTTCTGTTCAATTGGTAGAGGATCGAGTTGGATTTGATGGTTTGATCTAGATTTCAGGCACTGAAAATATAGATTTTAGATTTTTTTTTTAATGATGGTTAGTCTGACTTTCTTAAAGAAATCTGCTCTTTTTGTTGCATGTTATGATTTTTAGGATACTGGGTTTGTGAATACTTCTACCATGATTTAATCCTTTACTGTGATTTCAGTAGTTTTGGGTCAACTTTCGTGTTTATGATTCTTGCTTTTAATCATTTTATTTTTATCTCCCGTTTCTTCTAGAAAGGTTAGTCCTTTCTTATTATGTGTATTTTAGTGATGTTTTGGACAATGTTTCAGTAGTGTTTTGTCATGGTTCCTTGTTAGCATTGCTTGTTCTCGATCCTTTTCTTTTCCCCATTGGCTTCTACAAGAATTCTTGGTTTTTTTTCTTACTTATGATGCTAATTGGCTGCTTGATTCACGTTCTTCTCTAATGTGAATAATCTGTGTGGTTTGAATTGGAGTTTAGTTGTATTCTGGTTATACTTGTTCTTTGCAATGCATGTTCTCAATCATTTTATTTGTACCTCTCATTTCTTCCAGAAAGGCCCGTCTTTTCTTGCATATTAAGTGAACTGCAGCAGTGCTGTCAGTTGGTTTTCTTTAAATTCTCTCAATAATGTGAAAAAATGGTCTAGGCTTACGGATTTGATATCTTAATTTCCGAAGGTTTTGATCATGAAATTGTGCCAAGTATTGCTGGAACTGGTGTTCCTAGAAATCTGTTCTTCTTGCCTTGTGTATCTCATAGACTCGGTAATACAAGTAGCTAGCAGCTAAGATAACTTTAAAATACATGCTAGACATGATTTTTGCAGGACTAGTTCAACATATGATGACATCAAGAAAGATAATTTTGAATGATGTACGGTTGAGGAATTTTAGCATTGACTAATTAACAAGATCAAATGCTAATTATCCTAGAGATATAGCATCTTTTGTTTTTAATCAACTATGTGTCGCTCATGTTATTCTTATCAAGAACCCATGCAAATGTTTTGTAGCTTGAGTCTTGCAATAGATTGATTGGCACAAATGATTATAACCTTCCAATACTCCACTTAAACATGAAAATCTAACTAATGCATGTGCAACTGATAACGTAAGTTTCTGTTTTGTTCTACAATATTTTGTTAAGGAATCTGCTAAACTTTTGTTAGTTTATTCTTTCTCATTCTGAATTAGATGAAACAGTACCTGGATTTTAAAATATTTAGTCACATGAAGTGTCACATTGAAACTGTTGAACTTCAAATAGAAAAAATTATATATCTTGGCCTTGTACTCTGTTCGATACATGATAATGAAGTCTGATTGCTGTTGGATGAACTCATTCAGATGAGGCTAAACATGCAGCATTCTATGATCTTATATTCTGAAATCAATAAAGTTGGTATCCCAGACAAAAAAGGGCTTCTATCATTTAATGGCCAATGCCCCTCTTTCCTGAATATGCCTTAGCCATTAATTCAACGCTGATTCATAGAGGGCCAACATCTGGTTGAGATTAGATTGTAGGCTGTTTTCAATATTTGGTGAATGAAGCTGATCCGATACAAATGCAATAAGGCTTGTTGATTATGATTTAGGGTTATGAATTTTCCCATAAAGCATATAAAATGGTGCATCTTTTCAAGGTATTTTCTAAAACTTATGTGTGACACTGTTGATGTATCTGGCATCAAATTTAAGTTGTTGCAACTACACGGTACCAAATGCATAAGAGCCAAATGCTCAAGAGGTGACTGAGCTGCTTGACTACTGCTGTATCTCTATAATGTTACTCAAGGAATGCAGAAGGCTGATTGCCAAAATTTGTGTATAGAAAGAGAACAATGTGCTTGGTTCAAACAATATTCTTTGAATATTGTGTCAATTTATTTGGAGGTTTTAAAAGAAGAAATCATTCATGTTTTTGATGACTTGCACGGTTAAATAATTGCATGACAGTGAACCATATCTTTATCAGACCTTCTAGAATCATTAATCATGGAACCTTCATTATAGAGCTAATATATCAGCAGGATTTGTCACAGCTCAGGAATCCTACTTTGGTGCTGTAAAATACATGCAACAGTTTTAGGTGGAAGTTTCTTCTCAACAAGGTAGATGCCTTATTTTCCACTAATAATAAACAGAATTGTAAGATATGCAAGTTCTATTTATCCTGTTTCACTATTTCTTAATGGTACTCACTGTGAGAGGATGCAGCAAAACCCTCAAAGGAAAAGAAAAAAGATGCAGAATGTCAATTGACGTGTGGCTGCATGGTGGATTATGGAGTGATGGTTTACCTAACTCATTCTTTACTTGAATTTTCTGTTGCTTTGGCATCTTAAAAGATCAAAACAGAATCTTCTAAGAACATGATTAACAAGATTTGAATGGCAAATAATAAAGTGAAGAATCTGGCTTTTTTAAAGATGGCAGTGCTGGCAATTTTTCAGTCAAATAAGTTGACCCCCCATTTTCTTATGATTAGTCCATTTTGAGTGTTATCCTTGACATATTTGACAAAAGTTGGCTGCCTGGAGTAGTGGTCACTTGTCCCAGAGAATACACAGCTTACCATGTGCACTCTATCAATTCTTCCTGTCTGCTAAGCTTCTTCTGTTCCAAGTTGGATTTCGATGGTGCACGGTCAGGGAGAAAGTCCCTATGATGGAAGGGCTTGCTAAATGTGAGCAATATCTTAAATATCTCTATTCATAGAGTGCTTATAATCTTAGTATATTCACAAAATAAAAACTCTATTATGTGCATACTTTCAAAAGATTTTGGTGCCATGTCCTAATAAAAGGCCTCGATACCAGGCAACTTGGTTTGATATCATAGAAGCCTCCTTTTGCTGTACTGGCTAAGTTGGTTGATGTGTACTGGAAAACAATAATGTTACAGTATGTTTCATAACTGCATGTCTATAAACAGTCACTGATAAAAAGAAAAGCTATAGCATTTTTTTTGGTTTCAGTTGTTTTAGATCAGGTATTTTCACAAGGGAACTCCTCTCCTTTTATTTTTAATTGGCAGTAAAATTGTTATGGATAGAAGTGGAAAATGCCTCTTAAGAAAGTTATCTCATTGAGTACGTGTCTTCAGGAGTATTCAACTTATTTTCCATGATCCTTTAACCTGAGATACTACAAATAAACAAGTATCACCTAATACCAAACATAACACTTCCAGTTGTTGTGTATCAGAGTTATTGTGACTTCGTTGGTTCCAAAGCAAAGCTGCAAACGGTAATCCATCATACATGGATGTGCTTATAAAATCATCCTTGTTTAGTAGTCTTTATTGATATCCTTTATCAAAAAATATGTAATTATAACTTCAACTTCAATTAACTATGGAATCAAGTCTCAACATTTGAACGGTAGACCATAGATAATAATTCTCTGCATAAAGTATGATTCTTTTCATGTTTTTCTTTGATCAATATGTTTTTTTCTTTGATCAACACATGGAAACATTTGTCTTGTCATGATGAATAAATCAATATTCTGATTTGCCCTTTTTTCATTTTTAGTTTGGCTGTTTTACAAGCATTGTTTTTTTTCTTCTCCCTTCTCCAGGCTTCAGCAGTACAAGATTGTGGAAATGAAACTTCTAGCACAGCAAAGGGATCTTCAGGTGCTTTTCCATTCTTTGGCTGCTTTTTGCCGGGAAATTGCTGATGTGAATGCGTAACGTCAACTTATACTCTTTTTACCTGGCGGGACTTGTACGTCTGTGGCTCATCCTATCCCTGCAAGCTCAGTTCAAAATTTCTCTTGAGCTTTTAGATTGACAGGGTTTTCCTTTAAATTAGTGCAATATAGATATATTATTTGGGATGATCATCAGATAGTACTTTTTTCAAGATAAAAAAAATTATGATATGCTTGCTTGCTTGCAGCAAGAGCCTGTTGAGTGGGACTCTTTTTGTTGAAAAAATGAATTATCTTCATCTTGACATCTTTGTTGATGCTTCATTATGATGAAAACTGCTGCATGATGATTAGTACTGAGCTCTACTTTCATTTCTGCAGGCTAAAATTCCTGATATTGAGAAATGTTTGGATGTTGTTGCCATACTACAAGCTAAGAAGGGTACTGGCGAGGTTCGTCTCAGCTAATTTTGAATTTTCCCTTCCATATTTATGTCAGAATACTGTTCTTGTGATGGAATCATTCCAGAAAATTGGAATGTTATATCATCAAGCCTGTTTTTGGCTGATATTAAAAATTTTTGGAGGAGGATGCATTTGATTTGCGAATGATCTCTTCTTTTAAAATCTGATCTTAAAAGTTTAAATAAAGACATCATAATTGCTTGCCTATACTGTAAGATGCCATCACAGCATCCATTTCAAGAAGAAACCTCCTTTATCTTACATCCATTTATAGACTTAATTTTTTAATAGATTTATAGTTCTGTCAACTTGGGATTCCTATTGTAATTTACACACGAGCTTAGCATTACATGCAGTTGCTTCATTTTTTGTGGAAGCCTGTCCAGGCTATTGATGTCTCTGCTTGTCATATAATTAACGAGTCATATACTTGTAGGATGTTTAATTCATATCATATGCCTGCTGTAGCATAATTGTTTTCCTTTCGAGCACTCCATTTTTTTATTTAATCCTCCCATAATGTCATTTTGATCTTTTTATTGTTTATTTTACATCTGTTCAATCCTTACATTGTGATCCATGGAGGTTCATTATAGGTGCGGTTCTCAAAGTACATATGGGCAAGTCTTTGAATGGAATACTGCAGCCAGGTCATTTCATATTGGCTGATTTGATCTGAAACTGACTACCCCTGAAGAAATGGGTTATTAAATGATAGAAATAAAAAATTGTTCTTAAGAATGATTTATGTGAAACTCAATGAAAATAATTTACACTATGCTTGTAAAAGCAAAAGATTGCATCAAACTTTTTAGTGTACTTTCAATTATATACTGCTTTATAAATGTCCAAATACAAACCATTTAATGGTTTTTGGATGGTAGTTATCTAGACCTCTATAGTTATTTCCAATACCACCTATTGTCGTGGGTTTGGTTTTACAGTACAGACAACTTATTCTTTTCCTTTCAACAAGAGGGCATTACATTAAAGAATTCCATTTTTTTCTGAAAGGACAAAGTAGGAAGCAGCAGATTAATACAAGTATTGGTATCAAAAAATTAGTTTTGTTGGAAAATAGAAGGGAAAGAAAAGGGGAGGTTTTTATTTTAAATTAAACTTTAGATCATGGCTGTAAAGAGCCTTATAATTATCAGTCATGCTCTTCAAGAACTTCTAACAGATGACAAGCATGGCACATGTATACTAGCTTAGCTTGATTGATTCTGAGTCTAACTTTATACTTTACATTCATCAATCAAGGTAGAAATCTTTCTTGTATGTTAACCTGTTACTACTATGTAAGCTCGAAACAATACATATATTGCTCTGTTGTTTTCAATCCTCATACGAAATTTATGTTACCGTTGGATGATCCTAAGAATGTCATAGAGAAAATCAAAAGGCAATGAAGCAATGTCATATTAATTCTTTCAGGTTGGTGTTTTTCAGAAATAATTAGACATTAGGCTTCTTTGAACTTTTGAGATTCATTATCCTTGTAATTCTTTATTGAGATATGAACAAAACAGTGGAAATAGCTTCAATGATGGCATAAAGCAAGGTTTTAAATCCCATGGGATAGAGATGCTCTGGTTTCTTCATGAAATGGGACATCCTTCTCCCCACCCGATCCTAGTATCTGTCTCGGTCGACTATCTCAGTTTAGCAACATCTACACTCTTAGTGGAAGATGATGTGGTTCAGCTGCTTCTATTTGATTTCCATATGCGAATATTTCCTAATATTGAACTACATCACCCTTGACTTTAGTGCATGATTAACTTGATCGTTTATCCCTAATTCGCTGATTCTCCACTATATTTGGCTATTTGCTTGGTTGCTGAATAATTTCATCACCCTGAATCATGATGGAAAAGTTACATCTCATGTTATGCTTATTACTGTAGGACATATTTGAAACCTCCATCCATATTAAGTTATGCTCTGCATCTTGGGAATGCCATATACTTGATATTGATTTCATTACCCTATGACTGTAGGTTTTTATATTAAATGATAATTGTATCCCAATTCTCATGAGACATGCACTGAATGTATATTTTACCCCCCTTTGTCTATCGGAATAAATAGATGATAGTTTTTTTTGATAAGTTGATGATACTTCATTTAATGACCCTTTCATCTCTTATATGTTACCTTAAGCTTAAGCTCATACCATTGGTCTTGCAAATGCCACATGCAGGCATTGACTGCTGATTTTGAAGTACGTGAGGGCATTTATTCACAGGCAAGAATAGAAGATAACGATTCAGTATGTCTTTGGTTGGGAGCAAATGTCATGCTAGAGTATTCTTGTGAAGAGGTTGGTGGAGAGGATCTTGCATATGGCTCCATTCACATTATGACTTGTTACATTTAGGCTAAAAGTATGTAGTTAGCTGCTTATCCTTTTGATTTCTATAGGCAGAGGCCCTTCTACAAAAGAACTTGGAAAATGCTAGAGCCAGTTTAGAAGTCCTTGTTGCTGATTTGCAGTTCTTGAGGGATCAAGTGACCATTACTCAGGTAGTACCCTGTTTAATTATGTTTCTTTCTTTTATAAATTCATTCCTCCTCCTCCTCCTCCTCCTCCTCCTCTCTCTAGAATGAATCAATGCAGAAAAAAATTTGGTAATGATCTGAAATCATGTTTATGCAGGTTACTATTGCTCGCATTTATAATTGGGATGTTCATCAGCGAAGGAGTAGACAGGCTGCAAAGGAAACTTGATTTTCTAGTAGCACCCTCTTATTAAACTGGGTCTTCATTGATTGATTATGTTATTTAGTTGGTTTCTTCTTGCTCTAACAGTCTTTGATTCAGATTTTCTTGTTAGTTTTTAGTTATGTTGTTGTGAAGTAATTTTATTTTCAGAAAATTTCTGCTGATTATGTATGTTGATCTGAGATCCTTGTGTTTTGTCAGTTCTAAGAAAGGAGTACCTGACAAAAAATCTACTAGATGAGTGATCCTAAACCCAGAACCAAAAAGTTTTCTGTATCCCTGGCTGGCTATGTGGCAGAAAGTATTGGTGCCATTCACTGGTCAGCGCGGTGCTAACTAATTACTAATATCCTTGAACCATGTAATCATGATCAGATGCAGATTTTTTTTTTTATTATTTTTTTATTTTTATCGACATGTTTGGTCTCTGGAGCATTACTTCAGCTTAATTTTTTTTTCCAAACTAAACAAAACAGTTGTTCATCAAATACTCTTCAGTCTTATTTGATTCGCAGTAATATAATATTATAAAAAATTTTAAATCAAAGTATAACAGCAAAAGATGCATCTTCATGTACGTCATGGTCCTCATGGATCTTTATATGACTACCTTGTACCATAATAACTCAAGTAAATCAAAGACTATTGGTAAACATTCTAATAATAAAGAATCATATAATGGTCTATGTCTAAGATCTCTCTAATTGGTGCATTGCGAATCATTTTTGTATCTCACAATATTAGTTCCTTTAGATCTTTTGTATTTATCATTTACAACAACAATAATAAAACCTTAAATTTCAAACTAGTTAGGATCGATTACATAAATTTTTTTTCTTCATTCAGCTTTATTTTGAATCATATTTTGTTTTGTAAGTTACAAAAATTTTAGATTTTTTTTTATTGCTTCCTTATCTGCGATTTTGTATTTACCATCCACATGTTCATAAATTAAATTTTCATTAACAGTCACAACATCATAAATTAAATTCTCAATTAATAGCCACAACATCAATAGGCCGAATCATTCATCATAAATTTACAATCAATTGATGTCATGAATTCATTTTTAATATCTAAAAATAAGATGTGCATGGTTATTCAAATAATCACATAACAAATGCCATGCTATATATATATATATATATATATATTGTAAAAACAACTCATATTGTCCATTTTTATTAGTTAACTTTACATTTTGAAATTAAATTAATATATTTTATATCGTTTAATCTTAGTTAGTATGACTTTAGTATATATATTTTATATCTTAGTTAGTATGACTTTAGTTACGATGTGATGGAGTTAACTGATTAACAAAAAAAAAAAAAAAAAAAAGAGTTATGAGTGATTTGTTTAATTTGTACTTTACTTCTAGATAATTTTATATTAAAATTTTATCGTTGCATATATATTACAATATCCGTTAAAATTTAAAATGTATATATATAAATAATTTTATATAATAAATGAGAGCATGTTTTTTTCATCTATTCTTTTTGTTAATTTATTAGCAAACTAGGTGTTTATAATTTTTAAATGTTTATTTTGATATATGAGGATGCTGATAATTATATATTAATAAGAAAGTTATAGAATTAATCAACATCGTTACTATAATCAAAATTTATAATGTTTATTATAGTAAATTTAAAATTTTAGAAGATCATGCTAACTTATTCTAATAAAACCAATCCCTTTTTTAACAAATAAAATTCAAACTCATTTTCATAACATTATTGCTCAACTTCATGCTTGTTTGTGATTAAAAAGATTCATGGTTATTTTACTACTAGAGTTATTTTATTAAAAAAATCTTTCTTTTTTTTTTTTTTTTTTTCTTTTTCAAAGCCATCCCAAAATTTGTTCAACTCATTTTATTTATTTATTTATTTATAATAATCCCTCGTAGATAAACAATCCCAACCGTTTCGCCCGCCTTGTCCCGCAAGATCTTGGGACGCTTCATCACTCCATCCAACGGTTACAATTTCTCCTCCGCTTCCCTCTCACCCGTTCCCCGTTCCGTTCACCACACCATCCTTTACTTCTGATCTGAGAAATTATACTCATCTTTCCTCTACTCTCCTGCGTTCAAAATATACGTGAGTTCACTCCCGTGAGAAATCGACTTTAGAGCGTGAGAACGAAGCTCCGGCGAGAGAGAGAGAGAGAGGGGACAACACCTAACCTTAGGAGGTATTCTCCTGGATCCATGGCGCATGAGGAGCTTCCGGTCCCGATTTACTCATCCTTGGAGCCCGTGTACGGCGAGGGATCGCCGATGGAAGAGGCGTGTCTCCGATTCGAGACGCTCAAGGCCAAGTTCCTCGAACTCTTCGGCCAGGAGCCCGAGGTATTCGCTCGATCGCCTGGTGAGTGTCTTGATCCGAGGTTCGCTTTGATTGGAAACGGTGGCGAGATTGGGCGGTTTTGACGGATTTTCTTGGTAGTTTATAGGGAGAGTGAATCTGATCGGGGAGCATATAGACTATGAGGGGTTCTCGGTGCTGCCGATGGCCATACGGCAGGACACGGTCGTGGCGATCAGGAGGCACGATGCTGGGGAGTCGCCGAAGGTGCTCCGGATTGGGAATGTGAATGGAAAGTATGCCATGTGTACTTACCCTGCTGATCCTGATCAAGTATGAATTATTTCCTTTTATTTAAGTTTTTCTGGGATTTTATGTGGAAGAATTTGATGTTGGGGATGTTGGATTTTAAGCATTTTCATCTTTTTGGATGATTCAAGAGATAATAGGAAATAGAGGGTATGGAACTTCTACATGATCGCAAGGAAAATAAAAAATAAGAAAATTCAGTTGGTGAGAATTTAAAGAATAAAGACCTGGAAAGCTGGGCGAGCTCGGCGTTACATCTCTCCCCATCTGGGGGAGGCTGTCCAGGTGCTGTTGTTTGGTGGTTCTCCCAAGAAATAAAAGAAAAGCCTGCTATTTTGGTAGACAAGACATACTTGAATGCTGAGAACTGTGCGACAGAGGAAAATGTGGAACAATTTTCTTTAATTATCTTTTGTTGGATATATGCATGCTTTTATTTATATATAGATTTCATTGGATTATTTTATTCTTTTATGTCTCTTTATTCTTTTATGTCTCTTTATTTTCATTAGTTTCTCCTTTGTAAGATGTTTCTCTTCTGATCATGATGTAGACATACGATGAGTGTTCTCATTTTCTCATTTTTGCAGGAAGTTGATTTGAAGAACCACAAGTGGGGACATTATTTTATTTGTGGGTGAGGCATTATTCTCCATATTCTTTATTAAGAAGTACTTCATCTTCTTAATTTAGCTGATGAAATGCCTTTTTTTTCTATTGATTAATTGTGAAAAGTGTATCTTTAACTTTAGCATTATGTAATTCGTTGAAATAGTATATTTGAATGAAACCTCTATATAATTCATTAATGTATGAGCATAGGTTGAATCAGAAGTGGAGAGGTTGTCGTCTTAGGTGCTGGATCAACAAACTTCTCATTAAACCCAGAAAGTTGCAGACTGTAGAAAACATGTTGAAGCAGCTAACTAGATAACTCTAACTATTGTTTGGAGACATGAAACGGATGCGACATTGAAAAAAATATACATTGAAAAAAATATAGTTAAATAATACTCACTCTCACCTTCTATATTTTACTCTTAACATTTTTCTCCCACCAAAATATAGTCTAGACTTATAGAATTTCAATTGTAGCCAAAGGAGGGTCACTTTCTTCATTGTTATACTGCAAGAATAGATAAAGCTTATCAGATTGCTCTTGGTCAATGATTTGATGGTTGAATGAGGTTGGAATCTGGGTGTCAAACTTGGATTCTAAATTACATTATACTATAAAAAGAAGGCCTTCCACTATATTGTAGATACAAGAACATCTTCAAAGCAGGGAAAGGAGGCAATTACCATTTAAAATGCTTCTATTGAGTTGAAGAAAGAACACTTCTTATGGTCATTGTAGTTGTGGTAATAGAATGGACAGAGTTATGCCATCAATAAAAGTTTAGAACGTCTATCACTGCCAGCTTGAAGTCAATATTTTGATGAACCAAACTAACAATAACAACAACAGCAACAAGGGAATGATGGTTCTTTATTTTCTGCCAGATTAAATTTTTAACCAACACTTGGAAAAGGCATTGCTCGCTAGTTCAGGCCATGTTAATCACATCACAAGAGTGAGTTGATTTTTGTGTCACCATCTCTTGTAATATATGAAACTTATCAGTTGAGAAAGAAATGTATAGCAATTCTGAATATGTGTGATTGAACTGAAACATAGCCTTGTAAAGTTGGAAAGTAAGAGAGTGATCTTGAAAATTTAGAAAATAATATATGCATATTAATAAGCAGAGGGAGAGGGGATGCGATAATGTTGGGGAAATATCAAGTGAAGCCTAATCTGAGGCATAAATGACATGATCAAAAGGTTTATAGGGAACCTTCCCCAGTGCCTCAAAATTCAATTCATCTGTTTACATGCAAGAAATGGAAGGCTAAGGAAAATTACATTAGGGAAGGTTAGTCAAATTGGTTAGGGAATTGAGAGATGATGGAAAGGTAGAAGCAGAGGTGGAGAAGTGGGTGGAGGTGCTAAAATAGAGTGATTTTGGTGGATCTTGTATTTGTCTAGAATGAAGAGCATATCATCATTACCTTCCATTCTCTAGATATTGCCCAAGGATTAAAATCATAACAAATCATGGTGTAAGCATGACCCATCATGTGCACAGAAGAAGGGTAAAACATATGTTACCCAAGACTAAGATTAGAATTAGAAGGATTCTAAAGTTTTAAACTTTGGAAATGGGTGGATGTCTACTAGACTTTGGACTATTTGTTGATGATGTATGTGACAATCAGGTTAACATCTGTTCATAACTGGGCTGAAGTAAGATGGAAAGGGCGAGCATATTTTCAGTGATATAATGTTAAGCAGGGCTAGAAGATCAAACTGTTTCCACATCAAGCATAAATTTATAAAAATATGTTCATACAGCACAAAAGTTTAGCTGCACCCATTGTATTTTGAATGAGTGTAGAAGGGAGGCAACAAATGGAGGATGCTTAAGCAAATTATGGTCCAGGGAGATGGAATCTCCAATTATAAGGTCTATAAAGGTGAAATTAAAGAAAAATGAAATGATGGTTGTAGTGATTAAGGATCTCAAGGAGCTCTTCATTTTATAGGACTTATGCTAGAAAACAATTATTATGAAGTATAATTTGTAAAGCCATCCTCAAACAGAAAATGCGTTTCACATCTTCAAACAGAAAATGCTTTTCACATCTAAATCAGTGGCTTGAATTCTTAAGATTAGTTTCGATTTGTTCACATTATGACTTCCACATGCCTGTACTTATATAGAGCAGTGGGTGTGTTATACCTAAACTCCCACGGACATTCATTTTTCATGAATTTTAAGTTGTTATCTATAGAAAATGGTGCGTGTAAGAGAGGTTCAATTACTTGACCAAACCTCTATCTGCAGGTACAAAGGATTTTACGAGTTTGCTAAATCAAAAGGAATAGATGTTGGTGTACCTGTTGGCCTTGATGTAGTTGTTGATGGGATTGTTCCCACAGGTGCTACTCTTCAATTTTCATTTCAGGTTTGCTAATTTGTTATCAATGTTAAATGACTATTTATGTGTTAAACAGTTAATTCTTTGTTTTATTGTCATTTAGGTTCTGGGTTGTCAAGCTCTACAGCATTTGTTTGCTCTGCGACAATTGCTATGATGGCTGTTTTTGGCAAGAATTTCCCAAAGGTAGCACCTTTCAGGCATCTAATTCTAAAAATAGTGTCATGATTGGCGCATTTATGTCTAAAATTGCAGTTTATATTGTTCAAAAATCTTATCTAATTCATGTTATTGGTTGTTTCTACTCAAAACTCCATCTTAAAGATCTCTCTTTCCAAAATTGAATCAATGGTTTTATACATCTTTGAATTCTTTCCTTAGAAATCGGAATTCAGGTAAATTTGTTTCTTGTCTTAACGGTTCAGGATGTGCATATTTGGGGATGACTGCTAGATTGGGGCTGGATATTTAGAACGAGACCTGCCTTATGATAACTTAGTTTCTTCCTTATGATGGTGGTCTATTGAGTTTCATTTCAATAAATTACATTCAATTCTTGCAGGTAGCAATACCACAGAGTCATGATCATGGCATCCACAGCTATCATTGGTTTCTGTTTTGGCTGACCATCACATCCTACCTCCATCACATCTTCTGATCATCATTTTTATCCACCAATACGTACCACCAGCTAGTACTTTCACAGCCATTGCCACCTATTGCTAGAGTGTTGTATCTGACGGCCATACTTGTGGCATAGCACTATGACTAACAACAATGGATTATCACCATTAGTGCCACATTAACCCTAAGAACTGAACTAAATCAACAACTTGGTTTGCAATTAAGTAATCCAGCAACCTGCAAATGAAGTCCACATCCTATCATTCAAACACTTAATTCACAACTGTGGTCAAATTCTGGGATGCCAAACTATATAATTGGAAACCCGCAATTGATATTATCACACATTTGCAGCCATAGCTGCTTCAGACTCATTAATTTGTTCAATCAAGTTGTCAAACAGCTGACTCTCTCCTAATTGACTTGTTTGTCAGGTTTAACTTATTGTTTCCTTTTATTTTTCTTATGTTATTTTGGGTCATCTATGTTCTAAACATTCTACATTAGAACTTAGGAAACTAGGTGCCAGTTGTTAGGAAAAATGGTCAAGGCATTGTTAGCAAAAGCTGGTAGAATCAACTGCAGGAATATTAACTAGCTGAACAAAAATCATATTGACATACCGTCACCAACTTGTATAATCTCTATAACTTATCCTGTGAGAATTTGATAAAGAACATATTTGAGTAATTGCAACGTGATAAGCTAATAGTGTCTTCATGTGAACATTAAATATTTCTAGCATTTGCCTTGGTTTGGCATTGATGCTGAATGTCCTTAAATTTAATCATCATTTTCACTTGTTACACTTGTACATTGAAATTTATCGCGACAATAAAAGCTTGTGGCATGTTCTACAAGTTGCTGTTTTAATGAATGATAAAAAGGTAGGGCCTTGGTGATTATCCATGCATCAAGAGGTCAGAAAAACATGTATTATTTTGTGTTATTTAGATTGTTCAATTTTTTGGTTACATGATACATAGGCTAGGGTCTCCAAATTGCATGACTTTGGTATATAAGTATTCAAAGATAATAAATCACATCTGATGGCTTGGATTGATGTAGGATTTCCATCATCCAAATCTAGACATTTGAGTAGACATTCTCTAGAGTGTAGTCAAATCTCTCTCTCTCTCTCTCTCTCTCTCTCTCTATCACTCGCTCACTCTTGCTCGCTCTGTATGTATGTTTGTATGTTTGTTGATATACATTGGAAGTCTGTATTGTATTAGCAATAATCTGATTTACTATTTTGCAGGAAGAGATTGCTCAACTTACATGTGAATGTGAACGCTATATTGGAACACATTCCGGAGGCATGGACCAGGTGATATCCTATGTTCACATTGAATATTGCTCATGATTTATTTTAAAAATCATGCCACATTCCTTTTTGAAGAAAATAACTTGTGTATGCATGATTTAGACCCTTCAATATGTCAGGTAAATTGACTGAACTCTATAATGATTAATCTGTTTAATGGTTCATCTTTTAACTATTTCAAATTGCTAGAAAATTGTTGTTAAAGGTATAACAAAGAAAAAACCACTTTTCTAATCTTGAGGTTGTGGGACGCATTTTTGCTCATATGGCTGCGTATTACTACTTGCAAACAATTTACATCGCTTGACTATTCCATTTGTGGGCTGCAATCTCTCAAGACTTCATTCATGGGTACTTCTCTTCTAAAATGTTATAAGAGCATACTTGCTTTCAGATATCCTGTGCCTTCTAGATTAGTAGCACTATTGTTGTTTTTTAGAGATTACTGCTTGCTTGCTAATACCTCTGTATCTCATGAGCTTTTTAAATCAGTTGGATTTTATGCTCAAATTTTATCAAGAGTCCAGTTTGCAGAACTACACATGTGAATGCAGAATTTAAAACAATCACAATTAAATAGTGTGGCATGTTTTTGATGTTTTGCATGGGTCCTATGTTTAAACTGCAAAGTAAAACTGGAATATCTGTCCTATGTCATGCTATCTGGTTATGCAGATATGTTCTGATGCCTAAATATTTGATTAAAACATATATATCCTCAATTTTTTTTCAGGTCAACTAACCTTCTACCTTAATTTTTGCAATTGCAATATTACAGGACCACAATATAAATGATGAATCGAAACGGTCATATTTGTAGAGGGACAATTAGCTTTTAGTTTTTGACAACATCCTGTATTTGAGTTGCATGATAACTTTGGAATAACCATCTTTTATTAATAAACTTTGTGCTTAAGTCAGTGTGATGATAATTAATCCAGATTAGATAAAATGGGATTCTTGTAGTGCTTGTGCTTTTTCTTGTTCTTCTATTGATCAGTAGTTTCAGAAAACAGTACCTTGCATTACTCCCATGCAAAATACAGAGAGGGTGCATGTTGCCTGTTCCAGTCTATTTGCTATTTCTTTTTAACATGTTTGTTTACGGCATTGCTTTTGTCTATGTTTGATTTTGAAATATGTGTTTTTTTTGCCGATAATGCCGCTCCTTTGTCAGAGTTTATATCATCTTATTTGACAGGCAATCTCTGTCATGGCCAAAACTGGATTTGCCGAGTTAATAGACTTCAATCCGATTCGTGCACGTGATGTGCAACTACCTGCTGGTGGTACTTTTGTAATTGCACATTCGCTAGCAGAATCACAGAAGGCAGTGACAGCTGCAACAAACTATAATAATCGTGTTGTAGAATGCCGCTTGGCTGCTGTAAGTTTGCATTCCCTTTACTTGCAGATCTTTAGTTAAATTGAATCTATGTCATAATATGTTACTCCATTATTGTTTCGAAGTATGTTTGAAAAAATTGTTGGGAACTGAACATATAGGAAATGATATAGCTTTATCTGAACAAGATTTCCATATAATTGATCTAGTTCTAATTGTTATACTAATTGGAACTTTGGTGTTGTACTTGTTAAACCTGGCATGGACTTGGTAATTGTTTATATCTCAAGAAATGTTTGCATTATGTGCAATACAAACAAAACCATAACCCACAAACCTTATCCTGACTATTTGTAATTGGCCTTTTACAAAACCTTTCCATCCCCCACTTATGGCTGCATCCATCTTTACTGCTACTTCAACCTTTATATGGCCCAGAAAAGCATATGCACTGCCGTACTTCGGTGGTTGGCAACTATTTTCATCACCCTAGTTTTCTACTGGTGCATTTGTGGTATGTCTTTGCACCGACTTAGCTGTATCACCTTTCAGCAGTGAGATCTTACGAGCTCTATGATTTGTGTGTTTTAATTCCTCATGGGATTTTGAGAAGTCATATTTTGAGAATCATTACATAAAAGCCTTTTTTTAGCAAACCCAACACATTCCTACCTTTCTTTTTTTTTTTTAATTTGGATAAATGATTTTGCCATCTGCCAACCTGTCACAATTTTATCTATTTCTTAAAAATAATATTATTTTCTCCATACATTGACCCTTCTCCCATATCTTTCATTTGCCTCTTCTACTTGTTTGTTACTCTATGAGAATTGAACCAAATATTTATTCACCATGCTTTTGACTGATTAAAATCTTGTTGTCCCTAGCTCTTGTCAAATGGATAGGGCACAAAATGTAGACAGAAAATAAACAAGATTAGGGTAGGTTATGAAGAACAGAATACAGTGCAATCCAAATTTTCAAGGAAATTATTATTATTTGAAGAAAAATTGGTCAACAATGATAATTGGGTGGTGAATGGCATGGACCAATTTGTCCACATGGAAGAAGCATTGGGTGGGAGCTGCATTTGCTTGGGAAGAAGGGAATATTCTGCTATTGGTGCCAAAATGGAGACTTAAACATAATTTGCTGTCTTTTTTTTATTTATTTATAATATAATGTAGACTAGAATCTAATCAACTGCTTTTAACTTAGATCTGATTAGTCTTGATTTGACAATAGGAGTCCCATATCAATGATCCGGTTTACTGGATGTGATCTATCACCTCTAAACTACTTGAGTATCAAAAATCATATGATTTAGTGACCTCTAGACTATGTATTAAGTGGTCAAAAATATGTATTATTTTATGTTATTTAAACTATTCAATTTTTTTGACTGCTTGATGCATAGGCAAGGGGTCTTTGAATTATCTAATTTTAGTATGTAAGCAATTTAGCGGTAGTAGATCATATTCAATAACTTGAATCATTGATGTGAAACCCTTATCATCCAATTAGGATTTTATCAGATCTAAGTTGAAATTTAGCAGACCGATTCTAATCACCTCTTTTTATAATATAATTTTGCATTTTGAAGAAAGTCCTCACCACCAGCACCGCTAAGAAAGGAAAGGAATAGAAAAAAGTTGTGATCTCATATAATTCAGTTATGATGTAACTATAACCACTGCAATTGCATTGTTTGAAAGTGGCATATAACTAATGGAAAACATGCTCACAAAAAAAGGTCCTTTGTCTCCAAATTTTATTTCTTTAATTTTTTTTAAATAGTTGGAAAGTAATTATTACTCTTAACATTCAACCTATTTCTATAATAACATCAATAATAACAACAACCAAGCCTTAATCCAAAATTGGTTGAGGCGGGCTTTATGAATCCTTTTTTCCCATTTTGCTTGATTTAGAGTCATATTTCTGTAAGATGTAGAGGTATCACATCTTTTCTTACTACTTTCTTCCATGTAATTTTTAGTCGATCTTTACCTCTTTGTTCTTCTACATGTGCTAAATCATTCCTTTATAATAGTGCATCCTTGTGTTTTTATATATGACCTGTTTCTAACTTGGTATTTTATTATACATATGAACTATAACCCTAGGTATTTTTTTTGGCTGCAACTGAAGCTTTATACAGGATGCACCATGTCACCTTTCACATGGAATTCTTCACTCCTATGATGCAGTTTTTTTCTCATTTTTGGGTGTCAGCAACATTATTCTTGCACTATTTCATTTGTTTAACTCTTCAATAATGATGATTTTCCTTAACTTGCAGATCATTCTTGCCATAAAGCTAGGAATGAAACCAACTCAGGCAATTTCCAGTGTGAAGACACTGTCTGATGTTGAGGGGATGTGTGTTAAATTTGCTGGTAGCCATGGATCTTCTGATCCTGGAGTGGCTGTTAAGGTATCATGGCCATTATTGTTTTATTCTTATGCTTTTTCTATAGTCTTGATCATACATAGCCCATGACTTTAGGGTTCACGAAACTAATTTCCCAATTATTAATAACTACTGGTAAAGAAGAGACTAGTCTTCTAGCTTATAGGAGTTCTGAATGTGTGCTAATTATGTGCAATGGACTAGTTCACCTATGAAGATGAATTCACGTTGCTATAAGAGATTGCATATCATTATACTTAAATCAATAATTTGAATCTCTGTACATGTAGGTTTCTTATGTTGAAGGAATTGGAAGATGGCCAGCTCATCATCACTGCAGAGGCAGTTCCTGAATTAAATAAATGCTTGATTTTGATTGCTTAGAATAAAATCTTAGTCATGGCTTTGTGAATCTAGCAAGATTCTCATGCCAAAATGTTCAGTTATTGATGGAAAAAAATATGCAAAAAAATCAAGAATCTAGGATTGGCTCTAGCAAAGAGTTGGCATGGAACATGGTTACTTCATAAGATGTAATTTGTGATTAGAAGAGTGTGTGTGCATGAAGAGTGGAACATGGTGTGCAAAGCAAAGTTCAATAGCCATAAGTGTTTTAAGTTATTATAATACAAGATTCTAATGCTGAAATATTTAGTTATTAAAAAGAAGACATTCAAAAATTAGGAATCCAGTGCAGGCCCTTGCAAAGAGTTGACATGGTTAAGAGAGGAATATTGTCACTCGTTTATGATTGAATTTGTGACTAGAAGTGTCTATGTGCATGAAGTGCTACCCAATGTGCAAACAATGACCAATTAACCATGAACGTCAATCTTTCCTCAATTATTTGATATTAAATTCATGAAGTCTCATTCACCAATTATTCATATTAAGGTATACTAATTCCTTGCATAGAACTTCCATTTTTCCAACCTCTACTCTCCCCAACCTCTTCTTAGATCCTTCGGCAAATATTTAAGCATTTCTCTATATTGGAATCTTCCCAAATCTTCAACAGGCATGTTCCCATGGATTATAATGCTGCTAGTATACCATACGCTGAAGCAAAAGATAATAGAAAAGAAATAAAAGCCCCTTAATAATTAAAAAGTCGTGAACAAGGATCTAATGTGTTTTGTGTTGACTCAATGTTGGATGGTTGGCTTGACATGGTGTATATTGGCTGGCACAGTCCGCTATTAAGGTTTTATATCCTATGGGATGGTGCCATCTCAATTTTTTCATAAAATGGAATGCACCATCATCCTGCCCTATATTAATGCTTCGAATAAAGGATGCCCTAAAACTAGTTGATTAGCACGCTTGGATGGTACCGGAATAGTATCATTCCAACGCCTGAACAAAACCCTATCTTGGCATTTCTTAAGACATCCCACTAAGATTTGAAACCATACAGGGCAATAAAACCATTATTTTCCCCTTGCTATGTGCCATTATTATGTCTCTCTTATTAAATGCTTCCTGGTTTTATGACACACCCATCTCATTTGAACTACATTTAACTGGTTTACTTAGACCATCTTTTTTCTCTATGCCCAAGATATGAAGAATCTATTTGGTGCCACTCCTCTGATGCAAAATATTATGTGAGCAGTATGGAATAAGAAATCCATCTAGATGGCATTCTATTTCAACAATTCTCTAATCTTTCTAAATTTTATGAATTATGGACTATCCTCTTAGACTAGCTCAGCGTATTTATCTCTTTAACATTTTAAAGGTTTCCTAGTTTCCTTCCTATGGTATGATTAGCTCTTACGTTCTTTTTTTTTTTTTTTTTTTGATACTTTAATCTATATTCCTATCAGTTATCACATTACACAGGAACTACTAAAAGAGGAGCCTTACACTGTGGAAGATGTTGAGAAGATCACAGGAGAAAGTCTTACTACCATTTTTGCAAATTCTCCAACTTCATTGGATGTTTTAAGAGCTGCCAAGCATTTCAAGTTGTTTCAGGTAATTTTGAATTTTATTTTATGTTATCTAAATATGTTTTGTTATGTGCATGTTCCCTGCTTTGTTATGTGCATGTTCCCTGCTTGTTAGTTCTCAGACAATTATCACATTAAATTTAATATGAATCTTTTGTTTGCTGAAATGAGATACTGCATATGTATGTCTATGTATGTACACAACAATTCAAAATTAACGATGATATCCAAGTAAAAGATGATCTACATTATAAAAAATTGCCCAGAAATCAAAGACATTGTGTTTTAGTGGTCTCTATTCTAATCAATAATTTGGTGTCAAAATGGATGTTCTTAATAGTGTGATACTTTGTTTACCATGATATAATCATCAAAACCTAGTAAATTTAAATTTATCCATCTTTCAAGATGTGTAGATCATGGTCCATTAAAAAATATTAATTTATGTGCCTTATAATGTATTTCGCTACACTTGTGCAATTGATGCCATTTACTTTTTCTATCGGCCTCTTGTACATGTTAGAGACCACCAAAATATGTACATTTTGGTTTCTAGGCTTTTTTTTTTTTTTATAATGTAGATTATGTTTAATGGTTTGAATCTTTAATTTGAATGGCTTATGATTGATTTTAAAATCGTTAACACTTTTTATGAGAGTTTAACATAAAAGTGTGTGGTCCATCATGTGTGTGTGTGTCCCCCATGTAAATGCATGTTTAAGAGACATAACGAAGAGATAGAGATATGCTATAACATGGATTATGACACACTTAAAACTCATCAGATACATAGTTTATGCAATACAAAAAATTAATCTCTATTATCAATCAAAAATACATATTTAAAATAATACCTAAAAATTAAGATTCTCTTAAGAAAATAAGTTATGTTTAACTTATAATTTTGTAATAAATTATGGAGGTCAAATTTGTGAAATATAATGTGATTATGTCTAGAACCAAGCTAGCATTGTTCAAAGCATATGCATGCAATACAAGGTATGCACAATATATAATATTAAAATATTTTAAATTAAAATTATTTAGTAATTTAAAGTAGATTTTTTTCATTTCTCGTGCATTAAAATATTGCTGCATCCATCAATATTTTGAAGAAAGATAAAGGCAAAAAATCTTGCAAACTTAGGAATGTAGTAGAGAGTAAATAATTTATAAAAGAAACCTATCAATTTATTAAAATAGATTCTCTGTAACATCTTTGAAATAAAATATGTTATTGTGGATATGCCTAGTGCCTGGTTTGCTAATGCTCTTATGTAATGGACCATTATTTTATTTGATAAAAAGGTAATAGACTATTAGTATTACTAGTGCTACTACTACCACGACTACTACTCTTTTGTAGAGAGGAGACTTATTAATTTTATAACAATGGAGTTAGTTCTCCATCATATAGTCACATCACTATAAGAACTGTTATTTGTTGTTATGACATCAAATAATGATTTTCATAAAAAATAATCAAATAAAAAAAATATATAATAAATATTTTGCACATAAAATATTATGTTCTATTTGAATAGTATAGCTACATGTGTTTTAAATCATCCACTGATAATCGGCCTCCTCCAAGGAGATTTTGAATGATTGTTTGAGGTTTTATATTTTTTAAAAAAAAACAGATTTTATTGTTAGATTTTACAAAAACATGTTTTAATGTTGACTTTTGCAAGACTTGGCTTTACATATTTAGCTGTTTTATATATTATGTTATAACAAAATTTAGAAAGTACACATTAAAATATTGTTTGGATGGCTATCAATGGAGGAAGGAAAAATTCAGCAATAAGCCCATGTACCATGAAGAAGACAACTCCTTTGTTACCCTCCCGTCCTCCCCTATGTCTCAAAAAGATTATTTCCATGGTCCTAATCTCATGGACTATGTTTTATATGTCACATTATAACTATGTTTTATATGTCACATTATAACTCATCTAGTTGAAACTTCTCAAAGATCTTGATATTTGCACCAAAGAGAAGAGGCCAGAGGATCCATCACCACAGCATTTCCATCTTCTTAGTCCCTCCATGTGCTAGGATGAGGTCAGCCTGCTAAAATGTAGGCCCAACTGAGGTCCAGGTCCCATCATGAAATTATAGTGCCAGCCTGGCCCTAGCCCCACATATGCTTTCTATTAGTTGTTAAGGGGAAAAAAGAAGTGAATGGTTGTGCTTCTCACCATTAGAAACCTAACCCTAAACGTCCCTAACTTAACCTAGCAAATACCCTGGCTGACAATCCAAGAAAGGCCTAGCCCTGTGGGCTTGGGCTGGCCTGGACCCATTATCAACCATAAAAGGCACAAGAATACCAAAAGGAAAACCCAAGAACACATGCCTATGATCTAAAAGCCATTATTTCTATTATCTCAAGCAAAAATTTTCAATCTAATATATAAATAACCTCCATAAATAAACTGAAATTGTAGAGGACTGCAAAAAGAAAAGGTCCCTGTTATAGAAATTGTTTTTCCCTCTCCCAGCCTACTTGGTGATGAAGGAAATGTCTCCCATCCAAGATTTTTCTTTTCATGTACTAAGTTGGCAGATCTTGCCATTGGAGTTAATGCTTTATGGTTGTGGGTGTTTGGAGCGCATGGAGAAGGACAAGTAAATCCATGTTACAATATAGATAGGGAAAATAAAAATGTACTAAGTTGAGAGGGGAAGGAACCATATGCTAGAGAAGGATTCATGGAATGTTATGATCATTCCAAAGTCAATTTTACAAAATCATGTTTTATGGAAAATAGGTATCCCCCATTTTTTGTCAAATGCATATTTTGAAATTTATGTGTACTTTGTAGACTAAAAATGTGGTGTTAGATTCTCAACCAAATAGACGTTTAAGTAAAACTCATTTTGTAATATATTTTGTATGTATCAATCTTAGTAAAACTACTTGACCAAACAGCCCATTAGATACAATGAGGATCTCCACTTATTAGTTGCAAAATGGAGACTAAACAGACTTCAGTTTTAACAGGAAGGTTTGAAGTTTGAACTGTCTACAGCCCATAGTAAGGTTAATCATGAGTCCAAGTGGCACATAAACTTTAAGATTGTTGTGTCCATGGTTCAACTTCAATATTGCTCATAGCAATGGGCTATAGAGAGTTGTATCATCCAAAGTTTCTCAACTATGCACAGGAGTTTTAACAATGATTTGAAACAAAATATGCAAGGGACATTCAAGCATGAAATTGTTATCCAAAACTTCCTTGGTAATAAAATATTTAATGACCAATGGGGCGTGTCATGAGTACTTGCAGATTAGAGGAGGCCCAAATAGATAATTTTTGTTTGCAAAACTTAACACAGGCCTTTATTTTGCAAATGTTCATTTAGTTTAATGGATGGGATTGGAGTTTTCAACGTGGGTAGGGAATTAGAGTCCTAGGGCAAAAGGGAGACTGAGAGAACGTGGGACTCAAAAGAGAGAGCTGGATGATATTTGAGATAAGGAGTTTTTGATGAGCCAAGAAAAAGATTTGAAAGACGATGGATGGCTATGATTGAATCAACATGATCCAAAGTTTATATACTTGCATGCATGCATCCCCTAAATTTATTTAGTTTACTAGGGTTGTGATCAAGGAATCAAATATCAAGGCACAAACCCATACTGGTCACTGGTCAATATGGTATGTATGGGGTCAGCATGGGCTGGTGCCTGTCAGTTAAACATGCAAAGGAAAAAAAAAAATTATACCAAATGATATGGGGTGATGCAGGTAGGTTCAAGGCAGTACTGGGTTGATTCACTTACAAGACTGTCACAAGGGGTGTCATGTACTGGTCCCCTAACCGATATGTCTCACAAACTGAGCAGAACAGGTCTCGTATAGGCGGTACATTAATCTATGGTTGTGACTATGCCTATGGGCAGATGTTATTTGGAACATGCAGATAACTGCAGTCAGCACTTTCTTTTTCCATCATAACACTTATAATACAACTAATGAGTTCTTGAGCATTTCTGAAAGGAAGAAATTTGGTGGTGTTATCGAAGTTCAACAAGAAGTGGACTAAAATACAGCCAAAATTATTTTTTATAAATTACAGATTATTGTACTTAACTACTCAAATATCCGAGGCTTCCTGGTATTCCATGAATCCCAAAAGTTATCTATTTTGGGACTTTTCATGGTCTTTAGTGTGTTGATGTCTGCCCCTTCTGCCTCTATATTAAAATTATATTTCTTCCAGTTATTTACCTTGCATTGTAGCCTAGATGTGGTTACACAATCAGTAACGTTGGACATTTCTTACATATTCAAGCTTTTGGGTGCTCTGTGCTACATCTGTTGCTCGCAGTGTATGAAACTGTAATTAATAGCTAAGGATTTTGCTTTGTGGATTATCTTCTGTTGCTCCTCAAATTTTCTCAGTTATATTCTACGCCCATTTTGTCTATTTATGGTGATGATTGTCAAATTGAGGAGTCCTTAACGGCTTGGGTTAAACCATTAACATATCATATAAAGTCAAGTTGAAAATTGTTATTTTGCTTTTTACATACATTTATAAGTGCTTAGTTCTTTGTTATGCTTCAACTACTGCATATACTTGTACTGGAGTTCATGGTCAAACATTGTGCTGTGAATTCAACACTCAGTAGTTATTTGCCGTACCTTGCTTCATGTATGGAGATAAGAAGATAACTTGAAAGTAACTTTTAGTTCATTGAAGTTGAATTTTGTGGACTTTGAGTTCGAATGTCTAACTTTTACAGCCATAATGGAAAAGCAGACATGTGATTAGCAAATTGATATTTTTCCTTTTGGCACTAGTGTCTGGTCACACAAAATTTCTTTCACTTTTTTGAGTATCTGATCCACTTCTATGTATATTGCTTCAGCGTGCCTCCCATGTTTACTCTGAGGCAAAGCGTGTCCATGCATTTAAGGATACTGTCCTATCAAAACTCAGGTGCATTCTTCTACTTTCAATCTGACATCTTCATGTATCAGTTTACAAATATTCCTGGCTTCTTCTATTCTTAAACCGAAGCCTTCTTTTGGTTATCGAGCAAGGTCTTGAACTGTATATACAACTCCATTATGTCTGTTGCTTTTATCTATATTTGGATTATAATAGTTCAATCATGGTATATCTTAGTCTCAGAATTTATATAATGATGTCAACGATATAAGCAAACTAAATCCTTAGATATGCTTATGTCATAGCAATACTTGGTTATTTTCTGATAATATAGCCACACAGTTTGCTACTATCTTATTATGTGTGTGGGATTAAATTATTTTAACTGGCTTCTACTTCAATCTATTTTTTCTATTAGTTTTCCTATTGTTTTAAAAGTTCATGGATATTTTATGATTTTTGCTGATTGCTACAAAATTTTAGGGTTATCCAATGAATGTTGACAAGTTAGCCAAATTTTGCACGATATACATGAGTACAGTGTGATTTGTCATCTTAGGCTAGTGATTTTGACATTTGAATGATTCAACCTCTAGTCTATTTTAGGGTGATGACCTTTTACTAATTAATTCACTTGGATTGCATATCTCAAAAGCATAAACTGCTGAATAATTTGATAGAAGCTGCAGAAGCCTTCGTCTACCATATTTGCAGATCATTCAATAGTCCACTGTAATGTCTTGGAATGAGAACAAAATTCAGGTAGGTTGCAGTGATTACTATTGGCCTCATCACAAATCAACTGCTGAAGTTGCTTCTATATATTTATTGATACTTGCACTAAAAATTGCAGATCCTTTACATATTCTCAGTTCAGTAAATTTTTTCAAATTTAGTATTCTAATATATTATCATTGTCAATTAACATTTTGTTGTGAATCAACAAAGGATATACATGTCACTTCATGCCCTATTATTTCAAACAAAAACATGACCTATGCAGTATAGTAGTTATCGTCATGCCTTGCATTTGGTGTGACAGGAAAGTACACTAAAGTATTGAATATTCATTTCTTATGTCTTTTCCTAATTTGAAATTTATGGAGAATTATTTTTTTATTTTGAGTTTCAATAATGCAACCTTTTGGCAGTGATGAGGACATGCTTAAAAATCTTGGTGACCTTATGAATGAGAGCCACTATAGTTGCAGTGTACTTTATGAGTGCAGGTATGGCTATCTGTAGATAGCCCTCCTCTCAAGCTTTGACACCTGTACATTGTGGATGTCACCTTTTGATATGCTTTGCAACTATTACAGATTGTTATTCAACCTTGATTAGGTTGCATAAATAATTATATTTTGTCAGCATCTTAATCAGTTTTCTTCAATTAGCTGTCCAGAATTGGAGGAGCTTGTAAAGATTAGTCGGGATAATGGAGCACTTGGAGCAAGACTTACAGGTGCCGGATGGGGTGGTTGTGCAGTTGCTTTAGTGAAAAAAAGTATTGTCCCTCAATTCATTCTCAATTTGAAGGTTGGTTATCTGACACTGACCAACTGACAGTGATTTTTAACAACAAATAGACTGCCAATAACAGCTGAGTTCCTGGAATTTGAATAGGAAATATGATAAAATACAAATTCTATGAGAAGTCTCCAGCATACTTATATCTGAACTATCTTAATCGCTGTATACATATTTTGTCATACTCTTTCTCTGGGACACCGCTCATTATTATAATTGGCCATGAATGGGTGCTAGTGCTTTCATGGTTTGTTGATGATATGGGTTCGCCTCTCTGGTAAACTAAATTACATCAAACAAATTTTTAATTTCCATGACTGTTCCTGTACTTCATACTATCAAAGATCCCTTCCCTATTTTCATGGCTCTCTCTATTCAGGAAATAATCAACTGCTATTGTCTTGTAAACTAGCACCAATTCTTTGTAAATGGGTCAGACCAAATAACCTCATCCTTAACCTGCTGTACATCATGTCATTAACTTTTTTTTTTTTTTTTGTTAATGTTCTTGTTGTTCATAAGATAACTTTTCAAGGAATATTTTAACATGGGTAGAGTTATGTAACTTGTCATTGAAAAGTTTTCTGGGGAAGATACCTTGCATGATATGGGAAAGATGGCTTATTCTCTGTTTTATGGTACAGTGTTGAGGTTGGTGGTCCCCAGCTTCTTTTGTACAAGTTCAACTTGTTGAAATAATTGCAAATATATCCTTCTGGATTAATATCTATTTTACTCTCTCCTAAATGCAAGGTCTATTTATTGCAGGAAAAGTTCTACAAGTCAAGGATTGACAAGGGCGTCATTAACAAGAATGATCTTGGCCTGTATGTTTTTGCATCAAAGCCATCAAGCGGTGCAGCAATATTGAAGTTTTAAATTCTCTTCCTGACTTTCATGGTTTCCATTCAATTGTTAGGTATGTAGCGGTGATTAATGTCTAAGTTTTCATTTACCAGAATAAATACAGTGCAGTTGCTAACCTTATAAAATGGTCCATGTTTTTGCAAGGCTATCGTCAGGCGCCTCGTTTTGCCAAATAATAGAATTATGTAGAAAATAATAGAAAATAATCAGTCTGTTCAGTAGCTTTTAGTGTTCTGATGTCGTAGGTTTGACAGTTGGGTTTAATCTCTACCATGCATTTGATGGTATATTCCATCCACTTCAAGTTTAATGGTGTAAGAAATTTCTAGAGGACCTAGATTAACTAAATCGATGGATCTTTTTATACTTTTTTTTAGGAAGAAAACGTGGAAAATCTCCCTACTTGTAGACCATCCAAGATTTTAAATCTATAGACTAAGTAGAGAGGTGTACCAATTATGGTAAACCTGTTCGTGCCTGATCTGTTTATGTTAATTGGTGTTTCCTGTCTTTAGTGATGCTAGTAATCATCAATCGCTATGTGCTCGTTAAATTATTGGACCTCAAATTCTATGGATTTGTATCAGTTGGGGGTTGGAAATTTATATCTGCGAGAGCTTTCCTATCAATATCCTTTTCTTTAATAAAGAAATGCCTGAATGGATAACTCAAAAAGACTAGTTACCGTATCTGGTCGTTTTTTGAACAATTCGTGGGCCATCCACGGTTGACGTGAGAAGAGATTATCAAGAAGAGTTATTAAGAGGGTGGATGGGTGTACTTTTCGAACGCCAGCCTAAAGGCCCACTTACACTGTTCAATAATAGAAGCCTGAAACCGCCAAACGATGACCTGGTACAGAAGAACCAATGTGTGAAAAGGATAGGATGCATCATTAATGATAGAAAAGAAAAAGAAATCAGTGCAGCACCCGCTAGGCAAGTGGGGATCCTATTAGCAATCTAAATATGTCACAATGGCCTATTCAACAGAAGCCATATGCTAATTCACTTTGATCCACAGGATCTAGTTAGCCATGGTTTGCGCTATTTGGGAGCTTGGCTTGGCCCGGCAAGCACTGGTTCAGACCTCTCAGATTCTGGATTGTTCTGTGCGCTACGCTGATCTATGGAGTTTAATTGCATTACTACTTAAGCGAGAGAGAGAGAGAGAGAGAGAGAGAGAGAGTTCTTACATGTTTGATGCGAAGGCCGAATCACTACCTATCAAGCTTAATTAGGTAGGTAGAGACTTAAAAGGCCTGGATTAGTTGTTGTCCCGTCAACGGCCATTTATTCCGTTGAAAATAGTTGTTTGATATAATTAAATAGCTAAATAATTCTGATTGACAGGGAAAGGATCGACAAGCTTAGCAACGACAGCCACAGCATCAATCGTTCATCCCTCTATTGAGATATGACTAATGTGTGAAATGAACATGCAAGTAAACCATACTGCGCTTTGTATCTCATGCGTCGCGAGATAGGACGGGGGACCGATGGCTGGTATCATGTTGCACAGTTCAATGGTACAGTACAGTCCCCAACATGCCATCCACATCCTCATGTTGAACAATTCAGTGGTACAACCCCCAACTTGCCATCCACATCGTCATGTAAATGTAACACTTCTAGCCCAATTACCTTGTTAACAGGTCAGATTCATGAGACCTTAAAAACTTGAGTGTTACGTTAGGTGGTTTATCTGGCTTTAAAAATTCGAGTACAAGTTAATTAGTAACAAATGAATTTGAGTTTTAAGTTTTTCAAACTTTTCTTTGTTATCTAATATGGAACTATTTTAGGGTATTACAATCTTCCTTATTATGCAACGTTCTCATTGCACGCTGCAAGCTAACTAAAATCTACTTCGAGTGGGGTTGTTGGTGCTACAGGAATGGCTCCATGCCATAGCGGGATTCTCTACCACCATTTTATGGATAGCCCTTTCTCTTTGCCTACTAACTTTTGCACACTCAGGTCGGCTTTGATACCATTTATAATGTCCCAAGCCACCTACTAGCTCAATCAACTTGTTAGCTAGCTGAGTTTATGTGGTTTTGAGTACAAGTTAATTGGTAGCAGATGAACTTGAGTTATAAGTTCTTCAAAATTTTTTTATTATAAGTTCTTCAATTTTTTTTTTTCTATCTAATGTTGGGTTATTTTAGGATATTACAAAAAATATAACAAAATGGTTACACTTTTATCGGAGAATGTCTTTAGGTGTACGTAAAACCCAGATCATTAATGTGAGGAAGGAAATTCCCTCTCCATGTATGATCAGCAACATTTGACTCACTTTCTACTGGGAGCATGGTGAATTTTATCAACATATGGCCTTAAGAAAATGATGCTTGCTCTACCGATAGAGATACCTTTTAGGCCACTTAATGCAGAAAAGACAAAAATGATACATCCTAGCTAGATATATAGTCTGAACTACATGGTTACAATTACAAGATTGCTTTTCATGTGCAAGCCTCCAAGCATGACAAATGATAGTGCTGGGATTCAGTAATGGGACCCTAAGTACGAATAGGGATATAATGAGGATGTTGAACTATAAATGAAGATAGTTGTGAGCCTAATGAAGGACTCTGTGTCCGGGTTGTAACTCTTGCAAGAACAGAAGATGAGCTTGAAGAATGCCAAGAGCTGCCCAATTAAGGCCCTTTGACACTCAAGTTGGTGAGGAGAAGAAAAGATGGCCAAGGGTGGCTAGCTTAGGTCATATGTGATGTATTATAGTATAATGGAACTGCCTCCTATACCTTTGCTTAGTGCTATGGGTCGCATTTTTTGCAAGAGATGGTTGGCCTCATCAATCTTCCAAAGAATGAGATATGGTTGAGTTTACCAATCTACCAAAGAGTCGAAGATGATTGACCTTAACCCATTTATCAAAAAGTGTATGCATCCTTTTCAGCTAGCCACATGCCATCCACAATCCTTTAGGCACGTTTTCTTAGTGCAATAGCATTGAGCATGTTGTAGGTGATGCTAGTACGAAATGTGTCACCATGTGCCTACTTTGCTAAAAGGGGTCAAGCAAGGAGAAGCCGGTTAGGAGTCAAGGTGGAGACTAGTCCTATATTTCTTCCGCTCAAAAGGGTAGTGCTCTATGTAGTGGGACTATATATGCTTTTTATAATAGTTGCCCCTATTTTTGTGGCTCTTGTCACTTCACTACTTAAGCGTCTAGTTTCGTCTCCTTCTTCAAGTCCTCTAGCATTCATCCATAATGTCAGCTCGAGTTGATCTTCCCCACCTTCAGTCTCGTCCGTGGCTCTTCGTCCTTTAGCAGACCTAAATCTCCTTAGGCAACTTTACATCCAACTCCTTATCTGAGCACTTTAACCTTAATCCTAAATGCAACCTCATCGAACTTCCCTATGGAGTCCAACCTGTGTAGCATAGTAGCCCATGCTGTAGCTCAAGGGATCATGCTCCCAATGGACTAAGAGCACTTTGATGCTCTCTTAGATCTAGAGTTGACAAACATTGCTTCCCCTGCTTGTATATTGTTTATTTAGAGTATGTAGGCTTTTTTCGAAAGGTGTTGCCTAGCTAAGAAACCCAAGAGGGGGGGTAAATTGGGTTCTTTTGAAAATTTTAACTAAGATGTGCAATATTTTCAAAACTATAAGAATGTGTGAGAGTGAAGTAACAAACTTAAAACAATCAACAATAATAGTGGAAGGCACACATACAAACACAAAGATTTATAGTGGTTCAGTGCTAACCCTTGCACCTACATCTACTTCCCAAGAACCCCTTGAAAATTTTCACCACTAATCGTTCTCCAATGATTACAACCTAGCTTACTCAGCTAGCTTCTTATTTTCGGACACAAGGGAGCCTTTACAATCCACCAATTACGGGTTTGGCACACCCCTCACAAGTTTCAACCAAGTTGAAACTCAATAAGATACAAGAATAGAATAAATTCAGAATATACAGCTCCTCAATGAGCAATTTAAAACAATAAAGGTACTTTACATGATTTGAAGCTTTCTCTCCTTAAATGAGCTTCACTTCTTTGAATGCTTGAGTTAAGAGCACTTGATGAAGCTTCTGGAGTGGTTGGTGGGAGCTTTGAATGGGCTTCAATGGACTTTTAAACTTCAGCAATAGAAACTTTTCAAATTGCAACAGGCTGAAATTTTTCTGGATTTGGCTTTGTAAATCTCACTTTTTTTCACTTGTAATCCATAAAAAATCCACTTAATAATTTGCTAATCCATCCCATTAACTCGTATTTATAGTTGGTTGAGGGATTAGACCATTCGAGTGGCCGTTTTCGAACGTTGGAATGTCAAAACTAGCCGTTACAGGTTCACCCAGAGCGTTAGTCGGCTCTAGAGTCGACTAACATGGGGTTAGTCGGCTCTAGAGCCGATTAACACAGGCAAACCTTCTGTGTTCGCCACAGTAGTCGGCTCTAGAGTCGACCACTTTGTGCCAGCTCACTGTATGGTCACAGTAGTCGGCTCTAGAGCTGACTAATCTAGGTTTTTCCTTTATAATGCCTTCTGTGACACATTTTTGACTTGATGGCTTGCATGTGGGTCGGCTAAAGGCTTCAAGCATCCATTCCAAGTTCCCGTAGTTGCCATGGGAGTTGACTAGAGTCTCCAAAACTTGAAAAAAAATATTCCATGGACTTGGAAAACCATTGAATCAAGGAGGCTTAGTCTCACAACTTTCACAACTTGGGTTTTCTTCATTTGAGAACATTGCCAAATATCTGAGATTCATTTAGATTAACCTTGAATCCTCCTTCTCAGATCTTGGGATTCTCTTTCTTAAACCATATATTCATTTTGAGGTTTGGAATCCATTTAGATGCTCTTGGTGACTTTGTATACCTGCATGTCATATTGATTCTTCACCAAAATCGTTAGTAACCTACTTAATTATTTTGTGATCATCAAAATCAATGCGGGGTCTATAAAAGGTATCACTAAGCAGGTCCCTCCTCAATTAAAGCCTCACTCGAGGTTAATAAGTTGAGGAAGAGGCTCAAGAATCTTTATGCAAAGGTTGAGAGGGCCAAGGTAAAGTTGATGACGAAGATGAAGAGGCTGAAAGCGAGGGCTAGGGAACTTAAGGTGAAGCTGAAGAAGGCTAAGGCTAGGGCAATGAGGGCTGAGATGAAAGCAGTTGAGGTAAAGGTGAAGACCATTGAACTAAAGGTAAAGGTTTAGGCTACTAAAGCTAAAGTGATTAAGGCTCAATTGGTGGCAGTTTTGGCTAAAGAGTAGTAATTCTTTATTGAGAAGGGCATAAAAAAAATAGAGGAGTTTAAGGTGCCGGCTAAGTTTAAGCCAATTCTATTGAACTACTCAACTAAAGCCTACTCTAAAGCATAGTGAAATGTCATGGTAAAGAATGTGGCTGAGCATCTAAACCTCGATTTCTTATCCTTAGAGAATGTTAAAGGGGACCAAGTGGTGGAGGCAGCGTGGACACAACTCTGGTTGTTGTTGGGACTAGCAAGATGGGAGAAGGCACTACTTTGTCACCTACTAAAGCTATGATGGGATATGACTTTTGTTGAGAGTCAGCCTACCTAGAAGAATTCTATTCGTAAAAAAGAGAGAATAGATTACTTAAAAATGACTAGAAAAACTCTTCTTATCAAGCAAGAGAAGGAGGCCTGCTCGATCTAAGAGCTGGTCTACTAGAAAAAATTCTACTCAGGAGAAAAAGAGAGTAAATTATATGAAAGTTGCTGAAAAATTTTTCTCGTCAAATAAGGTTCAATTTGCTAGAGAGTCAATCTATCTAAAAGAAATCTTTTCAAAAAAAAAAAGAAAGAGTAGATTATTTGAAGACCGCTTAGAAGAACTCTTCTCGCCAGGTAAGAAAAAAAGGTCTGCTCTGCTTGAAAGCTGACTTATTTAGAAGAACTCTTCCTAAAAGAAAATGAGAGCAAAATACTAGCCTCACTTAGAAGGCCCTCTTTACCAAAGATGGGATCAAAGATCTAGTCCTTCAAGCGACTAATTTGCTTGGGAGAAACCTCCTTCGAGCGAAGAAGCAAGCCAACCCTATTTGTGAGACCAACTGGAGGCGTAGCTTCCTTGTAAAAGAGTAAGGACCTTTTTTGGAACAGAACTTTGCTTAGGAGGCTGAGCGAAGCTACTCTTGACAAAATGGGGTATGGTAGAAGCAAGCCACTATGAACATAAAGGGCAAAGAGAAGCACAACCCAAACATTCACAAAGCAAAAGGATAAGTGGAGCATATTAAAGAAGAAAGCTACTTAATTTATTAATCCTTAAAAAAGGAAAGTACTACAAGTTCAAAAAAAAAAGAGAAAAAACAAAGAAGAGAATGAAAGCTTACAAAGACAGAACGATTAGTAAAGGAGTAGCTAAGACAAAGCTGGTGATAAGGGATATCGTAGGCATCCTCAATAGCTACAAAGCCTCCAAACCTCACTAGCATCTAGTAGACATCCAACTAAGTAAGCACGTGGTGACCCATTCCATTTTAGCATTATCCACAGCATGCCTAAAGCAACTACAAAAAAAAAAAATGCCCAAAAGATCAATGAGTGGTATGCTACTAGCTAAAAAGGATACGCACACTCTCTGGCAAAAACTAGTGAAGCTAATCATCCTCACTTTTTAACATATATGAGGCCAATCATCTCTTGCTCTCTAGTAGACTAATGAGGTTAACCACCTTCTATAAAGAATGTGACCCATGGCACTAAGTATGGATATAGGAGATAGTCAACCATGCCAAGATATGCTTTGCACAACTCAAGCTAACTTTCAAAACTTATCATTGATACGAATGCCTCTTATAAGCAGAAGGTGACCCAAAGCAGCGAAGTTCTTCTAACCACTTCTTCTCTCTTGGACCACTTACAATAAGCCTTCGAGTACCTTACTCTCTTTCTCTCTCCTTCTCTCCATTAGCACATTTGTAAGGTTCGCCCTTAGCCATTTTCTCTTCCACTCATTGACTTAAGTGTTGGAGGGCCTTAGTCAGGTAGTCCTCGAAGCTCTTATGCTTGTCTTCTATTCTTGCAAAAGCTCTAATCCAGACACAATTTTTCACTAGGCTCACAGTTGCCTTCATTACTAATTCAACATCCTCATCATCATTTTTATTGGCGTGTTAGTGTTAGATGTGTGCTCTAGAAAGCTAATTATTGGCATACACATTATATATTATTTCAAAACTTTCATTGTACATGATCATGTTTATATTAATAAAATTGGGTATTTTTTCATACATGTTAATGTGTCATGTATCGTCCTTGGGGTTGATGGACAATGACATATATTTTCAAGAGTTGAAAATTTGAGACACATGTCATAATAGATTAACTCCTAAAACACTTCCAATCAATTGATCAATCACGAGGATGGTGATCAATCCAATCAGATTGGAGCATGTATCGCCTTGATACGAGTCTCTAGTATGAGGTATGAGATACCAAGGCAAGAATGCTGGTAGATATTTGACATCGGTACCGAGCGCGACCATATGAGAAATCAGTAGGATGACTACTCACTCGTTAATGACTTCTCGGCAATGTAGTAGTGTAAGTGGTCCTTAACCTATAGTACTTCGGTTACTCACACTACGGTCATTGTAAGTTTGACTGCATATTACCTTGATCCTCTTAGGCATCAAGGACTTTGTTATGTATGTTGGCTGCAGTGGTCGTAATGTAGGAGTAAGGAGTATTCATGAGGAATCTATCAGCCCTAGTAGATAGGGAGAAGTCCTATGCTATTTAGGAGACTGAGTTTATGAGCCCATGGCCACAGCAAGTGATAATGGAAAGAAGTTTCCATTAGAATCATAAGTTGAACTCGAGTTAAATAAATATTGCATATGACTGGTGCTTAGGGTTTGACGAGTTATCCTTGACCTAGCACCCTGTTGGGACTCTTGATAAAAGGATTATACTATACGATAACTGCATTTTGGGTTCTTTTCTAACCTGCTGGCTTGCCACTACATACTGCTAGGTGTCACAGATAGATTGTGAGAAGCTCACTTAGAATCGATTAGGATCGTCGATTCCAAGTTATGAGTTGAGTCGAAATAGTTTTAACCCACTAAAGGAGTTTCGGTGCAACCCTAATGCTGATTAGGGATTATTCTCACTACCAGACAAGTTAGAACCTATGGGGTCACACGCAATAGGGGCTGAATTCCTCACTTTGATCCTTATATTAATTTGATTACTATTTTGAATCAAGTTCTTTAAAGATAGATTGCTAACTGTTAGCAACCAGGCCTGATAGCATCACTGCTGACCCAATTCGACCAGATCAAATTGTTTTCTATCTCCTTAGATTGTCCAATTAGCTTTGACCAAATACATTTAGGGCTGATGTGAGTTGTCCAGGACTCAATCGGAACTTTAGTTTGAGTCTCATGTGATGAGATTCAACTCAGACTCGAAATCCATTTCAATTGAATTTAAATTTGACCCTGGATGTAGAGTGTTAGTGGATTAAGATTCTTGGTCTTCCTGAAGTGATTAATATATATTAAATTCTATCTCTCATTTAATGTATAGAGATGATAGAAAACTCATCGATTCATTAAATGTGGGAATATGTAAAGGGTTGTGACTCTTTAAATTTGAAAATAATAATTATCATTAATAGTCTTCATAATGATGGAAGACTTTTGGACTAAGGAAGAATTAATAGTAGCATTAATAGCTATTATGATGGAAGACTTTTGGACTAAGGAAGAATTAATAGTAGCATTAATAGCTATTATGATGAAAGACTTTTGGACTAAGGAAGAATTAATAGTAGCATTAATAGCTATTATGATGGAAGACTTTTGGACTAAAGAAGAATTAATAATAACATTAATAGCTATTATGATGGAAGACTTTTGGACTAAGAAAGAATTAATTGTAGTATTAATGGTCTTCATGAAGAGAGAAGACTTTTGGGTTATTCTTGAAAGTCTATATAAAGGGTCCCTAGCCTGAAAAAGGGAGAAGATAAAAAGGCCAATGAACATGCATAAAGCTTTGCATAGGCTTAGAGAAGTCTTTGTTTTTATATTCTTCCACCTTAGATTAAATCTAGTTGAGCAAAAACAAATGATAAGTTCCTGTTAAGGAGATCAGGCACAAGAAGGCTGATTCAGTAAAGAGTTTGCTGCACCATCTTCATCAAAAGGATCTGTAAGGCGCTAGCACCCGGTGATCCATCCAATTTGAGAAGTCTTCATCCCTGCATGGATATTCATAGAGGCCGGACGTATGAACCGCTCTAGTTCGGAATCCAGTGATCCGACAGAATAAATTCCAGTTGCATATTTCAATTTGATAAAAAAATTTATATTTTAAAATTTTCATATTAGATCTGATCTTTGATCATGCTATCACTGAGTAAATAAGTTTTAGATGAGATTTAAAATTTATTTACCCAATTATAAAATTTTAAATTTATTTCTTCCGCTACAAGATACTGATAGTATGAGAACCCATCTTATCCATCAATCCGATCCTTCAGTTAGGTCTCATCATTAAATCCCAATACCATTAATAAAAATGAGATGACAACCACACTTAGCACATGTGATAATGAAAGGAAAACATTTAATGGATTGCCATGAGTCCTATTAGCTTCTTTTCTTTCTTATCATTTTGTTTTCAATGTTTTATAAAGAGAGGTACATTTATCATAGAAAGGGGAACAAAAAGAGTGGTACTTTGAGGAAACTAAGTATGCTAGGGTAGGGCTAAAAAAAGTTGAGGATATAAACATATAGATCACACATTAGGAGTTTGAAAGTTAATAGTTGAGATAAAATATATGAAAGAAGACAATTATGTGCAAATCCAGATAATTCTTTCAAGTCCCCCATTACATGAAAAAAGCTTGAGTAATGAGAAGGGATTAATGCCTAAACCCAACTAATACTTAATGGTTTTCCCTTTTTTTTTTTTTTTTTTTCTTTAAGGTAGACAACCTTCAATATTTAATATATACTACCGACCTTAATTACTAGTCACATGGTGGTCAAAGGACGTGCTACAATGGTATCTTATATTGAGATGTTGGTAAAGAAGAATAAGGCCACTTCTTAAGCCTTTGGCTCCTCTTAGATTTCAGCCAACGAAAGTATTTTGACATACATGCTTGGATGTGTTTGTATATGTTAAACTTTAGTCTTCTAAGCATAATCTTGCATTACAAAGATTCTAGAAAGCACATTGACTGATCCGCATGCTAAATAATGCATTGATCAAATTTGGCCATGGGCCCAAGTCACATGGATCTATAGTTGTGAACTTGAGTTTGTGAGAGACCTCATATTTAAGGAAATCTATCAATATAATTCTATACTAGTGGAGAAACTTGCGAGAAGATATTACTGGGTTCATTAGTTTTATATAAATAGCCAAAATCTATTCATTATGTAGCTGATGTAGGACTATAAATACGCAAATGTAAGCGCATATATTTCCCTTTCTTTAAGCCCTAGCATTTTCACCAAACTAAGAGTTCAAGTCCAAATCCAATTAAATCAAATCATAAACATTCAAAAATCAAATTCAATCACAAACAATATGATCTTGTTTGTAGTATCTCCTATTCCACATATGCTATTGGTTGTATCCACTCCAATACCATTCATAATAATCAAATATCTTATCCAAAAAGACTAGCTAGAAGATATTATTTGTATTTTTTAGGCTTATATGAGTACTTAAAATCTACTTGATGCAAAGTCAATATGGAACTAAACATATGCCAGCATGGGTTTTCGTAGCTTTCATTGTTATCTCTTTTTGCTGATATAGGCCTTAATGTCACACAACATAAATTGTCTTTTTTTTTTATATGTTTCTATTTTTTTCTTTGATTGATTTTTACTTTTCTTGAAGTAAAACATGTGAACGACCATGGTATTCATTAAATGATGGCATATTAGTTTAAGTTTCACTCATCTGATTTTTTTTCTTGGGTTACCAAGTCCAATTAACCGAGCATGAACAAATTTACCTAATACATGACTATATTGTATCTAATGTACATTGTTCACTCTTTCTCAATCAGCTTAAATTTTTGGGATCTATTAATAAACTAGTATGATATTAAAGCTTAGGTTTGCTGGAAGTTATGAGTTTAAGTCATAACTTCCGGTCCCTTTCATATCGGCTATTGTTAACTTCATTATTATCAAAGTAACTTCTTCATTTTCTATGATTTGGTGGCCTTGCTAGAAAAATCTAATTTTACTTCTTATTTTTCTATAATTTGGTTGTGTTATTAGACAAATCCAACTTTTTCATCTTCTTGTTTTGATTCGCAGAGTTTGATTGTGGTTGAGGAAGGAGGAAAGTGAGTCACTAGTTTGTTGTTTAGTTTGCAAAATCAGGTTTATGGTTGAGGAAGGAGGAGAGTGAGTCTAAATTTATGGTTAGAGAATAAGGTGAGTCTATGATTTAGTGGCTCTATTTCTTTCTTCTTCTCCTCCTCTTCTTCTATAATCTAGAAGCCTTATTAGTCAAATCATAGTTGATCTACAATCGAACCGAAAAGGCCTTGATTCAATTACCATGGTGGTTCGATTTGAGTTGACAGATCTAGAATATTGGCCTTGATATTCAATTACTGCAGTCTCTTTATGTATGTGATTAGAGCTACACATGAGAGTATGTTTATCTTGATATATATATATATATATATATATATATATATATATATATATATATATATATATATATATATTAGCTAAGCTTTTGAGCTCTAGTAGCAAGTTAAACACTACTTAGCCTAGATTGCAAGGACCTTATATGTAGGACCATAGGTCTTGACCCAAGTTCTAGACAAAGTCCACTAATTTGCCTTGCTTCTCTTTTTTTGTTTTAGAAGCATATGATTCTGTTGATGGATATAGCGTTCACAAAAAGTTGGATTAGGTCTTAGAGTAGTTAATTGAATTAAGTTCTCAAAAAGGATGTGGGAGAAAAGGTTGGTTGAACATTTTATTGTACATGGATCGCAAGTTTAAAAGAGACAAAGGGAGTTGTGGAAGTAACAATAATAGAGGTAGAAGGAATTCATCAAGCACAACCATTTTGCTACCTTAAATTTATTTAACAAATGGATGGAGTGTTTTCTTAAAAAATTGAAAGGGTTGAAAACTGGCATGCAAAGGCCTTGGATTAAAATGTGAAAGCCCCTATAAAATTGTTTATATATAATTATGGTTATTTGAGGAGTGTTGCTGTTGAAAGGGAACACAGAAATGATTGACAACAAAGTGATAGAAAATCATTGGTCATAATCTATACAAGTAATTGGCAAGTTAGATATGACCTCTAGCGTGGTCCTAAGTCATTATCAACAAACGTGGACTTGAAAGTTGTGTGCTACCAAATCTTCAATTCCCTCGTGTTGACATATTTAATGTTAACATCAACTTGTTCTTATTGTTGTAGAATTCACAGCATAAAGGGTTCTTGATACACAATTTATGGTTAATAATTAATTGGATGAAACTTAATTGCAGTTTCTTAAGTGTTTGGCATCTGTTTCTCTACTTAACAAGTAACATGTATACCATTTTATACTTCATCAAACTTTGAAATTTCATTGAAAAATGATGACCAATACATATCACTATTTAAATATAATGGTTGTATCCGTATTGCTAAATAAGTGAAGAACTTGATGAGAAGCACCTAAAGTCTCTACACTGAAATTTCATCTCTTTAGTTTCCTAAAACCAAGAAGCACAACCAATTGTAGCACAATGTGACGAGGACCCAGATGAACTTTCCTTTCATGTGTTTGTGGGCAAAATGGACTCAAGGAACTAAAGTTAGATAAGTGGAGCACAAGCAAAGGGAACCACCAAGTACGGTTCCTTTGTAGATTGATTGATTCCACCCTGACTTCTAGTCTTATTAGCTAGAACACGGAACCATCAAATGATAATGCTAGAAATGCCAAAATGATTCAAAAAAATCTTACAGAAGAGTCTGCAACTTTTTTCCTAGTAGTTATAGCATTGCTTATTGACTATCATACATAAACACAACATGAGAGTTAGATATCATCCATATAATCTCTTCATGTTACCATAATAAAATGCAGATACTATTATGGTAAAGGATTGAACAGGTCAAATAGTATGGAAAGTCTTTGTTTGACAAAAAAAGGGAAAGCACTTTCAGATTAGTAAAAAAGATAGCTTAAAGTACCATTGCACTGGCTCATGGCTAATTAAGCAGCTGAAGAAAATGAGCACTCGCAGCACAACCTTAGTGAACCACTAATTCCTCTCCCAGTGCTACAATGGTTGGTTGGATGACAACTGTTTCTAGCTGACCACCCTTGGCTACTCTACAAACTACATCGCAGGTTATTGAACACATAATTTCAACTTAGGAGAGTAGTTATGTGGTCGTAGGTGTTGCCACACCAACAAGAACATGGACTACTGAAATGGGTCTACCAATCGTATGTGTCCACCGCTGGATCATCGGCCATTAATAAGTAGGTTGATGTGGCCCATTAATAAGTAGGTTGATTTGATCAAGGATTCAGGACAGAAACCAGGAATGGGCCTGCTTAAACGCACCCTTGGCTGAAGACTTGAAGCCCTTCTCCCAAGTTTCTAGAGAGTGGTGCACTGCCACTACTATATTGTAATTTTTCTCACAAACCAAGTGTCTTTCTTCAATCAAGTCCTCTTATATATATATATATATATATACAAACCCATATTTGCTCTTGCCTTCTCATAGAAGTTGAGGGAAATGAAATCCAAGGCCTTCTCCAAGTCTTTGATCCTGTTGCGCCAGTATATCCTAAGGAGACTTGGAAGTACCCATGGAACCCAAGTAAAATCGTGCAAGTACCCTTCCCAAGAAGACAAGCTCTCTGGCCAAGTTCTAATGTGTGATGTGGAAGGAGGGCTCTTGAGGTCTTCCTCCACCTTCCCATACTTCATGCTTGTGGCCTTGGAAGGAGGGGGTTTCCTAAGGGGTCTTCTACTCTTGCTTCTGTACCCTGTGGTCTGTCTTGTTAGCCATGAGGTGGGGCTAAGGCTCATGGTCATGGTGGCCTTTTGTGGGCTAAGGAAGGATGGTTTTAGGGTAGGAAGGGTTGTGTTGCCTAAGTTCTTCTTAGAGGATGTGGGGTTGGAAGGGTTTGAGGTCTTGAGGAGGGGAGGAAAGAGGGTGTGTGTTAGTAGCATGCCTAGGGTGATGGTTGAAGAGTTCCTGAAAGAGTATTTGGAGGTGGAGGTGGTCTTGGGGAGGGAGTTGAAGCAGTTTGGTGGATACTATACTGGGTTGATGGAGGAGGAGAGCAAGGCATGGGAGGTCATGTCTTCAAAGGAGTTACTTGGAAGATAGGGAGATATGAATGCTGGTGTAATTGGCTTTGGAGGCCATCTCAACTCTCTTTATCACCGACTGCTGTCCCACTGCAAGGTTAGCTCCTCTCTCTCTCTCTCTCTCTCTCTCTCTCTCTCTCTCGTTCTCGTATATACGTGTACAGAAGAAAAGAATTTTTTTCAAACAATATTGAGGAAAGTTGTCTGTGTACATATAATTTAACGCACACATGCATCTAGGTGTGTGTATATATACATGCACGTCTATTTTTTAAAACAATAGCAGTGTGAACAACGCGCGCCAATCGTTTTTCAAAAAAAAAAGATGTTTTAAAAGTAATACAGCATGCAGAAGCTTGAATTATCAAATTCAAGCCAACAAAGCTATGTTTGCTATAGTTGCATTTAGATCTTCACAATTATGCATGAGAAATGTCAATTTTAATAACATGTGTATTGTAAATATAAGGTAATAAATAGCTTTCTGAAGTTTTTGTTATTATTTTATGAAAGTTTTATTACTTAATCACTTTTGCTAGACTTTTTTTTAATCATTAAGTAAAATCATTAAGTAAAATTGAGGTCTTTTAATTTTTATACGAAATGAGATACATCATGTCTTATTCCGTCTTAATCCCTAGGCCCATATAATGTTTCGGTGCTTATTTGAAATATTTTTTTATTTATTTTTTAATAAAATATTTAATATTTTTATTTAATTATTAAAATATTTAAACTTTAACATTTATATTTTTATAATAAATTAGATTAATTTAAAATTATTATTATAATATATTATGATTGAAACAAAATAGTAGACTTAAAATCATTGGTTACCAGCCGTATGCTTTAGTTGAGGCATATTGATTGTAATAAAAAGCAATGGATGTATTGATATTAGAAGTCTTGTGTTTTCATTAAATGGAAAGTGAGGGCCTTTCAAATGGAAGGCTTCCGAGTCCTACCATCATGTCTATACTTTATTAAAAGAGCATTGGGGTCCATAAGTCTGTCAACTTTGCCCGTGAATAAAATATCATTTGATTCGCAAGAAAAATTTTATTGTATAACAATCATTAATATTTTTCAACTGACCACGCTCCTATATCCAAGTCTCACATCTAATAAGATCCTTCTACCAACATAAATTCATCTCTCTATTCTAACTAACTTCATCCAATAAACCTATGTCCCTTCTATCTCTATTTTCTGTCTAATAACCTTATCCAAATATCTTTCCTTTTTTTATTTTTAATTTTATTTTATATTTATTAAATATTATTTGGACTTTTCCCATCTAATCTTTGTTCTCTTTTGCTAAATATGCATCACGCGTACCTATACACCACTATCATAAAATATAGAAAATAAATATATCATAAATCATTATGTTGTGTTAATGTGTCAAATTATCTCTAGTCTTATTCCAATCAAGTTGGCCTACACTACCCTACGCCTACGTTCTTTTCAGATAATGTGTTTGGTCCTACAAGCAAGCCCACCCCATTAACAAATAACAACCTTACATTCAAATTATCCTATACATACATACATACATACATACATACATACATATATATATAATATAACAATCTAAAAATAATTAAATGTTTAGATTATATATATAATATAATTTTATTTGTCATTGTTATATGAATAGTGCCCTTTTATTTATCTTTTAAAAATACATTATTTATTCATTAACTTAATTACTTGCCTATATTAACTATTATGCACATGTACTCTCTCTTTCATTTTTAATCTATTTTGACCTTCAAATAAAATAATTTATTTGATTTGACTTATAAATACATGGAACCTACGCCTTTTTTTTTTCTTTTTTTTAACATGCACTTAAAAAAATTAAATGCGATTCGTTAGGTATTTACCATCTAATTTCTCACTTGATTCTTCGACATGTACCCAAAAATAACTTAGATGCGGTTAACTAAATGTTTGCCATCTGATTTTTCTCACTTCATAAGTGATGAATAAAAAATCATTCTACTTAATAAGTGATATATATTTATTATTATTAAATAAAAAAAGATATTTAGCAAGCATGGTTGCCAACTTATCAAGGAGGAGGAATGGATAGCGAGCATGTACCAAAGTACACTTTAGTTTCGGACATTTGTACCATTAAATTCTGTACTCATCCAACTACCTTAAAGTGGCTGCTTTTACCATGCTTTGGGTTGTTTATGATTAAATAAAGAGAAGACCAGGGCGAAAGGTATGACATGGAGGGCTGAAGGATCCAAATGGAGGCTTTGAACGGATGAAATTTATGCACAGGTTTTTAAAAAAATAAAAAAATAAAAAAACGTAACGTAGCCGAATTCTAAAGTGGCCTCTGATGTTTGCGTTTCCTCACAGGAAGTCTACTTCGTTAGCGAAGCCGAGAAGAAAAGCTGGCATCCCTTGCCAAGATCAGCATACCCGAAGCCACTCATCTTCCATGATGGCAGGATAGCCTTCAGGCCAACCCCAGCCTCCACCCTCTGCATGCTCCTATGGCTTCCCATCGGCATCGCAGTCGCCGTCTCCCGAGCCCTCACCTTCCTCTTCCTTCCCTACACCCTCTCCACCCCCATCCTCGCCTTCTTGGGCATCCACTGCAGGCTCATTCACCACCACCACCACCACCACCACCACCACCACGACCTCCTCGGCTCGAAAGCCCGAGAGCTCCCAAAAACCTCGCGGCCAGTTCTACGTGTGCAACCACCGCACCCTCTTAGACCCCCTCTACATCTCCGGCACCCTCAAACGCCATGTCACCGCTGCCACCTACAGCGTCAGCCGCGTGGCCGAGTTGCTCTCGCCCATCAAAACCGTCGGGCTCTCGAGGAACCGAGAGGCCGACAGGGCGAGGGCGAGGATGGAGTCGCTGCTAAAAGAAGGCGACCTCGTGGTGTGCCCCGAAGGGACCACGTGCCGCGAGCCGTACCTCCTCCGTTTCAGCCCGCTCTTCACCGAGCTCAGCCACGAGGTGTCGCCGGTCGCGCTGAAGGTGCGCGTCGGCATGTTCTACGGCACGACGGCGAGCGGCTTCAAGGGCTTGGATCCGCTCTATTTTCTTATGAATCCGTTCCCATGGTATGAGATGGTGTTCATGGAGAAGGTGGCCACTGGTTCTATCGATGGGAAGGAGTGCAGTAGTCGCGAGGTGGCTAACTACGTCCAAGAGAAGATGGCGAAGGTGTTGGGATTCGAGTGCACAGCCCTGACAAGAAGGGACAAGTATTTGATGCTTGCAGGTAATGAAGGAAGAGTCCAACAATAGAGAAGCAAATTAGAAGAGATCTGATGTGCAAAATGGTGGAGAGAGAAACTAATTAAACTTAAAAGAGGGTGGAATGGATACTGAAAGAGTTTGTTTCATGACACCTTTTGTTTCTCTTTCTTCATCTTGTTTTTTGTTTTGTTTATTGGGTTAGAGATTTGAAGTAATTGTTGATTACCATAAGGATACAAAATAGGGAAAAGGGTTATGATTATAATGTTATCTGATGCTATTTTCTGTAAGTTGTGTAGAAGTGTTCATCCTAATAAATGTAGAATGTCTATATGTATCATTGTCAAGCTAGCTGTTTTTTGTGCCTGCCAAGTTAGTTGTACCAGTTCTTGGATCTTCTTATGGCTGTCATCACCATCCATCTTTAGGCTTTAGCTTCTAACTTTCTTCTAAATAGAAGAAAAATGTTTCAGAAATATTTAATAATCTACTTATTGTGAATATTTGTTGCTTATTAAGGAATTGATGGAAAAAATTGAAACAGCCCTTGCAAATGTTGCATTCCTGATTAATGTTCCATTACATAGATGAAAGAGCTAACATGTCAAGAATGTAACAAGGGACTACTAGCATGTAACAACTGAAAATAAAGTGAAAGTTCAAAAACTAGAAATATTTCTGAGAAGCAGAACAGGATATGAACTAAACTAGACTAAGAGTGCCTTCTGTCAGTGCATATTCATAGAACACCCTCTTAAGAGATCCTTCCTTGACGTTCTCTATTATTTTTTACACGATAAAATATGAATCATTTCAAAGCTTACAACTGGTAGACAATCCGTCCTCTTATGGTTTTATATGGTAGAGATGCTTTCATAGGAGCTTCATCATTTTGATTCTATGACCATTAACCATTTCAGATTTTTTTCTTTAACCATTTGGGATCTGTTGTATCTCAAATATTTCTATTTAGAACCATCTGATATGATTTCAAGCTTTTTCATAACTTCAATCCTTATTACTAATTCATCTGAAAGAAATTTTCGATCTAGCGATCAATATAAGAAGTCATATTCAATCTTTGAATAACTGTCCCGGCTTCCACATTTTCTGCCTTCATTGGTATGCGGGCGCATTTCTATACTGCAAAGGTTAAGGCTGCAAATAAAATATATTAGATTGGCATGCTTCCCCCTCTAAAACCAGAAATTAATCCCATTCAATTCAAATTGAAGTTATTTGGAATGAATACTTGGATTGGTATGACCTGTTGCCACCATAAATTGGGTGTGGCTCGCTAAATCCCAAATTGAAATCCAAGTCAAGCTGAACTGATCCAAAACTTGTGCATTAAATATCAAGAAATCTTCCTTGAATATAATATTCGATTTTCTTTGAGTGGCAGAACTAAATCTACAAGTTCCTTGTCAACCAAATCTAATGTAAACTAGGTTTTGAAGATACCTACATGTTGCTCATTATCATTTTATATTTAATGAATACGGAACTTGTTGATCGATTTATACATGCTTATGATGGTCCGTGTTTCCATTTTTTCTAATCAAATTTGACCCAAAAAGTCCAATGGATTAATGAAATAAACACTAAACCTAATCTGATGCAAGTATGGATTAGATTAAATTTGAGTTTAAATTGTTGACTCAAGTCAAGCATCGAATGGATTTGGAGTGCACCAGTTCCTCATCCATCTTGACCCGTCTACCAGCCGTGGCTGTGTATAGGAATGAATCCATCACGACACACCATGAATGCAGTATACACCATACATGCTTGGTTTGGAGACATGATTTAATGAGTCTATGAAAGTAGCTTGTCAAGTATGCCAGACCTCACAACAGTAGCGTCTGCCTTTGTTGTGAAGATGGCCTGGTATGAAGTTGCTCCATTGTTCTTTCAGCCAATCAGACATCTAGGTCATCCTGTCTCTGAAAATAAGCAGCACTCTCTTCTCACTTACCATAGAGCTTCAGTAATTTTTTTTTTTTTTTTGGTTTGTTGGGGGGGGGGGGGTGGTCAAGGAAGATCCACTCTGAAAGAAACTTAAAATCTAAATATCAAGAATCTTAACTAAGAAATCAACACAGATGAAAATCAAAATCGTCATTCAATCCCTCTGAAGAATAAGAATGCTACCTGCACGCAGTGACAACAAAATAAACTGAAAAAAGTCAGTCCCATATGCTCCCATTGAAGCATCGGATATACATCAAAGAATACACATTCTGCTGACAATTGTTGCACAAACACCAAGGCAATAAGTTTACCTGTCTAAACAACTCTAATTGGTCAATATTTGGATACAGATGAACCTTGAGTTTAGATCTATCTCAACAGGCAAGAGAGCGGGTTGCATCACTCAGCCACGAGAGAATCAATTGAAGCTTTGTGATAACAGCGGACGGAATCCCAATAGGATTATTCAAAATTGAGTGGAAAAAAACATGCACTTCTGGATATGATCATAAGAGCATGCAAAGCAAAATAAGAACGGTCAGAGTTTGAAATACCAGCTCACATCATTCTTTCAGAATGTCAGATTACATTGGCCTGACAAACACATTAGGCCTATGAGATTCAAGCCACGATCACAGGAGACATGGCCCCCAACCATCGAACATTGGAGTCCTCAGCATTTGAGAGCATCATCATGACCACGTCCATGCACATTGGTATGACCACATGACTGCAACAAACCAACAATAAATCCTTAATGTTCTGTAGAAACAAATAGCTCCTTTTTTCCATCTGAATCTCAGAACACCCAACCAGGACAAAATCTGTGAAACTAAAATATTCAATAATCCTCCTCACTGCTTCAAGGAAACAGTCAGGTTGCCAGTTCCACCATTATTAGGGTCACCATCAAGGTGGACAAGCCACATGATCCCTATTTTTCACATGGAAAGCAATTGGGATTAGGACCTTGTATCTGTCCTGACAGAATCTACAGCTAGGATGCTTGCATATGAACTAAACAGTTTGACTGGTATTGTCACTTATCCCCCTTTCTGCCTAGAATGCTTGCATATTAACTAAACAGATTGACTGGCATTGTTACTTGTCCCCCCTTCCACCTTATCATCTGATACGACCATTGAATTCTCCCCATGATCTGGAACTGAGACATTAGTCTGGCCAATGGTTCCACCATCTGTACTAGCAACCATGCAATCTGCCGAATTAAAAACTGTCTGATTAGAAAAATCAGAAAGTATCTTTTCTTCAGAGCATATTGCACTAGCAGCAACCACTTGATTGCTCGAATCACCAGCAATTTGCTCAGCTGACCAAGGATTGGCATTTCCAGAATCAACAGGAACAGCAGCTTGTGTAGAAATATTCGAACATCCAACCAGGCCACCATCCATCACTTGGTCACCTGAATCTACCGCCATATTCTCCAAGCCAGTAGAATATGAACCGGTTGCCTGATCGTGGAAACCAGTTATCTGAACTGCTGTGTCAGAGGATGCAGATGATTTGATCGTTTGTTGAGGTATATTAGGTGTGCCAGCAACCTGACTATCTGAATAAACAACTGTTGTTTCCTGCATGTCACCTATTTGAACTGTTGCGGGTGCATTAATCATACTGCCAACCATTTGTTTTTCTTCATTAACAAGACCAGACACACCACCCGATAATTCAACATTCCTGTCAACAACAGAAATCTGCTCTTTCCCATCATTGAGACCCTCTTGAATAGCACTTGCACTTTGGGTGGTCTGACCTTCAAAAGCATCTTCTCTCTCAGACAAACCTTCTACATGCAACTGGCTATGTGGTCCCAGAGGGATAGGTTCTTCGCACAAAGGGACGCTTTCGGTATGATCTGCATTTGGCAGATCAGTTTGATTCAATCCTGAATCTAGACTACAAACATCAACAGACTGAATAGCATCCACATGAAGGTCCTTTTCTGCTGATTCTTCATCCAGAACACTATTTTTTGGTGTGGCTTCTGCCTCAAGCGCACGGTTCCTTGCTGCAATTTCTTCCTCAAGTGCACGATTCTTTGCAGCAATTTCTTCCTGTATCCTTAATTGTACTTTGTGTTCTTCCAGTAGCCTTTGAATTCTATCATACTCAGTTGAAAGATCCCCATAACGTTGCTGGAGGCTCTGCTCAAGAACTTTCTGTTTGTTGACCTCTTCAAATATGCTACTAATTCTGTATGAAGCTGCTAAGTTTTCTTGCTTTTGTAAAGCTTGGAAGCATTCAAGTTCTGTAGCAGCTGTGTCCATTTGCTTATAGGTGGCCTCTATCTGTGACCATAATTTTCCAGCCCTTGTCTGCTCATTCAAATAAGAACCAAGTTAAACACCCACAAGATGAAGAAAACAATAACAATGAGAAAGCAAAAGATCAACTATGAAGAGGGTGGAAAAGAGCAACTAATCAGCAACAGAGAAATTTGAAGACCACAAATCTGGTTCAAGAGCTAGCAGCTTTCAAAAATCAGTATTCAATAAACTTCATTATCCAAGTGATATTCGTTTCAAAACTTAGATGGATTTTAACTTGATAAATAAAGATTACCAATATAGAAAACCAGGAAAAAGATAGTCAGTCAAATTGTAATTTCAGTAGGGGAAAACAGGGAGAAAAAGAAATGACAAAACACCCAGTACGATCTTAACATACCTGGTATCCCTGTGTGAGAAGTTTAACCTTCTGTTCAAGTCGTGTTGCCTTTTTGGCTTCATCATCCATTCTCTTCTTCATGGTCTCAAATTCATTTTGTAAAGCAGCAAGTTTTTCATTATTGCCAGCAACACTACCAAGACCATAACTATTACGAGCAGGGAAGTACATAAGATCTTCCTCACATGCCTCACGTGCTTTGACAAAATCATCAAAAGCCTCATTCTCATGCCCCATGCCCACCCGAAGAAACTCAGCCTCTTCCTTGATCAAAGAATCAGCCTGCAAAAGGAAGACAGGCTACATTAACATTTTTCAATGACAACGACAACAAAGCCTTAATCCCAAAATAGTTAGAGCCAACTACATAAATCTTTTTTCTCCATTCTGCAAGTTAGAGACAATAAAGCCTTAACTACAAAATAGTTAGACCTTAACTACAAAATAGTTAGAGACAGGCTACCCACATATATAAAGCAGGCATTACAGTCATAAAGTACAGGTAATGAGACTATAAGCAATAATTTGTTCTCCATTTATGTTTTGATGTGAGCACTGGAAAAAAAAATGCAAACGAAAAAAGGCATGTAGAGGCACCATACAACATATTCCAATACGTGCAGTAACTAAAAGAAAAAAAGATAAAGAAAAAAAAAAAAGTGCTGAACTGCAACCAGGGATTCTAGCATATTGTGCTGTAATTGAGATTCTCAAATGAAAGAAGAAATGTTATAAAGAGAGAATTTTTAATTGTAACCCAGGTAAGCAATAAAGATCAATTGAAATCTACAATGGAGTATTCCCTGAAAGAGGTTTAAAAAAAGATACAAAGAATGCAATCACAAAACAGTATTCCATGACTACATGCAATTAACCACCCCCAAAAAAGAATATGCAAGTCATTTGCTCACGAATGCAAGGGACTACCATCCATCTACTCCAAATTCTAGGGCAAATTCTTCAGTTTGTAACATGCAATACTAGCGACTGTTATTATAACACCAAACATGTCATTTCAACTAAGAAATTTACAAAACCAGATAATAATTTTCAGTTGTTAAAAAAACTAGGCTTTCAAACTAACAAGTCAGCAAACATTTTTGATGGGTAATCTTTTTCTTGCTTTGAACCACCAAAACTCTAAGAACCATGCGTGTAATGATGGTTTTGTTATCAAACTAAAAGCCCATCCATTTAGAAAAAATTCTTCAAATTATACGCACATGATCCATATGAAGACACTTTCAGCAGTACCACATGTGTCATCCAATATTATCTATTTTCCTTTTCCTTCCACCTGTGCATCATTTCCATCCTGTTCAATTTATGTCATCTTCCTTCTAGGTGCTTCCCATGGGTCAGAAACATTTTGGCCACGAATGATTTACTAGGTGATCACCATGGCTAAGAAAGGTGCCATACAAGTTCTGGTCAATCCTATGCAACTAGCTACCATCAGATCCTCCCATGCCCCGGACCTCAGGTCTAAGGCAAGAGAGTAAGCTTCCCACGGTCCTGTAATGAGTTCCCAGATGGGCCATCATTGCAAGGGGCATTAAATCAAAGGATTTTTTTGTTATATAATTAAAAGAAAGTGAAGCATGTTTTACAAGCAATCAGCCAACAAAGTGTTGTTGTTCGTTTCAGGATTCTTCACAGAGATGAAAAAACTGATTAGGCAAAAGAATGAAACTTTATCATATAACATTATGCCGGAGGTTTGGACTTTACAGCAAGGTTTTAAATCTCACAGGACAGAGCAAAACTAAAACCGAGTTTTAAAATTTGGTTCTATGTCACTCAAATCCTAAAAGAAATCCAAATATCTTTCTCAATATTTAGAAGAACTACGTGCAACAACTTGAGGGAACCCATGAAGATACAATTTCTAGGTTCTGTCTGGTGACAGTAAAAACACAAGTGTATACATGTAAGGATTAAACCATCCAAACTTCGGTCACAACTAGATTTTATGGAACAAATGTATAAATGTAAGGATTAATTATGCTGGAATCAAACCCATATATAAATATCACTGAATGCACATCGATGTGTGTAAATGAGACACAGAACAACTCTGCTGATGTAGAAGTATTAAAATATATGTGGAGATCAAAGCCACAAAAATGTTGAACAGAAAACACATTCAGTTCAGTGAATCAATCTATAAAATACTTCCATCAAAAACAAAAATTCTTATAGATAAGTAATCATAATCCTGTTCTAAGGCAGAAAACAAGTGTGGAAATTACATGAGTGCTTATAAAAACAAAAGTGCAGATAACAGAACACGATCATATAAACAAGGTAATTCTTCAAAGATGACAAAATTTCACCAATGAGTTTACTGAAGATACCATCCATGATGTAAATAGAGATGTTGATAGCATACCGCTGTATAAGATCATTGGTTATTTATAGCCGTGTTGGATATGATCAAACGATCAATTCTTACATGTTATACGTAACTGTACTAGTCTATACTAGTGAATTTTTTTTGCATTTAAGGAGTTCTGTCTCAAATTTCAGTGCGTCTCAGCAATTGTTAATTAACCCAGATTCCACCGCTAATTGCAATGTCTGTCATACATAGTTCACATATCACTAACCTCAATGTTGTAATGAATCATCATGAACTCTCCAAGCATGTTTTATTGGCTCCACTCATCTAAGCACAATAACGACAACCAACTCCGAATGATTTGCCAGAAATGGACGATCTAGACCATACATATGTTCAGATATAATATGATTTGATTAGTTACATTAACAAAGCACCTCCTAAAAGGATTCTTCAGGTGGCTAACTCAATGTCAAATGCCCTTCATAACAGCTATATGTCAGAACACCAACATGGCTAAATCAACAACAACAAGAATAGGAATCTGCTGTGCCAGAACTTCTGCAAGCCTCCAGTCCTATTAGATAATTCATCTCTACCCATTAAGTTAAAGGACTTTTAGACTTCCTCATTCCTTTTGTCTTAAAATAACAGTTTTTTCTATAACACCTAAATGTGAAATAGCTCAATCAATGGTTATCTAAATTTCCAAAATTCTCACCAGAATTGAATTCTAAAACCAACAAAATAATAGGAAAAATGACAAAGGAGGATTTGAAACTCTTGAATCCTTGAACTAGAGCTTAATTCTAACCATGTTCAGTTCACATAAGAAATGGAATCTCAACAATGCCTGAAACTCAGAAATTGAAAAAGAAATTTTAGGATCGTTTGACATTATTCCATTAAAATTTGTTGCACAAAATCTCTAAGAAAGATGGCTCCTTTTGCAATATTAGGATTGGCCGCAAAAACTGGCAAAGAAACACTATTAAGATTAGGAGTTCTTGTAATCAAATGCAGAGAATCCTTGGGTAATGCTGGATACAACAACTAGATGTTTGGCAATGCTGGATGCAACAATAAATGATTGTGGAGAAAGACTCAGATGAGAACAAAAACAATGCAAGCAAGGCTACAAAAGCATGCCTCATCCCTTAATTGACATATGTATTATTTTGTCTTGATTCTTGAAAGGTTTCAAGCTTGCCCAAAGTCAGTAGTCATGTTAAAGTGAAGAGATCAAAAGTAGTTATCTAAAAAAGAAAAGAATGTCTTCTCTTCTTTTATTTTCTTCTTTTTCTTTTAAATTTGCATAATAATTATATTTTCTTTCATACTTTAGATCTTCAATCCCTAACATCTTATGATGGCCCAGAAATAATCCAAGGAGAGCCTTCAATCTATGCATAACAAATTTCTTTGTATTTGGGTGTCTCACTGTTAAGACATAATAATTTTCTTAATAAACTCATTTACATATCTATTTTAACCATACCTAGGTGTCATATGCCTCAAAAGATAATGGAATAAGGGTAGATATCTAACAATCTAAATACAATACCTTCCTGTTATAATTTTAATTCCTTAAATTCTCGATAATTAAAATAACACCTAAAGAAAGTCAAATAATAAAAAGATCATATGTGTACCGGTATGTACTGCCTTATATCGGGCATACCATACGGGTACCAAACCCAGACTACGCTGAATAAACTCACATACTGAGCGTACTAACACTATATAAGTGTGGTACCTCCGGTATCGAGACAGCAATCTTGACAACGATAGATACTTGCTTTTGATAAATTTTTCTTAACTCTCCCTCAAGAACAAATACTAGAATAACCTGTTTACTTCCCCACATGTTAGATTAGCTTTTATAAATAAGATTCAGAAGTACCAATTCCCTACAAGAAATACAGTAGATTGACTTATGTGCAGCATATTATCCATATTCCTCTCTTTCTTTCCAGTAAATAAATCCAAAAAGGATTTCACACAATTCAAATTGACTAGAAAACTGAACAATGGCTTGTTGATTAGGAATGCAGAATCAAAGAACACATATTAGTAGAAGATGGATGCAGAATAAGGATACCCGGAAACAAACAACACGTAATGACGACAGAATGAAAATATCCATAAAAAAACTATACATAACAAAAGCATAAAGAAGCAAACCTCTTTCAGTTCATCCTCTTCAAAATCTTCAATTTCAGGCACAGGCTTAGCTTTCCCATTTGCCATGCGCTTGGCCCCTTTCTTTTTTTCCTTCTCTTGTTTTCCATCAATTGGATATTTAGCATTATCATGTTCTAATAAAGCAAGAAGCTCCTTATTTATCAATTCATCAGCCTGCTCAAACAAAGTAGGGGGAACAAAAGAGCTCTTATCTTCATCACCCCTCATCAAAGAATTCCTAATAAGTTCCATTGAAGCAGCAGGTGGCCTAGGAAGCTCCCTCTGAAGCACTTTGGATCTCTTCCTCAGTAAGGCCTCCTGCCTTGCTTGTTCCTGTGCCTTCTCTCTAGCTATTCTATCAGACATATCCTCTTCTATCTTTTCCTCAGTTTCCTCCTTTTCATCTGGAATTGGTTGAATAACTATCTGATACTCATTCTTAGGCTGTGGAAGGTTAGTTAAACCAGAACGCAAGGTTTTTCTCAACTCAGCTTGCCTGCGGAGTTCAAGTTTAGCATTATCCTGCATTTCCATATCTTCATTTATGCGAAGCTCGTCACGGAAAGGAGTCCCTTTAGGTGTTGCACCAAAAGAATATGCATCTCTTGAAGGAGTCATTCCAATTCTAGGGGTAAGTCCTGTAGCACCAGGAGTTGCCAAAGGAGTTGCCATTGGATTTGGAGTCTGTATCTCCCTTTTCTTTGGAGTAACACCTGAAAAATCCGATGGGTGCAACTCAGGATTCTCCCCACCCAAAAGAGGTGTCTGCGACTCTCTTAATCGTGCCAGATTTTCAGCTTCCATCATAATAGCATCACCTTTCCCAGCTGGAGTGCGCTGTGGGGTTCGCAAGGGTGTCATTCCTTGTCTTGGAGTCTGAGAGTAATTTGCTAGAAGAGCACGCGTAGCACCACTTCCTTCAGTAAATTCCTCATTTGCTAAGACAAGATCACTTGCATAACCCATCTTTGCTATCTCCTCCAATTCTTGATCTGAAATCTGAGGAGCCGGAAGCATTAGCTTTGACCTCTTCCTAACAGCTTCTGGGTCATTGAGTTTGTTTGCTTGCAGAATTGCAGCAGGGGCATCTTGCCTTTGTGCAATTTTGTTCCTTGCAATGTCTTGCTTTCTTAATTGGGTCTCTATATCAAACCTCCTCTTTCCTTCCAGTTCCTCAATGGTTGTCGGAAACTTAGGCTGCTCCACAGGCCTCTCCTCCCCTGAAACATCATAAAACCCTGGTGGAGGTCTTTTCTCAAAGGGTATTTCTGCATTATAATCGATTCCTTTCCTTTTCCTCTTCCTCTTCCTCGTATCAATGCCAGCTGCCTTTAACTCTCTCCTCTTCTGCAAGGAAGCAAGCCTCCTTGCTTCCTCAAGCTGTTTCTCCCTCGCCTTCCTCTTTGCCTTCTTGCCCCTGGTGTTGGCCAACCGAGCCCGTGCTTCCGAAAGCATTTCCTTTTCATCTTCATCCATATCAACAGGATCAGGACGTGCAGGTTTAGACTCAGGATTGGGGTCGATCTCTCCAGGACGCAACTTTCGTGGGTCATCACTTGGTTCATAGTTCTCATCCTTGGCACAGGCTGCATCAAGAAGCTTCTCATAGCGCTCAAGGCACTGAGATGGCGTTCGGCCGACGATTGGTGCAATTGTTCTCCATTGAGTAGGCATAAGCTTAGCGAGATGAAGCAACTTCTCATCCTCTTCCCTGGTCCACTCAGTCTGCAACAACCAACCAACCAACCGCATTTGAATCAACATATTAGTTAGATTCTGAACACAAGGGCAGCAGCACAGCAGATCACATACCTCCACAACTTTTAAAATCCAATTATAATATAATCAAAGCAATGAGACTTAGATAAACTGAAAATAATGATTCTACAACTCATCGGTGCATCCATGTAAAACAACAAAAAGATCACCTCTCTTTCTCTCAAACAATTTCTAGTATTCCATTCTGAACGCCATGAAATACTCTGACAAACAACTCTTTAGGACATCAATCTAAAGAAACAAAGGCATCGCCCTTCTTTCTCCCAGTGATTTCTAAGGCGCCATTCTAGTCCGAAAACAAATATTTTTTTAAAAGAAAAAGAAAAAGACCCAAGAGATCGAAGGACAGAGAACAAGGAGCCATGGGTACCTTCTTGATGGATGGATCGAGCCACTCGTACCACCGCGCCTTGCACTGCTTCGCCGACTTGCGAACAAGGAGCGAGGAGATTCGAGCCCACTGATTCTTCCCATATTTCATCACCGCAGCCTTAAGGATCTCATCCTCGGTGTTCTTCCACACGCCTCCTTTGATCATAATCCTCATCTTGCCCCCTTTTTTCTTCTCACCTCCGCCTCGTCTGCGGTTTCAGGCGATTTCTAGGGATCTTCTTCGATCCCTCTAGGGCTTCGAATCAGGGGAAGAGAGCGAGGTAAAAAACTCCGCTGCTCGTTTTCGAGGTCGCTCTCCCCGGTCTTCTTCGGAATTCCTCTAGGGTTTGGAAGGCGATGAGCTGATGTGGAGATGTTGTGTCACGTGCAGAGATCTGACGGCGTTTCAGGCGAGCGGTCCGCCGGCATAAGAGGGGTAACAGAGAGTGAAGCCCCGGAGAGCAGGGGGCCGAAGTGGGTGGATGCGGCAGAGAAATGAAAGGGAGACGGAGAATTAGGGCTTTCCACCCCAATTCCTCTCCTTTTATTTTCCTTGACCTACTTTGATATATATGCAAGACACATCATAGCTAGGCTTGCAAATATTTTGATCCTCAAATTTTTACTTAAAATTAATTTTAATTTTTTAATTACTATTTATTAAAATTTAATTTTTTATATTTTAATTAAAATTAATAGAACAATTAACATAATATTTTATGAATCAATTTATATATCTATTTCAGAGACTTACGTTAGCTATTCTATTAATTTTATCTAATCAAAAAATATAATTTTTAAAATATAAAAAATTAAATTAAGGATCAAATAAATTTTAAGCAAAAGTTTATGAATTAAAAAGTATATTTTTATCTAATAAATACTAGTAAAATGCAAGCATTGATGCAAATATAATGTTATGTAATTAATTTAAATTAAACATAAAAATCTAATTAACCATTAAATTTTTTGCAAAACATGATTGATATATGCAAATATCCTTTGAATGCCATTTTATATCCTTCATCTAGAGCTACACTACATTATCAGCCTTTTACTCTAGTGACTTAAATAATAAAATGGCATGTCTTTAATTACTAATTTGTTAATTTTATGGTGCTAAATTTTTTATTTTTTTAAAGATTAAATGCACCTAAACTTTATTATTTGAGATATTTAATACTTTTCAATACTTGGATGATATTTTTTAACAATTAGTTGAACCAATAATTTGTTATAAAATCTATCTATCAAAGATAATTAGCTCCTGGATGTAAGACTACAATATTAAAGCACTATATACAAAAATTGCTTCATTATATGCATAATATTGCAAATACTATTAGCTACAATATCATGCCAACTATAAAATATTTTTACAATAAAAAATTTAGACACTTCAATCAAGTTCCAAGAAATGAGATTATCAACTTATTATATCACTACATTGTACTATAACAACATATAATACATATATAAAATAAACAATTGTGACAAATTTAGTATTATATATTCACTGAATAGAAAAAAAGAAAAAAAAAACATGATTATGTCTTTAGGAAGCAAAATATCTTCATGTTTTTTTTAAGGCAATCAATGCAATGCACTGATATGTAACTAGTTTGCAATATATTTCTCTCTAATTCTTTATTTATATGGTCATACAAAGATATTAAGTAATAAACTTTGATAAGAACAAATAATTTATTAAAATTTTATTTATTAAATATATTTTTATTCTAAAATTTATTTTTAAATGATATCAAAGTATTTGGTAAAAATTCTGAAATGACTCTTACCTCTCTCAATAGCTGAAAAGAATCCATGCGCAAAAGGTTCCAATTTAAAGCTTTAAAACAAAAGCTTCACTTGAAATTGTTTCCATCTTAATACAAATTTGCAAAAAATAAAAATATTTTTACTTATTTTTTATAAAAATATAATATAATATAATACAATATAATATAGTACGGCATATTACATTATATTATATTATTATACCTAATAATACTACAATATTATTAATTTAAAATATTATTATAAAATTATTATATTATTTGTTATAAAAATCATTTATTATACTAATTAGATTAAAATATTAAATAAAAAATTTACAAATTATGAATAATTTATGACAACAATGTAACAGTAGAAAGAATGGTGCTATATCATATTAAAAACACTTTTCGGTTTAATCATCAAAGGAGCATTAAAATTTTAATTTTTGTACAAATATACTTATTAAATTATCAAAACTTTTGCTGGTAAAAGGCCTGCTTTCCAAAGTTGAATGGATTAAACTGCACTACAATGCGGGCATCAAAGAAGTCTTAACCTTGAGGTGGAGAACCGCATTAGTTATCTTGAGCCGCCGGCACACGGCATACCCACCGCCACCAGAGTGGAAGCGAAGGATAAAAAAATGGCTCTTTTTTTCGCTTTTTAGTTAATCCGCTTCGCTTGCTGCCCAAGTCTTCGTCAGCCGTCTGCTCCTCTTCCCTTCTCCGTTGCTTCGTCTTCTCCATCTTCCCACCGGCCGCCGGAGGAGGCTTCGCTATGGAGGCGGTTTCGGAGGTGAACTCGGTGGAGGGGTCGCCGCTGTCGCGGCGGTGCCAGAAGATGCTGGAGAGGAGGCGGAAGCTCCCTGTTTGGGCCCAGCGGGAGAAGTTCCTCGGCGCCCTCGCCAAACACCAGATCGTTGTCGTCGCCGCGCCGCCGGGATCCGGAAAGTCCACTCAGGTCCTCTAGGCTCCCCTTCTCCCCCCCTCTTTTCCTTCAAAACCCGAGCTTGGTGACTATTTACGTCTGGAATCGGTCTGATGTTAATTTCCAGCAGTTTTAAGCAGAAACAAGCAACAACAATCTGAAGTTGATTCTAATATGAATATCTAGTAGTTTTGAACCCATGCATATCGTCAATTCGGTGATTTAATTAGAAACAAAGCAACAAAAAAAAAAAAAAAAAGAAAAGAAAAAAACAAGTTTATTGGCAGATTAGAGTTGGTTTTCTCGCATCTTGTCTTTTAAACTCTAAGTTGATTAAAATTCTGATAATTGTGAAAGATTGGACGTCTCCTGTTGTCTTACTTCTCTTATTTTAGTTTCTTAAACCTACCCCTGTCGTAGATATTGTGGTTTCACTAGGAAACGAGCTATAAAGATGCTATCTTGGATTTATTCTTGAAAACCTAGTTTTGCTGTCGACAAAAGAATCATTCTTTGATATCACAATTTGTCAAAGGATGGGCCATAGGAGGTTACGTACTTTTGAACCTAGTAGGTTAGAGGAACAAAGTAGAAAATAATGATAAAGTTGCTAGCTTGGTGCAGAAGTGTGGTTAGAAGTTAACTTGACAATATAAGAAAGCTAAGATTTCAATTTGGATTTTGGACAGATCCCTCAATTTGTTGTCGAGGCAGGTTATGCCAGTAATGGGAAGCAGATTGCTTGTACCCAACCTCGCAGGCTGGTTGCCATGGCCCTGTGTCGTCGAGTAGCTCAAGAGATGAACGTGAATTTAGGAGAGAAAGTCGGTTACTCTGTGCAGTTTGAAGACTTCTGCGGTCCAAAAACCGTTCTAAGGTAAGTTTGTGAGAGTGGCAACCAAACACCATGGTTCAGTTCTGCTTCAGTCCATGTTGTTACTGTCTGTTGCATTAATGGGTTGAAATGTGGGCTGTTATTAGGTACCTGACAGATGGTGTGCTTCTAAGACAAGCACTGTTTGATCGGCTTTTAGAAATGTATGGAGTGATAATTCTTGATGAGGCACACCTTAGGACATTGGCTACAGATGTTCTTCTTGCTTACCTTAAAAAGCTGTTGGCAACAAATGCTCGACCTGATCTTAAGCTTGTTATTATGTGTACACAGTTTGAAGCCAAGAAGTTCCGGGATTATTTTAAGGGTGCACGGATTGTGCAACCGCATGCCACACTTAATCCTGTGGAGATCAATTATACCGAGGATATAGTGAGGGATTTTGTGGAGGCAGCAATGGAGAGAGTTATACACATTCTTGAGTCTGAAACAGTTGGCGATGTAATTGTTTTTCTTACTGGGGTAGAGGAGATAGAAACTTTCTGCTGGAGGCTAGGAAAAGTAATTGCAAACTTAGGAGATAAAATTGGGCCTGTTAGGGTCCTTCCTCTCCATTCCACAGTGCCAGTTGATGTGCAGAAGAAGATTTTTAAGGGTGCTCTTCCTCCGACAAGAAAAGGTGGTCCTCCTGGATGGAAAGTTGTGGTGTCAACCGACATCGCAGAATCATCATTAGCAATTGATGGCATTGTTTACGTAGTTGATTGTGGGTATACAAAACAGAAGGTTTACAATGCACGATTGCGTGTCGAGTCCTTACTGATTTTGCCGATATCAAGGGCAAGTGCACACCGGAGAGCAGGATGTGCAAGAAGGTCAGCCTCTGGGAAATGCTTTCGGCTTTATTCACAGAAATTTTTTGAAGCTGCTCAGCTGCAAGTCTCCCCAGAGATTCTCCGAGCAAATCTTGCAAGTACCATCCTTCAGTTAAAGAAACTAGGAATTGATGATTTGCTCCATCTTGAGCTTATGGATCCTCCTCCTGCTGAAACAATCACGCAAGTCATTGAGACTTTGAAATACTTAGGTGCTTTAGATGAGGAGGGGTGCCTGACCAACATTGGGAAGCTTATGAGTGAGTTTCCTTTGGATCCTCAGATGTCAAGGATGCTTGTTTGTAGCCCACAATTCTGCTGCTCCAATGAGATTCTCTCTATTGCCTCCATGTTATCTGGTATGCAAAACTATAATTGTATTCTTTCTCTGAACTTAGATCCCTCATGTTTTCTCTTTATGGTCGCCAAGTTAGGGTGAAAAAGGAGGTGTTAATATTTTTTTTCTCATGAATTTATGGGTATGTTTTGATATAGCATGCTTGTTTTTTACTTGGTTCAACATGCCTGATTCCTGCACTTAGTTCAACATGCCTGATACCTGCAATCCTAATGGGCATGAGTCAGTTCTTGTTGCGTTATGATATGTCATCTATTCTGAATATCATTGGCAACAAGATTTGAAGTTGGAGTTCTGATTCAGATATTTGAAACTTCTCAGTCATGTCATGAAGCCATTGGTGTTGTTTCGTCTCTGTGCACCCACTGACCTATGCACCTGATCTGTTATACGGCTTTCTCTTCTTCAGTACCAAATTGCTTCTTACGGCCTGTGGAAAACCAGCAAGCTGCTGACGAAGCGAGAGCTAATTTTAGCCACATCAATGGGGATCACCTTACTCTTTTGAATGTCTACCATGCGTACAAGCTGTGCAGTAGGTGCAAAATTCTCTTTTTGCCAGCAAATTATTTTACCTCTTCACTTCCACTCATTGAGAAGAAAAATTGCAGATGGAGATTCTACCTGGTGTGAAAACAATTTTATCAATCAGGCAGTGCTGAGATCTGCTGATGGTGTGAGGAATCAGCTTGCAACCATTATGCAGAAACTGAACCTTGAGCTTTGCTCCCCAGACTTTAACAGCAGCAGTTACTATGACAACATAAGAAAGGGCCTTCTGGCAGGTTATTTTATGCAGGTTGCTCAGCTGGAGCATTCAGGTTACTACGCAATTGTGAAAGATCATCATGTGTGAATCTTCTTGACATTCACCCCCCTTTTTTGCAGAAAGAAAAACTGTATAGACTTTCTTGTTTATCCTCTTTATGCAAGAAGAATTGTTTATTTTTTATGTCATGATGCAGATTGTTGACATTCATCCTTCAAGCTGTCTTGCTTCGAGGCCAGCATGGGTCATGTACAATGATTTTGTCTTGGGCAGTAGGAATTTCATTCGCATCATCACCGATGTTCGTAGTGAGTGGTAGGTTATTCCTCTTCGGGAGTGCATTGTTCCTTGGTGCTCGAATTAGATGCACATTCCCAGTGTCCATATCTGCTACTGAACCCATGCATATTGGCATTATGTTCTTGTTCCTGGAAGTAACTTAACCAGATAACCTGTTGTCTTCTTAATTCCCATTGACAACAGGTCGCTCAAGTACACATAAGGTCAGCAAATACTTATGCTCTTTTGATACTCCACCGAACCATTGCTTCATGGTTTGCCAACAACTGCAAATTATGCAAGTGCCTGATATTCAATTTGCTGCCGCTTAAATGGATCTGCTCATAACCTGATCCTATGCAGTCCATTTTTTGCTCTGCTGTTAATTCCTTTATATCTTTTTTATTTCATATTTTCTTACAAACTCTCTCTATATAAGTTAAGAAAGTAGAAATAATGATAAGGATCAAGGCATCTGCTTTCTTTTCTCCTTGATGCATTTGTGCAACCTGTATTTAATGTTGATGAGGGTTAAGAGTTTTTGTGCAAGCAAACTCTTGCATATGTTTTTCTATGCATAGAAAGGACAAGAAGAAAAACTTCATCTATTATGAATTCCATGTTGCCACATTATCAACTAAATGGTGTCGCTATTTTTGGTGCACAGGTTGGTGGATGTTGCTCCACATTATTTCCGAATTGCTGCCATCTGATGGGACTGCCATTTGAACCACGTGTTCTTCAATATGATATCAAGTGGCCTTCATGATTGAATTGGTGCTTCAGCCAACTTGATCACATGTTCTCAGGAAATGAAAAAGCTGCTTCTTTTGCTGCAAATCATTGGTCCGAATGCTTTTTCTCTTTCCAGTTCGCAGCCATATTCAAAAAATAAAAAAATAATATATAGATAATGGTGATGATTGGAGTGCTGAGTTCTGTTGCTTCTTATTTTTTCCTTCTTGTTTTGCGAACTATTATTGTGACTGCATCTTCTGATAGAAGATACTATGTACAGATTCACTACCATCTTGGTTTTTATGCGGATGCTTAAAGCCATAGCACTGGAAAAACTCAGTTCAGAAAAAAATGAGAGTAAATTGTCTCTTTGGCAAGCCAGTTGGCACATGTTCTATTATTTTCATCATTTATTGTTATAAGAAGTTATTGTGATGTAAATAATGACTATTATTTGTACTTGAACCCTTTTTTTAAAAAAAATAATATAATTTTTCAAAAGTGATGCTTTATCCAATAAAAAGTGAAGAAAAAACATAATAATATTATTATTTTCCATCATTATCTGTTATATTCTGTTATAATATTGTTATAATTAACGTTATTGTAGAGATTTGAAACTTGGGCGTACAAAGGTTTCGGGAATGTTTCAACAGGGCCGTAACTTTTGGCGATGAAGAGCTTGAATCGTCTGTGCCAGCCATGGAAGCCCTGCATTGGGCTTCTTGGATGCTGGCCGCCGCCGCCGGAGCTTGTCGACGGGATGGGACCGTGACTGGTTGCTGGCCGTGTTAAATAGGACTATGGACGCGCGTCCAGGGGCCTCCCATGGACGTGGAAGCACTTGAGCCATTCACGCCAAGAATGACTGCAAAACTTGGTGAGAAATGGGATCCAAATAAAAAAAAAAAAAAATGTGGAAGCAGAGTTCCAGTTCCAATTCCACTTTCCCAAAGCCAGACGCCGACCCCGCTGCCAAATCTGTGGTCGTACATTGGAACTTGAAACCCTTGCAGGCCCCAGGGAAAGAGAGAGTTTTAGTCCGGTGCCCTGCCATCTACTTCCGGCTTTAGCGGTGCCGTTGCTCAAGCGCCAGATGCTGAGTTGGGGCCTCATGGTGTGGCCGTGGAGTAGGGCCTTGCAGCTTAGGCAGATGGCAAGCTTTCTAATCCGAATCTTATCCATATTTCAAGACCGTAGATTGAATTAGGTTCAAAAGTTGGACTCAAGCCATGCTCGGAATTAAGCCAAAGGTCTTGTATTTTCAACCCATCCCAAGCCAACCAATTCTGATTTGACCTATATATCGTTTGGATCTAACTTGAGTTCAACAAAATAATAATAATAATAATTATTATTAAACTAGAATAAGACTCAAATAAAAAATCTTAAGTCATAATATATATATATATATATATATATATATATAACCTTCATTCTAATTATTTTTTATCAATTCAATAAATAATTTTTTATGTAAATAATTTTTTTATTATAATCATATTTTTTTATCTATTTTTATTTATTATATTTAAACATTAAAAATTATTGTTTGTAAGCTTAAGAAAGATCAAATATTTGTATGAAACTAAAGGGTTTTGCATGAAAATTCAAGTTACATGGGCTCTTTTTAATTTTATTTATAATTAAAAAATAAATAAAAAACTAAATGCTTTACTCAAATGTAAGCCTAATTCAACCCAATCTTGATTCATAACTTAGTTTAAATAACGCTGCGTTTGCTGTAACGGTGGAAAAGAAAACCATAACGCTGCGTTTGCCGGGAGTCGAACCCGGGTCTATTGCTTGGAAGGCAATTATCCTAACCGTTGGACTACAAACGCGGTTGTGATATTACGTGTAAAATTAATTTTATCAACAATATAGCCAGCTCCTCGTTACCCCCCGGTTCCGAACCCTAACCCTTGAGCGCGAGTGGGTCGTCTTCCCTCCCATCGGATCGGCGATTGGAATTGCTTCTCTCCATCTCCTAGCCCTTCTTAGGGCCCGTTCCTGGATCTCTTGGACCGTGAAGAGGTCGCTCATGTCGACGGAGAGGAAGCGGAAGGTGAGCCTCTTCGACGTGGTGGACGAGACTTCCGTGTCGGCGAAGCTGGCCAAGGCCAACGGCTCCGCCCCCGCGGTGCCACCGGGGATCAACCGGTGGAGCGGCCGGCCCTACTCGGCGAGGTACTACGAGATCCTTGAGAAGAGGAAAACCCTCCCGGTCTGGCAGCAGAAAGACGAATTCTTGCAAGCACTCAAGGCCAACCAGACCCTGATCCTCGTCGGAGAAACTGGCAGTGGCAAAACCACCCAGGTTCGTTCTTTGAGAGACAAAGGCTGGTGTTTGGAATCGTAAGAAAAGAAGCTTGCTTATTTGTGATTGCCTGAACTTTTTTGAAATTTCTGAAGCCTTATATAAATCTTGCTTATCTGTGATGGTCTGAAAGTTCTGAAATTTCTTGAAATTTTTGAACCATTATATATGTTAGACATACTGGTAGCTTGAGAGGTCAATAGATAATAATATTATGCCATTCGTTATTGTTTTACTTCCTGGGAAGCACATTAATTTGAACATTTATCTATAGTTTTGAAAAAAATAATGCATCATGGTAGTTAACTTTTTGTTTAAAGTCTGGAACTGTTGATCTAGAACAAGCTATCAATCTATCTTCTTTCATTTCTGTATCTTGGGAACTTAGGGGCCTGAAGAACTTATCTTTGTGAAGACATACTGCTGGGTTGAATCTCCAGTGGCATTACTTAAATTTGATATCCGTATTTCCTGTACAAAGTAAATCACCTTGAAGGAGAAATTTGCAATCCGTAATTATTGCGATAGAGGGGAACGACCAAGCTGGCTGAATCTCTTGTTGCTTTCTTAATTCTTTCTCCTCTCTAGCTAAAGCTTCCCCCAATCTCACCTATCTGACTGACAATGGCTTTCAGTCGCCAAGCAGGGTTTTGATGTGGTTGTGCATGTGTCTTTCTTGGGGATTGGTTGCTGACATATGGAGCTGTATTGCTTGGAACATGGTCTACTGTATCATACCTGTATCGAATCGAGACTTGGCATGGAGGATGTGTTGAATTTTGTTACATTGAACTGATCTACATATCAGGCATACTGACATTGTGCTAGAAGTGGTACTGGTATGAGGTCCGATATCGAGATGATGAACCTTGATTTGAAACTTTTTGCTTGAAGTTTTCTTGAGGGACCAGCTCAGGTTGCAAGTTGTTGCAACTGCAAACTTTGCTGATCAATACTATGTGGGTATGGCTGTGAGTTGGGGAGGTTGGGTCAGGTAGAGGGTTGGTCAGGTGGAGAGTTATTTCAAATTCAATGCTAACACAGACCAACCTGACTGATAGGTATCTTAGTTATTGGAAGCAAGTGTTGGTTGAGGAGCAAACTTGGGTGTGGGTGAGGAAAAGTGAGTTTCTTAAAAAATTTTTTATAAGAGGGTGCATGGTTGAGTTTGTAGGGAGATTGCAAGTGGGTTTGGTATCATTTGTGGAAGATTCTTGCTGCTCATGCTGGGATCCTCCAGTCCAAACCAACCCCCAACCCCATCTTCAGCTAATCTGGGTTGGAATAAGTTAGTGTTGAGTCAGGCTAGGCTACATTAGATTAATTATGCTAGTTGGGGTATATGGATATATTAAGGTGGAGGAAAGTGTTCGGCATTTTTTAAAGTTAGTATTGCATTGGTTGGTATCTTATTTTTGCGCACGTACACAATTCTATAACTGAGTATACTGAAAGAAATGGTTAAATTTAACATAGAAGAACTTTATGTGAAAAACATATATAAATGTATTTGTTTATTTTGTGTGGGCTAGGTTTCTTTGGGTTTAGGTTCATATTGAATTTTAAGCACCATTCTAACTAGCTTAGACTTGGGTTGGGATTTTTAGTGAAAATCTAACACTAATTTGTAAAACATCATCGTAGCCCAACCCAATGAGCGGGTTGGCTGATCAAGTTAGACCCCTACTTGTGGTTGCAAAAAAATCATCATTGCTATGCAAAAAGATTAAACAATGGCTCTTGCTGGCTTGAAATCTTGATCTGTGCACTTCCCATATTTCTTATAAAATATTATGAATATTATAATTGCTTTTGACTTACTGAACAAAGGAATGATGCTATTATACAGATTCCTCAATTTGTTTTGGAAGCTGAGGACTTAGGCAAACGCCAAATGGTTGCTTGCACCCAACCTCGTAGAGTTGCTGCAATGTCTGTTTCCCGTCGAGTTGCTGATGAGATGGATGTGACAATAGGAGAGGAAGTTGGTTACAGCATTCGATTTGAAGATTGTAGTAGTCAAAAAACTATACTCAAGTAAGCTTTTGCTTCCTTTCAAGATCCAGCAACATTATTTATTCTAGATGGTTTAAGGTTCTTTATGGTATCTTTATTTTAATTATTGCCTTTGCCCTGCTATTGTTTTCATGATTTTTCTATGACTTTATGCTCACATCCATCCATGAATTGCTCCTTGTTTTTTACCGTTAAATTAGTATCAAGTGTGCATACTCAATCTTTTGTTCTCTCCTTGTCAATGTCAGGTACTTAACTGATGGTATGCTTCTGAGAGAAGCAATGGCTGATCCACTTCTAGAGAGATATAAGGTGGTAATTCTTGATGAGGCTCATGAGCGAACTCTAGCAACAGATGTCTTATTTGGACTTCTGAAAGAGGTTTTGAGAAATAGGCCTGATCTGAAATTAGTTGTAATGAGTGCGACACTTGAGGCTGAGAAGTTTCAGGGGTATTTCAATGAGGCACCTCTAATGAAGGTACCTGGAAGACTATTTCCAGTGGAAATTTTCTATACACAAGAACCAGAGAGGGATTACCTGGAAGCTGCCATTCGGACAGTTGTGCAGATCCACATGTGTGAACCTCCTGGTGACATACTTGTTTTCCTTACTGGAGAGGAAGAAATAGAAGACGCGTGTAGGAAAATTACAAAGGAAATTAATAACCTGGGTGACCAGGTTGGCCCCGTGAAAGTGGTGCCACTATATTCTACATTGCCTCCAGCAATGCAGCAGAAGATTTTTGAGCCAGCTCCAGCCCCGCTAATGGAAGGTGGCCCTCCTGGAAGGAAGATTGTGGTGTCAACCAACATTGCAGAAACATCTCTGACCATAGATGGCATAGTTTATGTGATTGATCCAGGCTTCTCCAAACAAAAGGTCTACAACCCAAGGATACGTGTGGAGTCCTTGCTGGTCTCTCCAATATCAAAGGCAAGTGCTCATCAGAGGTCAGGACGTGCTGGGAGAACGCAACCTGGAAAATGTTTTAGACTTTATACTGAGAAAAGCTTCAGTAATGATCTACAAGCACAGACATATCCAGAAATTCTCCGTTCTAATCTGGCAAATACAGTTCTTACACTGAAGAAACTTGGAATTGATGATTTGGTGCATTTTGACTTTATGGATCCTCCTGCTCCTGAAACCTTGATGCGGGCATTGGAGGTTCTGAACTATCTGGGTGCATTGGATGATGAAGGGAACTTGACCAAGTTAGGTGAAATCATGAGCGAGTTTCCCTTGGATCCTCAGATGGCAAAGATGCTTATTGTTAGCCCCGAATTCAATTGTTCCAATGAGATCCTCTCGATATCTGCAATGCTTTCAGGTATGCAGAAATTTTATTTGTTTAGTTAGTTATATTGCTAGGCATCTATCATCTGATTATTTGGTTGTCTGAGGTATATGCTGATTATTTAAGATAATGCATTATGCTCTGCAGGCATTAAGATGTGTAGTCAATATGTGAAGATGCTTGCCTATCATGTACTGTTGTTCATCTGTGGGCTGCAAGAATAAATGATCACTTGATATGCTAAACAATTCACCAGTGTTGTCAATTTTGCATTAATGCATGCTTTTCCATATTTCAAGCTGTATCGATATCCACAGGGAAAAAAAAGATATGTGATTTAGTATCTTCTATTTGCCTGATAAGGGATGTCATCTTCAACTGTCTTGTCCATGCTTCATGAGCCAGTGTCCAGCATGGTTAATAGAAACTATCTACCAGTTTAGGGCTGATGCACATAGTTTAAGTTTCTCAGTAATTCTCTTATGAAGCAGTGTCGCCTCTATGCATCTGCTGACCTACCGTCGACTTCATCTGTGATAACCAATTTCTGTCTTTAGTACCCAATTGCTTTCTCCGGCCTAGGGAGGCTCAGAAAGCTGCAGATGAAGCAAAGGCTCGGTTTGGCCACATTGATGGGGATCACCTGACGCTGCTGAATGTTTATCATGCGTACAAGCAAAACAGTAAGTTCATAGTGTGAATCCCCTTCACTTATAATTCCTTGTTTCACTGTGTGTGATTTACTTTGATTTTGATAATGCAGATGAGGACCCTTCATGGTGTTATGAGAATTTTATTAACCAAAGGACATTAAAGGCTTCCGACAATGTGAGGCAACAGCTTGCCCGCATCATGGCCAGATTCAACCTCAAGCTATGCAGCACAGATTTCAACAGCCGTGATTATTACATTAACATCAGAAAAGCTATGCTCTCAGGGTACTTTATGCAAGTAGCTCATCTTGAGAGAACTGGACACTACCTGACTGTGAAGGACAATCAGGTAGATACTGCTTAATGGTTTTTTGTAGCTCATCCGGTGAGTTCTCTTAATGAATAGTATCCTGTTAGGTTGCTTAATGGATTTATCTTTTATATTTTTAGGTTGTTCATCTCCACCCTTCAAACTGCTTGGATCATAAACCGGAGTGGGTCATCTACAATGAGTACGTCTTAACCAGTAGGAACTTCATCCGCACGGTTACAGACATTCGTGGAGAATGGTAAGCTAATACATATCCATTGCTAGTGTTATATCTATGCATGTTTATGATGGAAATTTTCTACTTGATTATATACAAAGGGCTTTATTTGTTTATATTATTTACTCATCTCCTCTGTAGCCAGTGTTAGAATCTTCAGTGGTAGCATAAGTGCTTATAGTAAATTTAATTTCTTTAATAAAATTTACATGACATATGTCATGCTTTCTTGAGGTTTAGAATGGCTTAAAAAGGGGGGTTTCTTTCATATTGCTTTTTGTTTTTAAAATTCGAAGAAGAAAAAGTAATTGAACAACATGTGTGCTAAAACCTTTTTTTCTTTTTCAAATCTCCATGTGGTTTTTCACTAATTTGAGAGACAAAATGCAAATACAAACAACAATAGCAAACAGGCCCTTAGCTATTAATGTTTCAGAGTTCTCATTTTTTTTCAAGTTAACACAGTATAGTAGCTTTCAATTCACATCACAATTAATACAATTTTATGGATGTTACCTCCCCTTCCTCTGTATCCATCTGGTTTTTAGTCATGTCCAAGTTATTTTTTGTGAGGTGGTTGATGAAAATGCAGATTTATTTGATGAGTGCTTTTTTAATCAGCCTGAAGCATCTGAAATTTTTAGTACAGATCACCATTAAGCCTCCTAATTTCATTGATTTGATGGCATGCATGTCTTTTATTATGTTTTGTGTGGGTTATATTTACTTTTAAAAAAATGACAATGTAATTTTGGCAATTCCCTGTACTATGTTCTGGTTGGTTGGTTAAAAATGTGTTGTTATCTTGTGATATCTAGGGAAATTTGTGCTATTCTTTCAAGTATTATTTCTTAGCTAAATTGCTGCATGTCTGATAAGTTGGAATGCACAAACTGATCCACACGCAGGTTGATCGATGTTGCTCCACACTATTATGATCTCAGCAATTTTCCTTCCTGTGAGGCGAAACGAGTTTTAGAAAGGCTGTACAATAAGTGCGAGAAAGAGAAGGGGGAGAGCAAGGCCAGAAGCAGAGCCTTATAGATTATTTTTGCTAGTGCAGTAGTTTGTTTGACATAAACGAACACACGGAAATTGTAGTCCATCATCCCATGGTTGCTGCCTTCACTGCCCTCTTAAATAGTTGCATACTGTTCCCAGCAAATTCCCAGCAAAATATGCAAGCACTTTTTTTTTCCCTCTCTTCTAATGGAGCTAATTTTGAGCCTGAATATGGATTTCATTTGGTGTTTTTAATCTGCTAGCGAGTGCTCTCCAGGTTTATCTCTAAGTGCAAAGCTTTTCCTGAATGCTGCTTGCTTTGGTGGCACTGGAGGATGTGGATCTGTATGTCCTTGGGTTCAAGGCAGAGCCTATTATTTTTGTGTTGCGTATAATGTTGTGTTTTCTTGTGTGCACTGTACAATGGACCTTGATAAACGAATGATTTCTTTCTTCTGTGAAAATTATATTGCCAGATGGGGTCTGTAGAAACCGGCAGGGAAAATGCTTCTTTGGATGCTTATACCTGCATCCCTTTAGTATTTTGTTTTGACTTTGAAACAGCCCTCCCATCGTGGCCCTGCCTCCATTTTTTATTTCTGGTGTTTGAATTATTGCCCAAATAAATTTGTCATGTCGGTTAGGTTTATGATATGGATGTGTTAAATATGTGGATTGGATTTTTCTGGATAAGAATTTGAATTATTTTGTTTTGATGTTAGTGATTTTCGTAATTTTCATCATTCTCTGCTCTCTTAGTTGTCTCTGTCCTGCTTGCCCCAGCCTTTAGGTCACCTTGCATTGTTGCCTTGTAGTGTTTTGATTTAGATCAACAACCAGGGTGTGCTTGTCAATGATTGCAACAAAATTAGTGCGATAATCTCTTGTTAATGGTGACAATAATCTCTACTTGGTTGCTTAATTCTCCAGCAATTCTGTTCAAGGATGCGCATTTCTCTGTTCTTGCTGGTTGCCTGTCAGCCTTTAAGCACAAGCACAGATGGTTTTACCTTCTTAGAAAATCACTGCACTATCATTTAGCTCTAAATTTTGCTTGGGCTTTTGCAACTGTACAGCTTCTGGATTTCCACGTAGCTAGGCATGTCATGGTAGGTTCATTTGGTTGTGTTTTTGTAATTCTCTTTTATCTTGATGGGCTGCACAAATGAGAGGGGGATGGAGAATAAGTTGCACATTGTTCAGTTGGACCAGAGCTGAGCCAATGTAGCAGACAAAAAGGCCTCTAAGTAAGCAGCCATCTTTTGTAAGAATTTATCATTTGACCATCAGTCCAATTTGCCAACTTATGCTCTGGAATTCTTATGACCCTTGCAGCAGAGATTATGCATTCTTAGAGTTCTGATGTTAGTGCATGGACATCCACTGACTGCTTTTTAGGCTTCATGATAATATGATATCCAATTTTACAAAATAAAACAATTCCATCAGGTATGATTTACGAAAGAAGGATATTTAAGTACAACGCAATATTTATAATGATTTTCACTTATTTCATCACAACAAATGAAATAAAAAGAAACACATCAGCACCGAGCCTTCCTATGGAGGAAAAAAGCTTGCAGGCTACTCCACACAGCTCAATTGGAGGTCAACTTCAATCATGCATATTGGATATAACAATAGCATAATGAACATTCAATTGACCAGTCTGGATTTGTAACTTCCATGGACAACCCAAACGCAGACGTCTCATGCCTGCATGTGCTAGAGATGAACGGAAAGTAAACAGATAGCAAGATCATATAACTCATAAAATATTAGATCTTGTTCTGTTGCAATCAAAAGTTATATGTAGTATATTTGCATTTCAGTCATTTATGCGTACATACCAGCATCTTTGGAAGGTTGAGCAGCACCAAGGACAAAGCATACAATGCGATGGAGATGATAGCTCCTGCAGCCAAGTTATATGTGAGGTGCTTGTTATCCCTGCTTGGTAGAAAGACCATCTTCAGTTTGTTTGTCAAATCAAATATTCTGTGTGCAACCTGGACAGAGCGATAGGAAAGAAATTAGCTCAATTCTTTCCATTTCTCCTATGATAATATATACATAGCATATGCAATATCTACAGACTGTGATATATATGGCAGTGGTAAGCATGAAATTGAGCATTGGGTAATTGGGAATAAGAGACAGCATCATTCGCGGCTGTTCATCAGGCCCTCCAGATCTGCAAGTTGAGACAAACATCAAAACACCCTTCTCGACGAAAATAAGAAGGCTTTATTAATTTACAGCAAAATACCTTAGCCAGATGTGGAACTGAGATATATAAGTTTCCAATGTTATCTTTCCAAGCCATCTGATCATATGGTAAAGAACTTACATTAAAAAGTTAAGGCCAGAAAACTAAAGTGAAGTATCAATTAGACCTTCAATTCATAGGGATAAACTAAAAGTCACTTACCCCAAGAGGGTAAGGGTATAGCCTCGGAATTGCTGAGTGATATTCCGCAAGCAAATGTAAACGCTGTTGTCCAAGAATGAATAAGGATGACAAGTATCAGCATCTAACATGGAGTGAATGATTGGCAATTGGAAAGGCATTGGGAAGAAGCATACGTTATTGGGATCCATGATGTGTAAGGGTGGTATGCATTATAGGTATACTTGTCCATCTTGTAAACATGCTCATACCAGAAGTAACCAATCTTGGAAAGAGGTAGAAAGGCATCCATGAGATGTGAAAGACAAAAGGGAGAAAAAGAGAGTTGAGAAATGAATTCTGTTTTGTAAGTACCACTAGACAAATTGTTGCTATAGTTGCTTTGATTGTTATTCTCAGCTTTGCTTCAGTCTCTTCCAATTTTTCAATCCACCTCTCAACCTATGCCAGAAAGAAAAACCATAAATATCATCGAAGATTTGCTGCAAATTCTTGGGTTCAGTTCTTTGTCAGCAAACATGCTAAGATTATAGCTCAAGCTGTCAGAGTGAAAACAATCAACCAGATGATAACTTTGTTGAAAAAGAAACATCCGTTAAATGATGACTCTAAAACTTACTGTTGGATGATAGTAGGCATATATCATCCCCACTATCCATATATAGCGATCAAGGCCTGAACGAAATTGCCATTCATGCATAGGTGGGTAATGTCTTCTTGAAGGATCTGGATCTTGGTAAGCTGAATTCCATCAAAGGGTTCAGTTATATAAGCATCTTTCAGAAGAACCATAAGAAGCAAGAGATACTAGGGATCAGGTTCAGAGGGATACAGACCTAGAAGGAATGCAAAGGGGCTCCACACAATATCAAACACACCAGGAACCTCCCAGACAAGAATGATCACAAAAAAGCAGGCCATGATTTTGACTGCAATAACTGACCCATGCTCATTGTATTTGTTTAAAAATCCAAGCGTACAGTAAACCATTAGAGTGAAAAAGGTATGCATGGGGCAAATGTAATATAGCATGTAATGGTTATCAAGGATAATGCAGCAGAATGCCACGAAGAAATTAAGTCGCCACATCATCTGTGTTAAACATGACAAGAGCCATCAGCTTATTTTCAAACGTGGTAGTGAATCATCAAATAAAGAGGAATTACTAGCAAGGAACAGTAATCACCTGAGCAAACCGGGCAAGGCTGAAATCCTTCCGGACATAGTAATAAGAGAAGTTCCCGAAACCAGTCATCCACACATAGGCAGCAATAAAAACACGAATTGCATTATAAATTTCTTTTGCTTCAAAGTAGTGATACATCAGAAACAGTACCTGGATATTGAGAGGGAAATCAAGCTGCATTCGTGCTGGCAATATATTGGACTTATGAAGTTACTCCTGATTTGTCAGCTTAGATAATATAGCATATTATAAACTAGTATAAGAAAAGCCTCAAAGAAGTGAAGCATTTTGATAAATCGCACCAATTGGCGTAGGGAAAAAATAAACAGCTGCAAGAGAACAGATATGGCCTGGGATAAAGACCATCTGGTCTGAGAAATTTAAAAAAATCTCAACGAGTTTTTTGCGAAGAAACATGCATATGAAGAGAAACTATTACTGGGTTTTGTTTTCCTTTAGACTATTGCGGGGTTTTCTTTTTCTTAAAAAAAGAATATTAATAGCTCAGTCAACAGCTATTTTTTACAATTATGAAGCACATCCCTTCATCTATAGTTAGATGATAATGGTTCAATGCTTAAGACTTGTCATGCCAAGCAAAAATCTCACATTAACAGCACTGAAATGTGACTACTACTGAAGGGCTTCCATGCTACAAATTTGCCACTTTCAAGCGAAGAGTTGACAGCTAAAAGCACCAGAAGGAATTCCCTCCAACCAGTCTACCAACCAAGCTAGTTAACATCTAGTCTGGATCGGCCTAGATGCATCCTACTCGGCAACAAGCACAGATAGGATAGATACAGTTTTGAAGTTACAAGATCTTTATTGTTAGGGAATTAACCAAATGACTTGTACATTTGAAGCAGTCAAATTTAATCTCGACTCAAGATCAAGGTTTGTGTCTAGATGTCTAGCTCTGGCCAGGTTGATCTGATATTTCCAAAACCCTAGTAGCATTTGCTTTTGAAGACTAGTTCTTAACGCCCTATATGCAAATGTCTGAGAAAAACCTTATATGCAAGTTCCAATACTTCAATTACAATTATCAGTTAACAACCTGTAAAGAATGCATGAAGCAACTGGATTTCCCAGAAATCATGTTTCGGATTTTGTGATTGAGCACAAGTATCAGTTAAGAGGACAGTATGAAAAGAGAACCAGAAACTAGGTCTAATGACATTTCATGTGATTGAACTCAATGCACAAGCAAAAAAGACGGGTGGTATTTTAATGGCCATCTGGGTCTGATCTGGCAAAATAAATTAATTCATACTTGAGATATATTGGATGTAAAAGCAAAGGGAAAGAAGGACTCACATATTATTAAATGAGATTGACATTGAGGATAAAAAGCTTAACAATGTAATTACAAACCTGCATCCACCCCTTCCATTCCTCAGTCTGGTGCCTATTAAGATACTGTATGGATTTTCCTGACACCGGTGATTTATCATGGTGGACCTTAAAAGATGTCATTGCTGCAACAATGATGAGAAGAAAGTAGATAAACAGGAAAATATCCCTGTTATAATTCTGCAAACAGAAAACAGTGATCAGATTAGACACCCAAGTTGTCTAGAATGAAATGAGAACAAAACATAGCTACATCTAGAAAATTGCAAACTTTATTAAGATTCAAGGATAACCCATTGGTTCGATAAGATATCCATGATTCATGCTCCTAAATGGATTTCATGAATATCTGAATATTAAAGAGATGCATAAAATGAACTGATTCAAAATAACAGAGAAATGACTAGTCTTCAAGCATGCTACTCCTAATTATCTCAATGCTTGAATTAAGGAGTTTTATGATTAACTATGGCCACTATTTTGGTTTTGCAATATGTCATTTTTGGGCTTGTTTGTTGCTAGAATTTTTTTTAAAGTTCTTACCCATATAAGTTGTTTTTTTTAAAAAAACAAAAAAAACAAAAGACTTGGTTCTGACAGGACTATAGCTATCTGAATCAATCGATTATTTGATTACTCAGCTTTTGTTAACCATGATTAGGATCTAATTTTACTGAGTGGAAAATCTATATCTCTTTTAAGTTTTCTCTCTCTTTTTGGAACGCCTATGTATTTCATTTTTGTTATGGAATAGAACTGCTTGAAAAGATTTACAAACAAACGGTATAAGTTCATCAGCTTTGTTGGTTGGCTTTGTTCAAGAACAAGGTTTGACTCTGAGCTAGAGCTTACAAATAAAATTGTGAGACCTCTTGTATTTTGTTGTAATCCATAATCACCTTAGGATATATCACTAAGTGAAGAAAGTAAGTCGGTCATATCTTGTCATTCGGTCTTTAATAATTTGAGATATCATTCTATGTTAACTTGGCCACCACCATTACCCACCCAAAGAATTCTTCTTATCAATGTTAATCCATCTTCAAGAAAATGAAAACTTCTAGACCTTCAAGACACTTAAAACAATACTAATATTCTAACAAATGTTCCTGAGTTTAACATGCCACAGTGAAGCTGAAGTGAAGCCTAAGTGTGTTGCACATTCATGGGCATATGCATGTGTGGATCATATGCTTATCAGTATAATTGTGGCTCATTTCTTATTTATCAGAACATACATTATGAACAGAGTTTAATGCTTCAAGTGATAAATTTAAGAAACAATACGTCCTAGTTGGTTTACTCATGATTCTCACATTGAAGTAGGTGTTTTACTAAAGATTCTGAAAGATGCAATATACAAGCAGCATTCTGATTTAAACATGTATAATGAATAAAGCATGCAAGAGTTTAACATGCAAGAGTTTTGGATAAGTTAAATTTCCAGGTTTGGGTTCATGTTCGGTTCCCTTTGAAATGTCCTCTTACAAGAATTTAATTTTTGAATATGAAGAAAAGTAAGCTTACCATTCTTCCTGCTAAAATATACCTCATGCCAAAATTTTTTAGATTTTGTGGGTTGAAGCATATAGCTTGCTTTCTAAGGGATAAGAAAGTACCTTTGTTGACTCTCCAAGGAGATTTGTACGATCGCATATGTAAAAGTAAGCCAAGAAAGTTCCAAATTCTACTCTGAAAGTTATCAGCCCAAATCCATTAACACACTGCTTCTACAAGGAAGTTATTATGAGTCCAAAAGTTCGCAGCTGTTTCACTTACATGGCTCGTAATGTCAAACGGTTCTCTAGCAAGAAATCTTTGTCCATCAGAAAAAACCTGAACAACTCGACAAGTGAAAAAAAAGGGCCACTCAGTCAGGCTAAAATGAACACCAAAAAATTTACATGTTAAGATGGAAATTATATTAAATTTATAAAACCTGACAAGGCTTGCAGATGATTTGTGAGCTTTTGAAAAAGCTGATGAGAGACCTCCTCCCAATAACTGAACTTTAGCTTCTTCACTGAGTGAGCTGATGTCCAATGCAATCAAATTGACATCAGACTGCCTGCCACTAGAAATCAAAGAAGGGATTGGGATCATGTCTAGAGTTTAAGACCAACAATCAGATACAAGCATCTTAAATTTTACATATGGTTATATTCTAAAATCCACTATAGCATTAAGGACAATGTTGCAAATCATTGCAAGATCTGTCAAAGAAATAAGCCTCATGGGGCTGCATGAAGATAACCACAAGAAAATGGGACTCCAAAATGCCACCCTTTTCCCAAGGCTTGTGCTAGCATGCATTAAGTGCCAAGCTCTGACTGGATTAATCATCAAAATTTCGTGCTGAGAGAACTCTCAAACCATGCTTTTACTTTTCCTAGGCAAAAATTACCAATAGGCCAACAATTCATGCAGAATTTCTGCTTCAAACATGAAAGATGATTCCTACCCACAAATTCCAGGCATAAATAATTCCACAACCAACTATATCGAGAAAAAAACTTAGCTGCAATGAAATTGAAAAGTTCGAAACACAAAGAACTAGGTTACACAACACTAATAGAGCTAGCATAAGGCAAATGCGACATCTAGATTACATATAACTCACAGTTTTGAAGAACTTGAGTTCTTCCAGTATTCCAGCAGCTCTGAATACACCCATGCCACAAATATCGGGATGAATCCGAGAAGCACTGATACCTGCCTCAAATACACACCCAAATTGTGTTTAGCCACTGCCTCAACCATATGAAAATGAACAATTTTCAGTAAATTATCACTCTCATTGCTTCATGAACAACTTAACAACATAGACATCGATCTATTTCTTTAACAACAAAGATTTCATAACATAAATACCAACAATTTTCCGCATTTGACTCAGAAACATAAGCAAAAAAACAAAAATCAAAACTCCGATTTTTTTGGGAAAAAAAAAGCAAAAGGGTGCTAACTTTCTTCGGATTCACGCACCTGGCCAGCAGTGATCGGCCCTGAAATCTCCATAGAAGGCCGTTTACGAGTCGCAAAGAAGAAACTCTACCACAAAAAGCGATTCGAGTACACGAGCATTTCTAGGTCTAGCATTCAGCTCAGAAACCCAAATAAAAAAAAAAAAAAGTCACAGAAAAAATGCCTCTTTACCCACGGAGTCCCACTCCAAAACCCTAGTCTATTTATAGGGCGATCGAATCAGACAAAATTTATAGAAAAATCATTGGTCAAGGGAGACGGAGAGGGGGAGAGAGAGTGAACGGCGGGAAAGAGGCGGAGGGATGGGATGAAAGGATGGGAGCATTTTAGATTAACGTAATCCCGCGGATAAGACAAGCAAAGAACGATAACTCCTTAGCTTCGACGGTGGTCAGCCGTACGCTCGGTAACTCTGCACCGCTTTCCAGGAACAGGGGAGCTGAAAGTTTCAACCTCTGGACCTTCCAGAGTCTCAGCTCGAAGACACAGACTGTCTTCTGTACCCATTCGCCTTCAATTATTTGCTTTGCTTTTGTCCTGTTCATCGACTTGTCTCACCGTGCACTTCGTCTTTGGTTTCTTTCTGAATGGCTCCTGAACGCCTTCTATGTGATTGTTCTTTATTGCTATGGACAGCTGGCTTTCAGTGTAACCATTCACATGAAAACCAATATAAGTTTGGGTCATTGGCCGCCTCAAAAAAGTTTGGATCATTGTCACGTTGCCACACATTGGAGTAAGAAAAAAAATAGTAAGGATATTTAATAAGCAATCATTGAAACATATATAACTTTTAGTCTCTTTGGTTTAGCTTTATAACTTTTAATTATATATATATTTATTCATCCAGAGTACATTTTTATTCATCTACTATTTTTTTTTTATATTTTCAGTATACACACTTATCCACTCATTATACATACTTAAATTTTTAATGTACACACTTATTCGCCCATCATATACACTTTGTAGGATCGAAGAGTCAAAGAGAAAACAATATAGTATTTTTTCCTTAAAGCATGGTCCATAGTTGCAAATGGATCGGATTGACCTGTGATTCGATTCGATTCCAATCCGATTCGTATTTAAGAACCCATAGGTTTGATCGATTTTGAAAATTAGATTCGATTAGATTTGATCTAAATTTTGGGTTAGGTTTGGGTCTTATGTTTTTTTTGACTCGACTTGATAAGAACTCGAATTTGATTTATCTTAATTCATAAACCTTAATTATATAAGTCTTATTTTTTTTACTCCAATTATCTTTATAAATTTATTAAATAAAATTTAATTTAAATTAATTCTTCCTTTCATCCTCATAACTAGACCTCCTTCCATATTTTTTCAATCATTATATAAATATATATTTTATTATTTATTTTGATAAATTCTTATTTATAATATCTTTAAGTATATCAATAAATATTTAAATATTATAATTTATAAACATAAGGATAATCATTTGCTTGGATAGAATTAAGAGTTTTTGAATAAAAATTTAAATTTAAGTCAAATTTTTTAATCTCATTTAAATTTATGATAGATATATATTTGAATATCAATCACTAGATTTTAGTAATAAAAAAAAATTTTGAATGCTTGACTTAAATACAATATATTGGGTTGAACTCGAATAGAACCGAATGATTTTTTGAGTCTAAAATTTCTTGTATAGACACGATCCAATCCGACTCGCTCAACAAATGGGTTGGGTCCAAGTCCCAAACCAAAATTCGAAGGTAAAATAAAGTTAGACTGGGATCAAGCAGGACTCATTATGATTCAACCCATTTGCAGCCCTAATGCAGCCCTAATGCATCAAATCCTCCCCCCCCAAACAGTATACATAAGAAAGGATTACGCTAAATGAAGAAATTTGGGAGTAGTTCCAACAATTAATTGATTGGTGAGGTTGATGGTTGAAGATGAAAAGAAAATAATAAAATTATTTTGAGATGATTTTGACATGACATTCATGCGCAAGGTCACTGTGGACTAGGAAAAAAAGAGTGATCATGAAGAAGTTTTGGAGTAGGTCCCAAGAATAAATTGATTGATGAGTTTGGTATTCCAGGTGATTTTCTTTTTTAAATTTTGAAGCAGCAAGAACAAAATTATTTTGAGATGATTTTGACATGAAACATAAATATTTGCACGGAGCTGTAGTTAAAAAATAACAAGGTTGATTATTGTTGATGCTGATGGTAGAAAAAAAGAGAGACTTGAGGACACTAAGAAAGTGGGCTTGGATCAAATAAATGGCAACATTGGATCCTAGTAAGTTTGATATATTAAAAAATAATAAATTTTCATTATTGTTTAAGTTTGCCAATGGAGAAAGAATCCTAGCTGAAGGTGTGCATATTTTGATATTATAATATTTGAGAAACACCTAAAATGTCTAGCTTTTGTTTTGGAGCAAGGATTGGATTTTGATTGAAATGATTGATATCATTAATGTTCTTGTTATTGCTCAAGTTGATGGAAGAAAGCATCCAAGGTTAGAGTGCCCTTTAATATGAAATAAAATATAAGTTAGGTTTCTAGATGAAGATTGGTGATTTTTGTTTGAGTGAGTTTGCTGTCAAGCTTTGAATGCACATTTTTGAGTAAAAAGGTAATAACTTTAGGGCAAAATCTCTTAAATTAAAAATAATAATAAAAAAAAACCTACTTATTTGAGCAACAACTAACTTATTTATATGACATTTTCCAATGCAAATATCTCCCTTGCAGGTGAGAAAGTGCAAAGATACAAAATAAATAGAAGAAGCCAAGATTACATAGATCTCTCTTGACCCAAAAATCTTGGAACAATAGAAATCCCACCTTTAAGTGAACTCTAGCATTAAGAAGAATTAGGTAGCAGCATCACACAACAACCTCCACTCACATGATATGGAAGATGTCATGAGCCCTCACACATGTCAATAGTTTTATGTTTGATCTTATCTCTATGAAATTGCTAACTTCAAATCTTTCTTTTATTTCTCTTTGAGTACATAGTAACCTAGCACCCTTTAGTTTAGTGAGCTTCTTTTATTAATATTTTGCCAGTGAAAATAGCCAGGAATACTTATAGGGATCAGTCATGGCTTATCAAAAGGTATCTTCAAATAGGAGCCTCTTTATCAGTAGTACCATATAAATGAAAACAAAGGATTTGGACCATGCATGGTGTGCAGGTGACATTTGGAAGAGGTAGGTGGCTTGGAGCTTAATTTCACATCATACCACAAGCATGGGGTTTTTCCATTACATTCCATTCCCTTTACTCAAACAGTGAGATGAAATGACCATAAGAAAAGGGATGGTCTTTTTCCATTATATTCCATTCCCTTTACTCTTGTAAAGCTTCACAGTTTCTATTTGGCAGCTACTAGATTAATGAGTTGACAATCCTAGCAGACTCAAGATGGTCTTGAAGGCCAACAACAGTGGACACTGCTAACCAATAGATTCAAGACATTTAATGGTTTGGAGATGGAGAATATTTTTTGCAGCATTTTCTTAGATCTAGCACTCCCAGTGATCCAAGGACTAAAAAAATAATGAACATTAATCCTCTAGATATATATTTTTTTCAAATTTATTTGCAATATTTCTCCTAGCTTTTGTGAGAGTTGATCAGTTGTAGTTGATGAAAGTATTGAAGGTTGGGCACCAATGATTCGGATTTAAATCTTGTATCATCTTGACTTTGCCATGTTTCTTCCCATCCTATTTATCAAAATTTTAACAAAAAAATTCTTTACAAGCAATCCATATTGAAAGGCCTATCTTTGAAGACAAGTTTATTCATAACAAGTACTGAAAGAACTTCTGCTTAAAGTTATAGTTAATTTTAGTGGTCACCTAAGAATCTCATCATTTCCTTGTAGAAATGCCACCAAAAATCCAGAGTTGAAGTTCAGATTAACTCCATGGAGAGTCCAAAGCTCAACTCTTGCCCCAACAGATGAACAAAAATCGAGCAATGTCTCAGTCTGAAACAAATTCCACACCAATTTCACTAGTTCTTACAGAGTTCAACTCAAGTCACTCACATGCTCCAGTTCATTCAACTCCTTAAGGACCTAATACAATGTGCTTTTAATTTGGAACCAATGGTATAAAGCAAAGATTTATAGGTCATGTTACATAAGTTAAAATTCAAAACCACATTCTTTTACTGTGATGTTTTACAGAGTAAAATGCAGTATGCTTTGCTTATAAGAAATAGGAGTCAGGATCTGGGAGTAGATGTAAGGATATATATGCATGTGTTTGTGTGTATATATATATATACAGAGAGTGTGTGGACATGGAGGTGGAAAAGAATGGCCCTTGTTTGGTTTTCAGTGATCATCTTGGCCTCTTCTTTCAGTGGCCATACCTCCAATGAGATCTCACAAAATATTTTGGTAATCTAATGCATTTCCTCTTACCTTGGGAAACGATAGTGTGGAGAGTCCTCACACAGACAAAGGTGATGAGGATGGCATCCATATTGTCTCAAATTTAGCCAAACAATGGCTGCTTTCCATCAATCTTTCATCCCATATGATTATTTAAATATATTTTTTTATTCTTATTAAAAATTTAAAAAATCTAGTGCATCACATGTATCACATTCTAGTCTTAAAAACCTTTATGAAACGCTTATTTTCTTTTGTTAGAGGTTATTAGCATATAATGACATAAAACTCAGGTTATATGCTAAACTTTTGGCTAGCGAAATTTAGTTCTAATATACAATAAACAGTGAATAAAATCCTCTTCCTTTAGTATTTAAATTTCCTATCACCTTTAATACTTAAAATTTTAGTAAGACTTGTTTTGTTCAACCATTGAAAAACCATTGTCTTATAAAGGGTTCCTTATGTTGAATGGTAGTAGCATGCATGCTTGTCATATTTAAGTTTCTCACCATGTCCTTCCCAATCTTAAGTTTGTGATGCTAGCCAATCAAATCCATCTTATTTATGTCAAGATAAGCATGGTATTCTGACATGATATACGATAAAAATCATCATATCAAAGAAGATCATGTGACTTAACTTGTATTCTTGGTTAAGTAGTGGAGGTATTAGAAGACTTTGCTGTCAAGATACTCAGTGCAACAACCATGAGACTTGCTTCACCTGAAGGCACTTGATGCATTGCTTAGATTGTTAGTACTTTGAAGTGGCTTGTGATTGCAACTCCCAAAATAATAGCCCAAAACTTCGATTAAAAGAAACTAATAATCTACTCAGGTTTAAATCTCCTCTGTCCAAGATTAAATTGGGGAGGTTTGGTCCTATGATCACTACCATCTTTATACCATGTGATGGTCATAATTGTCTGGACCCATGCTGTATAGGAGATATTCTGTTTCACATAAAGTGCAAGCCTGCTGCCATCACAATTGCCATGAAATGGAAGGATGATGGTGATGACAAGACTGGACCTTCCCTACCTACTCTGAGCCAAAGAGGATCCCAGGTTCAGGCTAGCCTCCATCCCTGTATATTGGTCCCATCAGACATGGCTTTAGCCTTTTTGCCTCACTGGTGCCAACTAGAACCAACTTGCCAATGAGAAATAGTGCTTGTCATGCATCCAATCTCTGGCTATCAAATCAATCCTGCAAGAATCCAAGCTCATCCAGGTTACAACCCTACTTGGGTCTTTAGAGTCTCCCCTCTGGATCCATATTATTTACAGCAAGATAGACTTGGATCTTTAACAAATAATGGATGGTAGAAGGTATTAGGATTGTGTTTGTTTCTATTAGTAAAAAGTTCTGATTCATGTAATCATGTATGAATACAACTTCACATTATTTTAGGAAGCATGGACTTGTTTTAATGTGTAAGCTTGTGCAATTACCATAACACCAGCTTAACCTTGGAGGATATTTAGTCATTGAAAGTTTCAACTTGGCTTGCATTCGCATGTGACAACATATGATTTGGTTTAGTTATTGGCCTTTATAGATGACTAGCAATCTAATTAGAGGTGGCACTCAAGTTGAGCTAGGTTATTTTGGAATCAGATCATTGAAGCTAAACTTTAACTCTAAATGATCGGATTAGAATCAACTCGTAAGTTATTTGGGATTGGCTTAGTTTTTTTTTAAAAAATAATTCAATACATACTTTTTCTTATTCCTTTTTAATAATTTATTAATAATTAATTTAATTATTTTTTTTACCCATTTATTACTCTAAATGCTAAAATAGCTGACACTAATAGAAATTTAAACAAAAGTTCATAGAAGTGCATTTTTAAAATTAAATAAACATCAATGTCAAATTGTCAATATGGTTACCAAACAAAATGAACAAATCTTAGAAATGTAGCTAACTCTATAAACAAAAAAAAAAAAGAATAAAGTCATGCTTAATTTTACTCTTCTATCTCTTTCTAAAAGGCATTTGAAGTTGTCAATGTCGATCCTTCAATAACACTCAACTTAAAAAAGTGTATTTCTAATTTCATCATTTATTGAGCCTCATTAGCATCAACTACATTATATATCAAAGAATATAACATATTAAAACTTAATTATGTAAATAATTTAATTAATAATTTATGAAATTATATAATAAAATTTAGATAAAATTTTAAAATTTAAAATAAATAAAATTAAAAATATATCTTATCCTTATATTCAAATAACCATTTATGAGTACTGATTAAACCTTCTATATTTTCTGATAAATATTATTTTTGGATCATTTTGGGTCACTTGTGTCTTGACTCATCCCAATTCAAAAATTTTTGGGTTAAAAAAAGCACAGCCCTAATCCTATTTTTTTTTGGTTAGATTAGAATCAAATTCATGAATTGGATCAAATTACTATATCTCTAAATCTAATACAACTCAAACCTAATAATGAGAAAGTTCAATTGATTAAGTCAATTTGATTGAAGATTGATGTCATTTAGTCCAACTTTGGTGAGAATGACTCAACTCTCTCTCTCTCTCTCTCTCCAACTTTAATCTTGTTTGCTTGGTGAGAATTGAGGGTGGGAAACAGTTTTCTAGTAAAGTAGTAAAAAGTTTTTATTAGGTTAGAGGTTTTAATAGGAAGTAACTTCTCATGTTGATATAATGAAGAGACAGAATATATATATATATATATATATATATATATTGTATATAATGCGAAGTGAAATGAAGGTTTTTGGTTCTGAAGGTGCGCATTTAATGTCTAAATAATTGATCCTTTGAATATTTAATATCCCTTTAAATGTCATCAAGTAAATATCAATCCTTTTTTTTTTTTCTTTCATTTTTCATGAAGAATTTGATGGGTCATTAAATGTCCTCAAGTGCCTCAAAGCATTTGTTAACAAAACCCTTCCTAAAATGTAAATGCAATTTAATTTTTAATAATTTAAAAATATTAAAACTTGATTTTTTTTTTTTAGTAATTTCCTAGATGATATGGCAAGACTTGTTTAAAATTTTACTAATGAATTTTTCTAGATCCTTCTAATTATATCTTTAAATACAAGAGCAAAAGCATTGGGGCATCTACTATATAAACTATTTAATGCTATCATTTTTTCTTGCAGGCTTTAATCCATCAATGCATTTAAGATTAATTCTAATACATCTGCAAAAGGAATGAAAAAAAGTATACTATTTATTATTAATAATTTCTATGGTGCACTTGCTTACATTGAGAGGAGGAAATTATCCTAACAACTTGAATACATAATATTTCCTACTTATTTTCTCAAACAAAACCTTGGGGTGGCCAAAACCTTGCCAAAGTTATGTACTTTTTAAGTTTCAACTCATAATTTAACACACCGAATATGTAACATAGCATGAAAAAATCTGATTACCTACCTAATCCTCGCACAATGACATATAAAACCACATAAACCAATGTTCATGTGGAAGGCCACGTAGATACTCCCACATAAGACCAATTAGACGCAATAGTTATCCTTCAAAACAAGCATCCAATTAGAGCCATGAACTCAATTACCATACAAAAACCTACTATACAAAAGCTCAATCAATCACCGATTTTTAGTTTTTTGCATCAAGAGCAAGCAAATTTTAGATACTTGTTTAAGCACAGTTTTGATTTAAAATTAAGATTTTGTTGTTGCTATTGTTATTTATTTATTTGTTTAAGTATGGTTATAAAAAAAGATGATGGAATATAAAAGCTTTTTCTAATGTCTATAAAAAAGAGGTAAACAATATTGTAAAGTTATTTCAAATATGCTAATCCAAAAATAAAAGGTTTGCGAAAATAAGATTATGAAATATAAATCAGAATAACTAATTTCAATTTTAATAGTTTGTTTAAGTGGAATTGGAATCCAATCATATAAATTATCTTTTAAAGATGATTAAAACCATTTTCATCCTTCTTACCTCCTTCTCTCTTCTTTTTATCTAACTCCTCTTTCTTTCTTTCTTTCTTTCTTTTTTTTTTTTTTTTTTAACCTTATGTCTTGTTATGAAAAAATCACAATCAAATCTAAGATAGAAAACTTTAGTAGTCTTTTTTTTTTTTTTTTTTTCCTCATCTCAAAAATTAATTCACAACTATGAAAATGGATTATTGTGCTTGTCTTTTAGCTATTGGCTAAATAAAATATTTTTTATTTTAAATAAATAATTATAATTAATAATTATTTGATTAACAAATTTGAATTTTAAAAAATAAAATTAAAAATTTAGGTTAATTTTTATTCTAAAGTTTGGATAAATTAAGAATTAAAATTGTGGTCTTGATTTTTATATGAACCAAAAACATACGGAGGAGAAGAGGAAATGAGCCATTTCGATTTTCAAGTGATTTCAATTCTAATTTCATTGCAATTTTAATTCTAACGCGAAGCAAAAACAGAGCGCGAGCACAAGCTTTTTTTTAATTTTTTGGGAAATGCCTGCACAAGGACTTAAAAAATAAATAAAAACAAAAAATAAACCCTAACCCAAAATTGTCATCAACACTGACATGAACGGAAAAAATTTTTTAAAAAAATAAGAAACAGGAATAGTTCTTTAATTTCGGAAATTTCAATTTATAACGAAATTTTTATTAAATTCGCCTGGCCATCGACCCTGGCTTTCGGTTCCTCCGATGCTTTCTCTCTCATCTCGATCCTAAAACCCCCAAATTTGAGATCAAAGAACGCTAATCCTCTCTCGATTTCTCCCTCTCATTCTCGATCTCGATCTCTCATCGGGATTTAGTCGGTGGGGAGGAGGAGAAGGGGAGGAGCGATGTCTCTCCGCCCGACGACGCGGACGGAGGTCCGGAAGAAAGCTTACAAGACGGGGGTCGACGCCGAGGAGGCTCGGCGGAGGCGGGAGGACAACCTCGTCGAGATCCGGAAGAGCAAGCGGGAGGACAACCTCCTCAAGAAGCGCCGGGAGGCCCTCCTCCAGACCGCGGCCGCCGCCTCCGCCCCCGCCGCCCCCGCCCAAATCGACCACCCTGCCGCCATCGAGAAGAAGGTCCGTTCATTCATCACCCAATATTTCTTTTTTTTTTTTTTTTTCCCCTGAGCCCTTCCTTGTCGACTCCATTGTCGGAGTGTCGATTCGATTCAACTAATGATCAATGCCTCTGATTTGAATTGGGTTTTGCTTGTCAATATGCATTAATTCGTATCGTGGGTTACTCTGATTTCATCTTGGGTCGGCCTTAGCGGGTACTCGGTGAGTGCTAGTGGATCGATCTGGATTCAGTGGTTTAGGGCTGATCTCCATGAAACTAGGGTCATGGATGTGATCTTATTTCTCCTTTTTCTTCCCAAAGTAGATTACATTTTAGTGTACGAAAGGAATTCGCATCTAATATGAGCAGTATTTGTTACTGATGCTCTGGAACCTGTTGAAATATTAGGTTGTCAATTAACGACTTTGATAGGATTGTATCATATTTAGGATTAAGATCATGAGGCACCATGCTGCATTATACTGGACCACTGTCAATTTGCCCTGCCAGAGCCCGTTTCTTTTGAGCAAAACCACATATCCTGTGTATCAGTTTTATTTCTCTGCGATCAAAGTTAACATCTATGGTCTATGGATATCAAAATTTGATATTCAGTATTATTAATCATTGAGATTACCATGTGGTTTCCATAGTAACAAAATTAGTGATTTTTTTCCCAAGAAATTCTGAATAACTTTCTAAGGTATCAGATTTGCTATTTGCTGATCTTCCCGGACAATCAACCTGTTTAGGGTGTAGATTGGCTTGTTGACATAAAGATCAAGTATCTGATACATTTTTTCCCTCAATCTATCATGTTAAGAGGAAACGAAAGATTGACAGTATGATAAAAGAGAACATCAATTCAGCATTCCAGCTAACATGGTTATAAAATGGTCTGATGTGTCTTCTTTTCACATAAGATGCTCTCCCTCTCTCTTTTGACACTCTCTCAAGTATGTCTATCCTTAGATTTCCCTACATTGGATGCATCATTCTCAATCTGATAAAATTTGTTTATGAGTTTTATGTGTGTTGAATCACTGTTTGTTTTTCCATCAATAAGAGCCTCTTGTAAGTGCATTATATTGTAGAAAGTTCACCTTTTTAGCTTAGGTTCATTCACATCATGACATGTCGATAATTTACACTTTACAATTTACAAGGTAATCTTGGTTAAAATATCAAATACTAATCAAGCTATATATACAGAGTATAAGTTTCAAGATATTCTGTTGTATCAATTTTTTGATACCATATTATGCTTTCTTTAGACTGATTGTTTGACCCCTTCATTAATTGATGAAGTATGTTTTCTCAATCCCCAAGCTACCTTGTGTTGGACACTTGAACTGTTGATAATTATATTTTATGTACAGAATAGAAAATACTTTCCAGCTACAGTGAAGCCTGAGAATTAACCTAGGCCCTTGTCTAGATGAACTAATTGTAGACATCGAAGAGAAGGTCTGGAGGTGTATGCTTTTTGCAGATGGCTAGTGTTGATTGATGAGACAAAATTAAGATTAAATATCACTATGAAGTAATGCATGGTTTAAAGTTTCACACGAAAATGGAACCCTCGGTGGTGCTTTCGGAGTTTCAACCTGATTGTGATCTGGTTTTAGAATGTCCACTGAAACTAACTTATGGGGCCAAATTTAATGTATATGTAGGTTGGTTATTTTAATTCCTTGCATGCCTATTATTTCTTTAAATGTTGAGAACCACTTTTTTCTAGGTTCAACTTGAATTTAGACTTTAAAAATATGTAAAGGAAAAGCAAAGTTAAATTTGGCTATCCTCGAGCTCAATTTTCATTGATATTTTTGCTTTTAGATTGCAAATGATGTAATACACTCTAAACATAATATTTTGTTCTTTTTTACAATGTTTTTGTTATTTCAATGCCAATGCTGAAACAATGTATCTAACTGTTCTGAACATATTCTATTTTTTTAAATATTGAATTGATTTTTATGTTTATTCATTGTTTTCCATAATTTTAGTTGACATTTTTGATTTCTTTTGTTTGATATTTTCTGAATTTATAGAGCTGACTCCTAAAAGTTGGAACAAGGATGTTTGGTTATAGGTTTTTTTTTTTTTTTTTTTTTTTTTTAATTATACATAATCAAAACCATTGGAACAAAATCAAAACTTTGGAAGCTGCAAAAATTGCTAAAACTATAAAATATTTGGTTTGGGCAAAACTGAACCAAAGCAAAATCTTCAACATTGATATTGAAATCTTACCATCCATGATTTGGATATTATGATCTGAATCAAAATCATGCTAAACTATTTGGATGCATGGTTTTGAATTCTAGCAAGACAAGACATTTCATAGGATGTTGGAATGGGTTGCCATTCCAAGTGTCGGGTCTGAACCGTCCCACTATTGTCACAGCATTTTAATCGGCGTGTCGGCCTGTCCTGATACATCTATCATTCCAAGTGTCGGGATGGGGTTAGACAGCGGTGCATTTTCTTTCATAAAAAAATTTGGATAGGCCCGTCTCACAGGATTTAAAAAAACTTTATTTAGATGAACCTTTGAGTGGAATTTGTTACGATCATAAAATCTAAATCTATATTATGAAGTATGTGATCTCTTAAAACATAAGTTCCAACTCAGTCACGTTATTTACATATAAAATCATGTGGAAATCCTTTATGGCTTTTTAAAATCACTTATTTATCTCTAATATACCCAAACATGTAATTTAGCAAAATTTTTAGAGCTTTTAACTTCTAAATGTTTTAATAAAAGAAGGTTTGGGGGTTTATAGAATTAAGATCACAACCAGAAAAGGATAATCGAATGGATAGGTTGTATATAAATATTTTTGAATAATTAGCCACGATGCTTGTTTCATTGGGTAAATTATTTCTGTTCCAGTTTGTCTTTGACCAGTTTCATAAGATGAATATTTAATTCTGGAATAAGATAATGTAGAGGCATCCACTATAAAGTGACTGCATATTAATTCTTTAGCTTACCTTTTTGGTTTAAACTTTTTATACCCACAAGGTAGGGTTGAAAACTTATTTTATTTGGTAAATGTAATCAAATTGAAAACAGTCCGAAATATTGGCTGGGAAAGGAGGAAAATTGGTTTTACATCATTCTTATCTGTGTCTACTCAAATTTCTTTTTATATTATTGCTTTTATGTACTCTGCAGTTGGAAAGCCTTCCTGGAATGGTGCAAGGAGCTTGGTCCGATGATCCTGCTGTGCAGTTGGAAGCAACTACACAGTTCAGGAAACTCCTATCAATTGGTATGTGTGTATGTACTGAAGACTGAAGAGAATATGCTTGTTATCTATTGGGGCTTGGACAGTTTCTGTTGTTGATAAACAATTAAATATGTTTCTAGAGAGGAGCCCACCTATTGAAGAGGTCATCAAGACAGGGGTTGTTCCCAGGTTTGTGGAATTTCTATCAAGATATGATATGCCACAACTACAGGTATAGTATATCTGAACTAGTTTGAATTGATGATAAGCTATATTCACTTGGTCATTGTACTTGGTAATTTCAAAGCTGATGTATATAATATTTTTGCAGTTTGAGGCAGCATGGGCATTGACTAATGTAGCATCTGGGACTTCAGAGCATACCCGAGTTGTCATTGATCATGGTGCTGTTCCAAAGTTTGTGCAACTTTTGAGCTCTCCTAGTGATGATGTTCGAGAGCAGGTTAATTGCATTGTTATTTATGTTTCTTCTTTGTATGATTCTCTGTGTGATCATTCACTTTCTTCTAGAATATATGGTAATATATTATTATCTTCTGACCTTTAAACAGGCTGTATGGGCCCTGGGTAATGTTGCTGGTGATTCGCCAAATTGTAGGGACTTTGTTCTTAGTCATGGCGCCCTCCTACCATTACTGGCTCAATTAAATGAAAATTCAAAAATATCGATGCTGAGGAATGCTACATGGACACTTTCCAACTTTTGCCGTGGGAAACCACCAGCACCATTTGATCAGGTGTGGGGCTTGTTTAAAGTGTCATTGATTCCCTTGAGAAAGAAACTTAACATTTTCTTTTTAAGCGCAATTCTGCTAAATGGCCTTTCTGATTGGTCACATCAGACAAAGGTTGCACTCCCTGTTCTTCGGCACCTTATCCACTCAACAGATGAAGAAGTCCTGACAGATGCTTGCTGGGCACTATCTTATCTTTCTGATGGAACTAATGACAAAATTCAAGCTGTGATAGAGACTGGTGTCTGCCGAAGGCTTGTTGAGCTTCTGCTGTAAGAACTATTCAAATGCGTTCTTTGTTTGTTCCTTTGTGTATTGCTTTTACCACAACTGACAAGGAATGCTTTTATCTTTAGTCATCCATCTCCTACAGTTCTCATACCTGCCCTTAGGACAGTGGGAAACATTGTCACTGGAGATGACGCTCAGACTCAGGTTTGTATCATATTGGGATGCCAACTAGAGGCCAATTTTTCACTCTTCTGAAGAATTGGTGTGGCTAGACTTTATGCTGTACAACATTGCAGCGATATTCTAGCCTATTGATCCTTCAGGGTCTGTTTTCTCGTTTCTGCATAATTTATTTTGTGATAATCATAATTGATAGCAACTTTTTGAATATATTAGCAATCACTAAAGTGGCCAAACCTACTCTTTCAATTCTGCATTATATCTTGGGGGGGGGTGCGAGATTTGGAGATCCGATACTAATGATCTAAGCCTTTGGATGTGATCTGCCATCACTAAACTTCTCATGAAAAGAAAAAATAAAAAAATAAAAGAGGAGAGTTGGGGGATCCTAGCTTATGCATCAAGTAGTAAAAAAACTTGCATTGTTTCTTGTTATTTGAATTGTTTATTTTTTGACCAATTCAAATAACAAAAAACAATGCATATTTTTTTACCACTCGATGCATAAGCTATGGGTTTCCAAATTACATTATTTTTAGTGTGTAAGCAATTTAGAGAGATTAGATCACATCGAGTATGTTGGATCATCAGTGTCGGACCTCCATTGTTTGGTCAGGACTGACTGGATTGGACTTCTAATCCGGTTGACTGGATTTTAGCCTATCTCTACGCTCACACACATATGATGCGTATGCATGCATATCTATGTATAAGAATCGATATATAAGATAAATTATCTATCTGAACCTATTGATGAGTAAATTATCTGAATCTGTTTGTTACCCTGACATTTAGGAGATATCATTACTCAAACTATCAGGTTTTTCTGCATGATCGCATGTGTTCTAAACGATTGTTTGTCAATGTAAGTCTTTAAGCCATTGTCCATTCATATGCTGCAAAGTGGCATTTTTTCTATGACAGTTAGGGTGTATGGGTGCTCTGAAAGAGTAATGGTAAAGTGGAATCTTTAAACCATTCATATGTTTAGCATGCACCTGTAAAAAGTACCGGTGGGCAGCATGGTTTTGGAAAAGAGGATAAGGATGAGTTGGGACACCAAAATAAGCTATTAGGATTAATGACTGGAGAATTTATCTGATATCCTGATAGACCAAACGGTTGTAATAACTCACCAGTAAAGTAGAATCTTACATAGCAGTGACCGCTTTTTGGGAACTTCAATGCCTCAAATGACTGCATCACAAAGGATAGCTAATCGTTAGCGTATGGCTCAGTACACCAGTATGTTGCCCTTGGATGGCATATTGGGGCATATGAACATCTCATCATTGTCTTCATTGTTAAAATGGTTTTGTCACCACAAAGCTTGGTATGTACGCACAAAAAAATGAGTTTTATCCATGTTTGCTGGGTGTTAAACTGTTTCTTTAGCTATGATTTGCCCATCAAAGATTCAGACTTACTAGTGGTGCATGTTTGCAGGTTGTAATTGACAGCCAAGCACTTCCTTGTCTTTTTCAACTTCTCACACAAAATCATAAGAAAAGCATTAAGAAAGAGGCATGCTGGACCATTTCAAACATCACTGCTGGGAATAGAGCTCAGATCCAGGTAAAATACATGCCAACTGGGGTCAGACTTGTGACATATCTATTGCAATGATACACCATCACTTCATATCAAAATGCTTGCCCATTGGATTTATCTAATTTGATGCAATGTGATTTCTTCCTTCTTTGTTTATTTATTTATTTATTTGTTTTGTTTCATTTTTTTTCCCCTCAATCAAAGCAATATTAAAGTGGTATTGTATTATTTGTGGGAGAAAGCCCTGATTTAAGTACCTTTTCTGATCCATGCCATGCCACAGGCTGTTATTGATGCAAACATCATTAATCCTCTAGTACAGCTGCTGCAACATGCAGAATTTGACATTAAGAAAGAGGCAGCATGGGCTATATCAAATGCTACATCAGGGGGTTCCAATGAGCAAATCCAGTATGTTATTGCTTTTCATGTAAACTTATTATTACTTTTACCTTGTATGAGCAATTTAGCTAACCTGACATAGTATCTCAACCAGTTACGTGTGATAATAAATTGCTGATCTGAAATGTGCTGTCCTTGCATCTTTTTTCAGAGTGCATCTAATACATGAGTCCAATTACCAGCAATTTGGTGCATCTAATACATGATTCCAATTACCAGCAGTTTGGTCTTTCTTTTCTAGCTGTTTGGTTGCTGTTGGACATCAAAATTAAGCAATGAAATATCCATCTTTAATACCTGGTTTATATTTGTAAGGATGATTATCTGTAGGTTGGTAAGATTCTTAGGTGGATTTTCTTTTTTTCTTTTTTTTTTAAGGTTCAATTGACCTTATAAACTTATTTTTAAGCCACTTTTACCTTGAAAAAGAATAAACCTATTTCCTTATAATATCTTTTTGAATGATAAGAATTAGCCCATCTGAAGTCAAATTCTCATCAGCACTGGTAGTGTACATATTGCCGAAAGGATCGCATAGGTGACATACATATATGTTGCTGATCATTTATATGTTGTGATAAACTGTGTGTGAGATATTTTTCAACATGATTAAGCAAATAAAATTTATTGTTTGTGATTATCATATTTCACCAGGGAAGATAATTTCCTGTCTTGCATAAGAGAGGGGAAGGCACAACAATTTCATTGAGGTAATGAAAAATAAAAGAGGAAGCCCCACACAAAATAATCTCTATATAAAATTCAAGCAAATGAAAATTCATTCCTGTGAACATTGTTTAACAGACATATTCTGGTGCTTGTGATGATAACATGCCACTTATTAGGCTAACTTTTATTGTGATATTGAGAGCTCTTAATATGATATGAAAACAAATGAATATTTTGAGTTGTCTTTAATGTTGTTAGGCATTGCTCTTGATTATGTACTTTACAAGCCTATAAGAAAATATCTTGTAATTATAGGACATTGTAGGTGTAACTTTAAATTATTCTGCACTTCACAATAACATATTCATTTTTTTTTATGATGTTGGCAAAATATTATGTCACATACAAACTTTATCATGGTGTATACATGACTAATGCAATTTATGTCATATATATGCTTGTATCATGGCAAAACTAATTTCCAGAGGGGTAATATTAATAAGAATAATGGTTCCCTCCAAAATAAAATTATAAAAGTTTTCAAATTTCATTGTCAGGGGGAAAAAACCCATAAATCAATGGCCCTATATTTAGGTCAAGCTCATATAAGGACCTATAAATATTTATCATACTGTTTCTAGATAGTTAGATACTGGAAACAAAGTTATAGGTAGAATCATTGTTATTAGATGGCTAATAGTTCTGTCCATATGTCGTCAACACAATCACTCAAGAAGTCAGGACTCCATTTCTTCTTTTTTGGCTTCTGAGTAACAGTGTGAATCTGACAGAGATTCATTCCCTTGTCAATAAATTGATAAATACCTTTCTTTTTTTTTTTTCATTTCTTCTTGTCATTTTGCAGCTTTTTGGTGAGCCAAGGGTGCATTAAGCCACTTTGTGATCTACTGGTCTGCCCTGACCCTAGAATTGTGACAGTGTGCCTTGAGGGTCTTGAGAACATTCTGAAGGTGGGTGAGGCTGAGAAAGACTTGGGTAGAACTGGAGGAATAAACCCTTATGCACAGATGATTGATGAATGTGAGGGGCTAGATAAAATCGAGAATCTGCAGGGCCATGACAACAATGAGATTTATGAGAAGACCATAAAGATATTGGAGAGGTACTGGGTTGAGGAGGATGATGAGGGACAGGTCGTGCAGGGTTCTGCTGAGGGCACGACATTTGAATTCGGAGCCAACCAGCCCTCTGCTCCTTCCGGTGGCTTCAAATTTGGTTGAAATATCCTGGTGCCATTCTAGGCTCTTTTGTTTTTTTTGTTTTTCTCCTCTTTTGTTCTTGTCTTTTTTCTTTTTTGTTTTGTTTTATGAAATCTAGGGTCTATAAAATCACCCAATAGAAGGGTCAGGGTTTTTGGTCTGACTCCTAAACAGTAGCAGAGAAGTTCATGAATGCTGCTTGTGAGTGTTAACAGCAAACCGATGTTTCTGTTTAGTTTTCTTGGAGATGTGCAAATTAGTGTGATTGGATTATTATTGCTATCATTAAGAGCTTAATAAGTATTATCATTTATTTTTGTTTGTATGTTGTCGAGAGTTCTTTTTATGGCCATGCTGATGGGTCACCTTAGACTCCCAATTGGTTTTAGCAGTGCAAGTGATTGGTTTATGACATTTTTCTGTAATGCATTCTAGCAATCATGCAGATTATGGTTAGTTGGAGACAATAATGCTTAGAACTGGTGCTCTCTGAATGCAGCTCTTTAATAAGAAATTTTGTAATTTTATAAATGAATGATGGTAGCATCTCCTCCTTTTTTTTTTTTTTTTTTTTTTTTCTTTTTATAAATTTTTTGCCCCTCCTCCTCCTCCCAGTCTCCCTTTTCCTTCCCCTCCATCACTGAATGATGCTACACAAAAAAAAATTAGCTCAAAATCGAACTGAATGGAGAACAAAAAATTAATGAAGGCTTTATCATTATTGTTATTGATTATCACCGAATGATGCTAGAGTTATTCTTTAATTATCCTCTCTAAAGAGCCTTGATAATCTTTAATAATGATTACATTAATGTGATCTCTCACCAAAGAACCCTAGGTGATTATTTTTCCTCTGCTCTTCTGTGTCTACTACCAATTGAGTTATTGTTTATAGCCTTCTTCTTTCTTGTCTCAGCATTGCACACTGTGAGGAGACTCAACCCAACTGGTTCCCTGCAGCAGCTTTCTTCGAACACCCACATCTTCCATCATCTCCTTCAACTCATCCACTCTCTTCCAATCCCCCCTATCACCATAAACCCTCAACTTCATCGAGTAGATTGCTGGGTGATACTTCTCCATTCTCTGAATCGATTCAACAGCAGCAGACAAGCCATGCTCCAGACTGGAGTGCAGTCCGCATCCTCCGATCAGTGCTCCCCAGACAACCATGTCCGGCTCGAATGGCATTCCCTTGATCAGCCTCTCCGCCTCATCAAGCTGGCCAGCCCTACCCAACAAGTCCACCATGCACCCATAATGCTCCATTCTTGGCCTGATCTTGAACTCTCTCTGCATCGATTGGAAGTACCTTTCCCCTTCCTTGACCAGCCCACCATGAACGCAGGCTGTCAAGACGCAAACGAATGTCACATGATCAGGTCGAACACTCTCCTCTTTCATTATCTCGAACCCTTCTAGTGCTCTTCCGGAGAGACCGTGCCTTGCATAGCATCCGATCATCGAATTCCATGAGACCAGATTATGGACTTGCATAGACTCGAACACTTGGACTGCAGAATCGATGTCCCCACATCTGCCATACATCTCCACAAGGGAGCTCGATAAGACCATATCAAATGGTAGTCCAGACTTCAAAAGCTGTGCATGGACCGACCGGCCTGCAAGGAGGGAGCAGCACCGAGCACAGACGCTGAGCGTCGCGGAGTATGTGAATTGGTTTGGCTTGACGCTGCAGCATCTATTATGCATCTCAATGAACAAGTTTAGAGCCTCAGCAAACTGCCCACCGCGCTCGTACCCTTTGATCATCGACGTCCATGCAACCACGTTCTTCTCAGGCATCCGATCGAAGCACCGCTTGGCATCATCAAGGTTGTCGTTATCGATGTAGCCATTGATAATTGCAGTCCATGCTACAACATTCCTCTCTGGCATCGTCTCAAAGGCCTGCCGGGCCTCGACAACGCTCCCAAGCTCCATGTATCCGATAATTAAAGCGGTCCATGATACCAAATTCTTAACATGAATTTCATCGAACACCCGGCGGAGAGAAGTCGGGTCTTGCAAACTGGCATAACCACCGATGAGAGCGGTTCCAACGAACGTATTGGAATCCAATGCCATGCGAATGGCGACCGCGTGAAGCTGTGGGACCATCGCAGAGCTCCCTACTGCAGCGGTGATGACTGTGGCCAGTGTCGATCCGGTGGGCCTTAATCCTGACCGGACCATCTCTAGGAAATGGCGGAACACGTTGAGTGAGTCGCCGGCGCGTTTGAAGCCGGCCATCATCGTGTTCCATGATACGACGTCTTTATGAGGCATTTCGTCGAACAGCTTCTGGGCGTACGCCATAGATCTGTCTTGCGCGTACCCCGAGAGCATGAGATTCCATGGCTTGGCGTCTAGATGCTGGGGATTGTCTCGGAACAATCTGGCCGCGTCGTTGAGGCGGCCATGACGGAGATGGGCGGCAATGATGGAGTTGAGCGGGGCCGTGGAGAGGACCCGGCGCGTGACATGGGAGCGCATCAAGATCGGGGTTTCTGTGATGGTGGGATGTTGACCGTCTAAGTAATGGTGGGGGGGGGGGGGGGGCGGATTATGTCAATAATTAGTTATATATACAGAGAGATTTATATATTGGTTAGGAAACTTTTGCAATCAGATCAGAAGTAGCGTAAACCACCTTAATTCATTTCCCTACTTGTTTTCTCCGTTTTTTTTTTTTTTTTTTTTTTTTTTTAATTAGTTGAATGGAGTAATGGACTACCCATAGTCGGGAGGTCCTTGTGGTTTCAGTTCAAGAACAATCAATTGATCTTTTGGAGGGTCGAACCAAGATTTGAACAACTCCTTGCTCTTGAAGTTTCCATTTGGCTTCCAAAATTTTGAAGGAGAATTAACCTGAAAAATATGCACAGAGTGCAGTGAGGAACGAAGCTAACTATTGAAGAGAAAATGAGTAACAGTGAGAAGACTAAAGGTTAAGCTTGCAGCTTGAGATGGGATGATCCTAGAATTCATTTTTATTAAAGTGCAAGGACTTATAGGGAGGGTGATACGTTCACCAAGGGGATCAGCTCAGGTGTTGATGACTTACGAATACATAATTGTGTTGGTTGGAAGAAATGCTAGAAGGATCAGGTTCAATGATTTTTTTTTTAAAATTTGGGACTAACAAAATAATCAAAAAGAGAGGGATATATATAGAGAGTTAGACTTGGCTACACACATATGTAGCCAAGCTCAAATCCGATCACCTTCCTCATCCTTAAATTCATATGAATTTCGAAGAAAAAAAAATCATTGATTAACTACCGTTTGTCGCATTTATCCCGTCTCCATAAATGCACCTTATTGCCATAACGCAATACGTGTAAAATAGTTTCTGTTACACTAAAGGATAAGAATATAAGCCATATTCCTATTTTTTTAAGCGAAGGATAAGAATATAGGCCATATTTCTATTTTATTACTCATGCATTTTTTCACTAAAGAATAGAGATATGAGGCATATATCCTTATTCTTTTAACTGAAGAATAGAGATATGAATCATATCCCTATTTTATTACTTATATACTTGTTCGCTGAAGAATAAGGATATGGCTCATATTGCTATTCTTCAATTTATATCCTTATTCTTTTAACTGAAGAATAAGAATATGAGCCACATCCCTATTCTGTTACTCATATACTTTTTTGCTGAAAAATAAGGATATGAACCGTATCTCTATTCTTTTAACTGAAAAATAGGGATATGAGCTATAAATGACTCTCTTTTTTTAAAAAAAAGTAGAAAATAGTGATTAATAGGTGGCTTTTTAGTTTTGAGATCCCTGTGAATCTAATGGTGGGGGAGGTGATCGGATTTGAACTTGGTACATGCAAATGTAGCCAAGTCTCTCTCTCTTTCTCTCTTTATATATATATATATATATATATGCGTGTGCATGCACAGTACTATTAAGATTTTTAATACATATCTCTACAAAGACATGTGGACTAATAGTGTGAGCTTCATTGTTTTATGGAGAACCATAAGGATCAAGAACCTCAATGGTCATCTGAAGGGCTTCAAACTATGTTTTCCTCCCTTAAAAAGAAATAAAATATAACCAACAAACAAAATTAGACAATGGCGATACTATACGGTAATTCTTTAGAAAAGCCAATCTAAGCAATAGGACAAGCTTATGTCCTTCATGCATGGTATTTCTTAATATTTATGGCAAAATGCTATTAAAAGAATACATTTTTCCCTAGAAACAACCGCCAAAAACACATTTTACTTTTTTTTGAAACTTACAACATAAACTAGCTCCTCTATTGTTGATAGGACAGAAAAAGTTAAAGGGCTATGACAGAAATAAAAGTTCAAGGGCCATCAAGCAAAAGACCATCAGCAAAGTCAAGTGAATGAGGAGGAACACTACAATTAGGAGTAAGAAGATTGCAACTGGCAAACTAGTTCTTCCAAACCAGAAATACCTGCGAAAGAAGGTTCAACTGGCGGATGAGCTTTGGACTTTATGGATGGGAAAGAAACTGGCAGTGGAAAAACAGATAAATGCAAGGAACCTTCTTCATTCTTTGTTAGTGGTCAATCATCCGACCAAGAAATAGAAAATCAGGTGATTGATCTCAAGAGTTGTCATCATTAAATGATAAACTTGTGAATAAAAGAAGCACAGGAGTAACTTGGGGAATAATTGGTCCATGCCCTGTTCTTAAAATTTTGCTATGGAAAGTTGACATTGATAAAAAAGACTTGAGGCAGGAGTGGTGCAATGGAGGCTTCAAACTTCTTTTCAGTTTCAGACTATCATATTGTCATACATGAAGTCAACTTTCAAACGGAGATCTGGTCAAGGTTTCAGCAAGTAGACAATGGATGGTTAATAGGATGAATATTGTTGCTGAGGTGATGAGAAATTGATTTCAAACTTGTACTGCAATACCTAACTTACCAGTAGATAATCTAGATGAGTCATCCTTCTGATGATTGCAGCATTAATGATGCTCACTGGGAATTAACCTAGCAATTTCAATTGCAGCAACAAGAAGATATCCTGGTTAGAAAAAAGCACAAAGATATGCCTATGATGTGTGCATGGAGGTTGCCCCGCCCAACTGTATCCATGACAGTGGATATAAAGTCAGGGAAATAACTTCTTTCAGCATTATGCTTTTGTTCAGATCAGCATATGCATAAAAATTTTTGAGGACATAGAGGATGTTTTTATTTTGTTCCTTTAAAGCAACAATTAGCTAAAGTTGATAAGGGAGCTGAGAAGATAATATCAGAACAAAAAGGGATCAATTTTGAGGAAGATGGTGATTAAACTCAATATATAACGAATAAATAGTAGTGGTAAAGTAATGACAAAAGTATGTTACAGCCTTAAATGATGGAATAGTATTCTAGGCATTGAATTAACACCAGAAACTACCATGCAACAGGAGTGCAAGGCTTGAAAGAGAGATGGAGATGACATGGCATTAGATTTGATGAGATTTGTCAAGATGGTATAAAGCATCGAATTGTATCAAAGGTGGATGTGAAACAAGTGGAAAAATTGGTACCATGACTTCAAATGGAAGTCAGTGGGTGTCTGGGTGAAAGGGATCTGTCTAAAAACTCTGGAGACTGTTAAGACCATAACTGGGCAAACATCATACAGCAGCAAGCAGCTAACTTTATGAGAGAGGACAACATACCCTAGTTTTACAATGTGGAAACAGAAATAGAGGTATAGAATTTAGGATGACAGCAAGTAACTACTAAATAGTTGCACATACGAGCGAAGAGTGCATGGTGCTAACTTATGCGAATGGGATTATGATTGATAAAAGAAACTTGATAGCATCACAGCAAGTGCATGGGCATGGTAGAAGAGAGCTTCAGAAAAAAATACCCAGAGAAAGTATCCTATCTTAGAATAAATTCCCTTCATGGAATTATTTAAAATACCTAACAGAAAACAGAGCCATCATTATTATAAGAGATCACTGATGACATGACAAATTTGTACCCTTTGAGGGGTTCCCATTTTCAGATATAGTAATGGGTCAGAAACAAATAAATTGGAATCATTTTGATGTTACTAAAGGTTGTTAGGCTGAAGTTGATACATTAGGTCCAAAGGTTGCCTCCATGAACAAGAAGGAACAACCAAGTCATGATAACCCAAACTGGAACCAAGTTATAGGTGCCTACAGCTCATATATATATTAAGGCATAAAGAATTTCTTAATGAACAGAAGATGACTTTAATTAGTTCTGAGCTAAACAACTTGGACGGTCTTAAAGTAGGCTAAAATTTCAAGAATGACAATCGTTGTAGTGAGCAGGCAATGATAAACTGGTGTTGACCAGTGATCTTCAAGATTTTAATTGAGACTTATCCTAGAAATGGTGATGAGCTGCCGTGTGATTTCCAATCAAGAGAGTTGCAGTGTCTTTGTTATTATTCACTTGCTGCTGAAAAATTTATGGTTGCCTACATGAATCTTCAAATCAGTTTTGTTGTTGAGATTATCTATGGTGAACTAATAGTTTACTAAGGATTTTAAAAATTACGTTAAAAGTCAGCATGCAACAATATAAGTCGAAGAAATACCTTTTGAGAAGCACTCTGAAACCTTTGAAAATAGTTCAATAGTTCTTCCCTCCTCAATTCATCATCATACATCTTTCGTTTCAAAGAATCTAGCAAAACCTGGGTATTTAGATAATAAATGTTATATCTTTCTGAAAGAACTCTCTCTCTCTCTCTCTCTCTCTCGCACGCGCGGGGCCGAGAAAGATGCTGGCTGAGAAAAATTCTACCTCGTATGCGTTTTGAAGTCTCTTAAATGCTTCTGCAGCTTTCTCATTGCCCATATTCTTATCAGGATGGACTAGCATTGCCTGGAAACCAATTTGCAGATATAATTGTAAATTCAATAGTAATTCAAAGTGATGCCACAAATGCAAAAGCAACAAGAAGCACAATTGTCTGGAAATAAAGGCTAAGAAGACTGAGAACTGTTACCTTTCTTCTGTACTCTCTCTTGAGTACGGAAACATCTACATTCTCATAACGAGTAAAACCTAAGGCTGAATAGTGATCAGTACAATTTAACAACCTAAGAACTTCATCTTCTGATGTTAACTCTGCCTCAGCTCCACTGGTTGAAGGAACACCTGTGCTCTGGTCAGCTGACCTCTCAGATGCAGACTGAAAAGTATCATCTGCTGGTGAGGAATGAGAAGTCTCACCATAGAAATGACCTGATCTACCCTGAGAATGCCTAGCTTTCTCTGAAGCTTCATTAGATCTATGCTCATTCAGGTTGTTCTGTAGGAAGTGTACCAGAACATCACTAGAAATGAAAGAGAGGTTAAGGCCCAAAAGAAGACCAAGCCATCCTACATAGCTTCTTGCAGAATGCATGGAATATATAGTGGCAATAAGAAGTGCAACATGTTCATGGCTCCAAGCATATGTGGTGCCTGCATTAAAGAAAGCAAAACTTCAGCAATAGATATTTAAATGCCATGTAGGATACAGGATTTAACTACTGTCAAGATTTAAGAAAAGCATTAAAATGAACCTCCTAGAAGGACAACAACTCCTGTTGTCCAAAAGCTGCCATAGAGCCACAAAACTACCACCGCAGACATGGCTATTGTCAAAATTGCAAATCCAAGACCATCGAAAACTGCCACTGACGCAGCAATCACCTGAAACAGATGTAAGATCTATAAGAGAACAATTTTTTTGATAGAATGTATTATAATAGAAGACAAGCTGCAATATATTTACTTCAAAGGATCACATAACATTTAGATATGCTAACAAATTTCGGACTGAGAATTACCTGGCATCTTAGTCTTAGAGAAAAAAAAGGGCAACAAAGAACTTTTTTTTCCCTCTAATTCTGCCAGAAGGTAAATTTAATTTTTGATTCAAAAATGATAATGATGAAAGCAAGAACTGAAGAAGCCATTAATAATACAGAAGAGCTGGAGTTTAAAGATCCAAACCCAACAAATGAGAACAGAAAGCCATGCATGGACTTCATCAGATGCCTAGAAAAACCTTTAAAACAAGCTGATGAGACATAGCAAGACAGGAAAGAGACAAAACCATTTCCTTTATAGATATAAAGAAAGAGAAGAAAAGGACAAGCCAATATTTATTTCAGATACGAGATATGAATCACTTTGATCAACATGAGAGGTTCACAGCAAATAAGTGATTAATGTTAGCAAAGAGAGAATCAACTAGGCAGATGGAAGGTAAAGATAAATAAGTGATTAATGTTGGAGATGGGTCACACTTTCTCAATCTTTCACTGAATGCAGCACTAATAGTATTTATATACACGTATAACATATACATGTCTAATAAATATGTGTCATGTCATGCAAGAAGAAAAGTGCCACTTCTGAATTGATGGTATTGCATCAATAATTGATTCTCTAAAACTTTACTTTTGAGAAAGAAAGGCAGGGGCTACTCAACCAAAGCAAATTACATCCACATCGGAGAAATTAAGGATGCACCACCTAAGACTCAAAGCCAGAACCTCTCCATGGAGAGGAGTTTGACCATTAGGGCATTGCCCAATTCGCATTCTCTTGCACTAATCCAAATCAAATTATAACTCATCATACAAATAAAGTACTTTAAGACCCATTCTATGATTCCCTCTAACCAAAATCCTGATTTGTGGTGGTTGTAAGTGTTGGAGAATTGTGACTTCCAGAATAATGAATTCCAGATAAATTGAAGATTCAACATGCCATGTCATGGAGTCCAGGGAACACCTAAAAAATGTTAAGGGATCACATTTTTCCATCAAGATGGTGATCAGCGTCTCAAATTTGTCATCAGCCTTTTTAAGGACAAAGCTCAATACTTTCTTACAGTGCTCTTTGGTTAGTCAGATCAATCCAATTCAGAAATATCACATATATAATATATTTCTAGTAAGTGATGGAAAATTTTAGTTTAATTTTGTGTGAAGATGGTAAAATATATTCCCACTTCTGCCTTGCACAATAATGCTATTCAATAAATTAAATAGGATTAGCATGTCTGATACTTCCCTTGGAAAAAAATAGTAATAAATTTGCCATTTGACTTAACCTAGCTTTCTTAGGATTGCAGATTTGTATACTTTTCAAAACATGCCACAAGTAATGAACAGGAATTCATGGAGCAAGAATAATACGAAGTAAAATTAAGTCTACATCACTTCACTTTTTGCTTCTTTTCCAAACAATAGGCATCCAAATCAAATTATTGTTTAAACCACTAAAGAAAAAGGACAAGATTATAAAGTGACAGTAATGAAACAATGTACTTTTTTTTTAAAAAAAAGAATATGATTAGAACAAACCATGACAACAAGCAATTTTGCGATTCCAATCATTCCAATAACTGAGAGGATGCTGCACCATATTACAGTAAAAAAGGATGCTATCCCCAAGCCCAATAAGGAATCAAGACCCCTGATGCTGCAGTTCAGCCAAACTCTCGATAGAAGTAGCATCAACTTTCCAAAATACAAAATCCATGTAAAAATTATAGGACACACATGCTCAAATTTAGTACGGACATAATGATGGCCCATCCATATAACAGCTATGAAAGTTGTGAACCATGGTTTCTGCTGTTCAAGCCATTCATTAGCCACTTTTGAGATATAGAAAGCCAAAGCTCTTAAATTCCTACCAGTCACAGTAGTTGAAAGACCACTGTTGTCCACCACATTTTCCACAGGCACACCCTCTGGCACATTACTTGATGACATTTTTTGATTGTAATTACTGCCAGATAACATTTCATCATTTACCCTTGATCCAGAAGAACCTGATGACAAGTTACTTCCAGCAGGATCTCTTATTTTACTTGATGTATCCACTGATTGTGATAAATTTGGGTTTTTATCATCTGACTTCTCTCTGCAACAAACATAGGCAGATCTTTGCTTGTTTCTCTTATTGCTTCCATAGGGACTTTGTTTGCTCTCTCCAGAAGGACTTCTTGACCTGATCTGATGATCAGCATTTGACAGTTCTTCTTCAGCAATCTTGCCATCATGTGACTTTCGATTTTCTTTATTTACAGTCTCTGTAACTGTATGCTTTTGATTAGGTGCATTGCAATTTCTACAATTTCTTTTTTGATTTCCCTTTTGAGCCATAATATATATTTGATTCAGATATAAACTATGGAGGTATGCTAATCAATTTCTGACAGACTAAAAGTAGGATCCTTCATACACCAATTCATTTTTCGATAGAAAAATTGGCACCTGTAGAACCAGATGATAATTATGAGCATACATGGACTAATAGACATATCAAAAAGGTAAAAGAAAAATGTAGAAAAAGGTTATGCCACATTTATGAACTTAGTGAAAGAATTCAGAAAAGTTGGAGGCATACTTTCCATATAGCGTGGAACAACAAATATTCTTAAGACGGTGATGTACAAAGACCAAGAAGGCAGGATGGGCTTCAGCATGTACCAGCTGGCAATATAAGCATGAAATTCATCAGATGGATAGCATTCATTTCAAAACATAGCATAAAAAAATGACAATTTGAAATGGTGTTTTGGTGTCAAAAGCAAATTGATAATATGCCACTTTGCCAGAAAATAGATACATTTTGGATGAAACAACACTGTTTCAAGGGGGAAAGAAAACTTCAGGCAATCCATAATCAATTTCTATGATCGTTTCAATTTAAGCTACTAGAAAATGAAAAATGTTCGACCAGAACTTTAGATCATAGTCTCAGTCAATAAATCCTTAATTCTATCACCTCTTACCCACTCATCCAAACAAACAACTAGGGCCTTAAGCAACACAATCTGTATTCTCATTACATCTGCACTGAGCATAAACCTTTACGTCTGCATCATGCTTGAACCTCAAAACAGCTTCACCAACACTCACTTTTGCACACCGTCATCCTCAATTGCTCATAATTAAAACAGAAAGATTTACATCACAACCAAAAGAATTTAATTTATCCATCAACCTGCAACTATATGTACCAAATTTTACCATTTTGGAGTTCAGTCAATCATTTAATATCTGCTTAAAACTTTAGGTTGGACTCACACCCACTTTCGGTAACTTTGTGCACAATGGTTCATACATTTTACTGCTTCTATCACTAGTTCTCCACTGATCATGCTTAATATTGTTCTTCTAGATGCTACCTTAATTGCCTGACACAAGACTGTCAACACAATCACACCTTTCCAGCTTGTTTTTATCCATCATTTTGGTGCAGAATATAGCTCATTATCTCTCATTTATGCTCCTACAACTTAAGCACCATCATAGTTCATCATCTTAGGTAGCACCATAGAAACTTCTTAAGAATTCTTTCTAGAATATCAGTTGTTACACTCTCTTACCCACTCCCTTCCATCAGAAAATCGACTAGTCGATCCATCTTTCCAATGACAATCTCACAGTGCACGGCCACCATGATTTTGAGAATAGCACAGCAGAGAGTTAGTGTATATAGCATCCATTTATAGCATATAAATCAAGGTCTGTTGTTCGTAAAACCAATACCAAGAACCATACCGGTATATTAATGGTTCAGTATAGCATGCATTCCGTATCGAAACAGAATGCCAATATTTTCTCTCATTACCGGTCACGATACTGTTTAGCACTGGGTGGTATGAGGCAGTTTAGAATGGTTCGATTCATATTGAATCAAACCTTGGTACCAGTATTGTATAGTATGATTGGTACAGGTCAGCATGGATCGATACGGAAGATCTTGATATAAATGATTTGTAATTTGTTAATATGTAATTAATTGCACCTGTCAGCACAAGGCTTTGTATGTAAGCTTTGAGGATTTTCAAGGATCACTCCTCCAAGTGGTTTGATAATCATATAAATTGACTTTTGCAAGGAAAGAGGAAACCTTAATGACAAAAAAAGGATCATAATGCTTGTTAGAAGGTGCAAAATCAACATGTGCCGGAGTTGCTATAATTGCTTCAGCCAGAGCTGCTGCTAGAATTGAAAATATCCTTCGTTCCTCGATTCATTCCATGGCATGAAATCCATCATTGGCTAAACAATCATTTGGTTATGCCATTTTGGGCTTTGCTTTCACAGAAGCTATTGCACCAAAAACAGCGTCTCGGATCTCATTCATATTCACTTTTACCACCCAAGATATAAAATGTAGCCCCATAAACAGCATGCTCGGCACTGCCAATTAACCAGGTATCTGAAGCAACATCGACTTAAGTATTCTCAATCAAGTCAAATCACGACAATGACCTGTAAGCTTTAACAAGACAAATTCCTTCTTTTCTTCCAAGTAACAATGCATGAAACCATTTTGCCAGCAAGCTCAGAGCCATGGCTCTAGACTTATGACCATACGTCTGAGAAGCATGAACTAAACCCCAAGAACGTCGGCAACTATGGTATCAGAAGTTTTGTCCCCAAAAGTGAGATGAAAAATCTGAAGAAACCAAGACCGCTTCTTTTTTTCCTTCTTGAGTTTTCTACACCAAGAACCGGCCAATTAGGCGATGGTTTTCACAGCACTACAACCCACATTTCAAGCAACGATTTCATCGACCGAATCACCACAGCGACAACAACAAAGTCCAACACGGATAGCATCAGTCTCTTTTTCGGTCTCATGCAAGAATTAGTCGAAGCAATGAAAGAAAACGGAGAAAAACAAAAGAAACAAGCTCACATACCAAAACCCACCAATTTCAACCGTTCCGAATAAAACTTAGTTCAATTGGCAAAAAAAGGAGGAAAAAAAAAAGCCGAACCCGATGCAAAAGACGCGATTTGAGAGGAGATGGATTACAGAGACGACGATCGGAGGGTTCGAAGAAGAGATGGATTACCTTGGAATCGCGGGGGGCGAAGCGAAGACCGAAAACCGGAGGAGAAGAACCGGCAAGGATTAGAGCGAGAGGAGACAAAAAACAAAAAAAAAAAAGAAAAAGCCCGGGGGGGAATGAGACACGATTGCCGTCCTCTTCCTCTTTTTGTCTCCAAGCGCAACTCTCTATCTCGCGTGCAGCGAGCGAGAGAGAGAGAGCGAGCTTCATATACGTGCGAGGTTTCCACCCATATGTCCACTAGTTTCTTGCACACTTATTCAACCATTGTACAATTTTTTTTTTTTTTTTATTATTGCTTAGGATCCGTATTCCCTTCATAATTTTTATATTATTTTAATTTTTTCTCATAGTTTGATTTTTTCCATAGTTTGATCATTTCGATTTTGTGATTTAGGATTAGGTAGGCAATCAGTCAAAGTAAGAGTAGTTAACAAAATCATACTTTGCTTTTATGAAATACAATGGAAGTATCAGATCCAAAAGGTCCCCTTCATTCATTATTAAAAAGCCTACCCATAGCCATATAAATAAATTTTTATTTTTATATGCAAAATGGAAGCAAAAAAAAAAAAAAAAAAATTCAATATATGATACAAGAATAGAAGATCTAGTTCAAGATGAGATGATTCTGTAGAATTATGTACAATCAGACACATGAAAACTTATGTTTCACCAAAATATGAGATCTTTATGTCTAATAAATTTAGGGTTAGCTTGCTATTAGAAGAATATGGAAGTAAGATCATGGATTTTATTTCTAGGTTGCTTAAAAATAAGAAGGAATTGTATAGAAACATCATGAAATAATATTTAGTCTTATTTATAGGGATTTTATAATTATTCCATTCCAAAAATTGAAAGTTTAAAATAATTGAGACTTCTTTTTTGGATGTAATTACTAATTCATTACCTTGCATGTATGAAATGAAAACTTAATCATTCATTTTACAAAAAGTTCTATGAAAGCATTTCATTTGCTTAAAAGTTTCATTTTACCATAATATGCTCTGCCTTTGTTTTTATTTTATTCTATCTTAGAATATCACATTTTATTATATGATACACCTCAATGAACAACTAGAATAATCCATTTTAAATAGTTAATTGAGAATTCTTAGATGATGTAGTAGTTATGCATCATCAATGCTCAACTACTACTAAAGAGACAGCATGCTAATGATGGAAATGATGGAAAATATATTTTTGCAATGCTTTGCCGAGGAAGAGCTACCAATTATACTTGGTTGCCATATAAAATCATAGCATTAATTTCGAATGGGCCATAAAAAATTATTCTACCAGCCAATTTAGATTATGTCATCATCATTGCTATACATCACAAAGTCAGCTCATGGTTGTTTCTGGACCATTCTTTTTGTAGCTAATGGTACACAATCTCTCACCCCTCTTAGCTTATTGCTTGGCAAAGAAGCAAAGGCTTTCTGCTATTCTTACAAAAATGTTAAACTAGTCTATTGGCCTCTTTCAAGTCTGCAGCCAAAGGTCCATGTGCGCTCCAGAAGACACCTTGTCACTTTTGAACGGATTGCAACCTGTCTTCATGCCACAGGGAAGTCACCTTGTCACTCTTGAACGGATTGCAACCCGTCTTCATGCCACAGGCTTCGTCTTTGGAAGAAACTAATATCCAATTCATCAAAGTTCCAGCTCTTTTAGGCTTCTGTCAGCCATTTCACAAAGCTGATGCAAGTGGGACCATCTAGAATCTGAAAGCAAACAAAAAGCAAGAAGGGAGAACGACCTTACGGCCTGTGTAGATTCTTCCTGACTTAGCGCCAAAGTATATTATTAAACTAAAATTAAAGAGAAGACCAACCACAAGTTTTCCACCTGTGATAAGAACCCAGCCTGACGCAATTCCAGTCAATCCTCATGAATAAGCGTTGCACTCACAGCACGAAAAACTGGAAACTAACAAGCAACTAAATAAAACAACATGTACCCCTCCAAGCAAATGGAATGCAACACTACTATAAAATTATCCATAAAATAGATTCAATATGATAACTATAACAATAAAGAATAATAATCTTTAATTATTTATGGAGCAATGATTTATAATTTATAATTTAAAGGCTCTAAAGGATAAATAACTAATTAGACAAAATAAGAAGGTGGTGTTTTATTTTAGAAACTTGTGGTACACTCTTAACAGCAGATTAACTGCCTTTGTAACATTTGAACATCTGTTTGTATTTTAACGTGGATACCTGCATCACCAAAATGTTATGATAAATTTTAAAAAGTTTCTAGACTTTTCCATAAATTTTTTGTTCTCCCAAAGAAATTAAATTCATATTCAAGCAGTGGAGATGGTTAGTAATTTTTTTTTTTTTTGTTTCAAAAAAAAGATATTCAACAACATTACTTATATAGTGCTGATTTAGAAATGAATGTTACTACTCTCAAAACCTACACAACAATGTACCTACTAAGAAGTCCATCCAGGCAAAAAGGATGATATGATAAATAATGAAGCTCATTCGCCATGCTTTATGTTGATTTTGAATCTAAAGAAACAAGCAACATTTTCACATTAAGAAGCCCAGTGAGAAAAGTTGTAACTCATGCTTTCATCTTAAATATGATTCTTCTTCATCGACCGAGGAGAAAATCAACTTCTTATTAGGACCCTTCTTTGTCTTTGCTAAAAAATCATTAAAGATAACATCTATATTTTAGAAAATAAAATATAAATTAATTTTGTGAATAAGAGTACATGAAAATGGAGATTCATATCAAAAATAGTAGAAAATATATAAATATGAATCCTTAGGGGTGAGATGAAGAGGGTGCAGGAAAGTGCAAAAGAGAGAGCAAAGACAGAGAAGGGAGGGATATGGTGGATGGCGCTGGGAGAAAAGGGGGATATGAATATTGTTTGCGAGGCAAGGAGGGGAGGTTCGTGGCACAGAACAGGGGTGGTTCAGATGTGCTCAACATGTGTGTGTGTCTGTGTGTGAGAGAGAGAGAGAATTTCTTTAGTATAATAGCGCAGATAACTAAAAAAATTCTCGGAATTATAATTAGAAAGAAGTAGCAAGAAACACCTGTTGAAATATCGCACTACTTTGATGATGTACCAATTACCTTTCATGAAGTCTGATTCCTGAGTTGCTAGCCAAAGAATCCACGAAAAGATTGCAGCCATCCAGATGAAAACGTTCATTGGAATATGGCTTCAGTGTGACATGATAATGGTAGCTTTGAAAATCTTATCATCCATTTCATCTGATAGGTCATTTGCTGGCCGGCTACTTTGTAGCTTTCTGCTGAACTTGTAAGGCTGTTTCTCAGTAGGACAATAGAGTTTTCTCCCAAAGCTACCAATCCGGCTTCAGAGATGAATTAACTCTTCCATGAATTAAAAAATATGAATACTATCATCATACGAAAACATGCCCTCTTTATGATAACCATGGTTTCCAATACAGATACACACTATGATTGCTATCATTGATCGTCCTAGTCTTAAACACTTGGGAAAACATCAACCATACATATATGGTATAAATTCCCCACGTTGTTCATTACAGAACTTACCAAAATTCATGCACCAAGCAGACAGAATATTATGTGTTTGTGCATGCACAAGCATGGGTTACTACGTTAAATGAAAGATCAGATGCAGCTTGACTGGCCCAACAAATGCCCCATAAGAACTACAGACTTCAAATCCCTTTTCTTGGAGAAGAAAACAAAGCCAAACCAACCTCCATGATGCTCAAGCTATAGCAAAATGTTTTGCTTAATGTCAAAAGTTAGAGACAATGCTTGTTTTTAACTATTCTAGATAACAAGATTTGGTAGAGACAAAAGAGCAACACAACTTGAACTCCAAACTTGTAGAAGACAACTACCCAATGGAACTTCATAATAAGCTGCATCAACACAATCAGGACTTCCATATATTTTGCACACTCCAGAAGAAGATGGCAAGTACCATCTATTTCCATCATTAGGCTACAGCTAGTCAATGGGTGCAGAATGCATAAACTGATTCAAATGTGGATGCCAATCAAATGAGTACTAAATACTTTAAAAAGACATTTATGTCTGGACCAGGAGAGTTCAAACCTAGTGCCACAAAGACAACGATTCACCTTGGTACAAGATTAGCTTGCATGAAAAGTCAAATTTCAGAGTGAAGATTAGTTGGCATTAAAAAAAAAAAGGGTGATATTTTCCAGCCAACATTTTGTGAGCCCTATAATATAATCCAATTTGGCTTGATTATACCTTTGGTTATTTTCTGTGTGCATGTGTCCATAATGTGTTATAAACTTTAAAAAAATGCCAAACTTAACCATAAGATAGGTTAATTGCTGAAATGACATAAGTCGTAATCCAATTCTACCCTCACTCTTAACCACCTTCCTTTTCTCATTGAGAAGGAAAAGAAAGAACCCCACCTCTCCCTTTTTTTCCCTCTCCTCTTCACTGCCCAAGTTGATAGCTTTGACTTCAGAGGTTCTATGTAAGCCGAGAGGCCACATGTGCTTTGCTGAAACTGGAGTTTGTTTTTAGCTGGCATTGGCCAAAAGCAATCCATAGTTAGATAACTATTTTCATAATGCTTTTAGCCGATTAAGGCCAAAATATTGTTTTCAAGATTAGCTTATTCCAATTTCATACAAAGTCCAGCAGTTTGATTTTCAAAATAATGCACTCTAGATGAAACCACCACCATTCATCTGAAACAAATAAAATGGCTCCAAGACAGGGTTGACCTTATTTGATGTCTCATTGCAGGACGATGCATTAAAAGAAAATGAAACATTTTGTCCTTATTGAATCCTCATGATTGCACAAATTTTTTGGGAACCATTCTACCACCTGACTCCTTTCCAGTTCCTTAAGCCATTGTCACCATCATAGTCCTCTTCTTCTCTTGTTGATCTATTGCATATCTACATGAAAACTCCCAAAATATTCGAGTGAGCACATCAAGAATACACCTTTACTTTTTCTTTCATGTGATAGAATGTATGAGTAGCGTTTTTTTTTGCCCTAGTATACCTTTTATCCCAATTTGTTCTCCTAAACCTTCCGCTCTCTTCTTCAAAGTTGTTTTATTCTCTACCAACTCCAAGACATAGGAACAATAATGCATTATTTGATGTTAGATCTCACACTCTTATGGAAGATTGTGGTTGCATATCTCCTCTTCTCCAAGACCTCCCACTTTCCCCATTCTTATTTTGACATATTTTCCAATTTTGAACCATAAGAATTATCTTATATATTTTATATTAATGACTAAGCCCACACAAATGGAAGAGGAGTGCCAACTGACAGTTACAAAATAACAAACTCCTCATAAAATCTCCATGTTTGCTGATATGGTTATGAGAGTAATCTTTTTCAAAGATCATCATACATCTCGATGACAAGCCATTCAACTTGAATTTTTAACATCCTACTTGCAATCTCTTCCTTCTCCATTGCTAACAATTATGAAGATTTCCCACATATTATAAGGGTGATCATGGTAGGATAATAGTAATAATATCATTTATGCTATGTTGTTCGGGGCATGGCAACATGCTGACACACAATACATTGAATCCTCTATTAAAGAAGCAAAGATATAGCATAAGCATGACATTTTAATAACCAGTAAGCCACAAGTTCATCATCAGTCAAACACCATCCAACAAACTGAGGAATTTCAGCTAAAGCAAGAATCATGCACATCAGAGCAAAGCAGAAGTGATGAAACAAAACTACTTACACATTTCCATCCCTTTACAACACCTATCCATAGATATATACAATAGTAAATATCCAACAATAATTCCTCTGTATAAACTCCGCACCTCAATGGTGGCAAGGAAAAAGTGAGGGCCTGAAAGCATATGACAGGAACCACAATGGGTATGTCGAAGCACCTCTCACACCATAAATTTCCTTCCAAACCTTGCCAATCCGATCATACATCAGCACCTTCTTCTGTGTTGCCATGAAGATCACATCTCTGCTCTGACATATGGGGAACACACTAGCTGTGTATCCATTGATGCATCGGAGATGCACTCGATCCACTAAACTCCATTGCTCTGTCCCATGATCCCTCAAAACCCACACACTCATCCAGACCCCTGATAACTGAACCACTGACACCGACCCTTCCAGCTCCAAAAGGTAAATTCTTGACCCATTTCTAGTTAGCAACACCTCTTCTGGCATCCAAATCTTCCCCCAAACTCTTCCTTTTAAATCAAAAACAAGCACATAAGTGCAGCAGTGCGTCAGCCAATGAAGCGAATCGCTCGAGAACACGACCTGGCTGCGATTCATATGGGTGAATTCTTCGTATAAACAAGAAATGGAACGATTCCACATATTGTTTCCAGAATCAAACACCTGGCAGACCAATTGGTCCCGGGCCCGGTGGCCGAAATGGCGGTGGAAGCCGGCGAGAACCACATGAAATCTCCATGAAAACGGATCAAATGCCAAGCCGACGAGGGTGGCCTCGTACTCCGGCTGGCACCGGGTGAAGGGCCTCTCCCTCGTCCTCGGCAGCGCTCGGAACTCTCTGGTCATCGGATTACAAATGTAGTAGACCCCTCGGTTCCTCACGCTGGCGCAGCACAATAATCCATTGCAAGAAGCTCTAACCTTAACCCTATCGTTCAAGAAATCCAACGAAAGCGATGTTACCTCCTGAATCGATCGACGGAGACAAGATTGGACAATAGACGGATGGGATCGGGGATTTCGATCAGCAAGGTAGGATCCTTGGCGGACGTTTGGGAGTAGAGGTCGATGAAGTGCTTCTCGGAAGGCAATCGCCGCCATAATTTGCACACGGACTTGAATCGGAAGAGGGATTTGACGGGTAATCTCGCGAGAATTAGAAGCACGACGTCGTCCGGGAGGAATCCATTGGAGGAATTGGAGGAATTCATCGGCTTTCTTAGGACTGGGAAGACATGTGGTGGGAAAAGAAGTAAATTTTGAGAGAGAGGATCGAGACTAGGGTTTGGTCGCGGTGGAACGGTGAATCCGCCATTCACGGCCGTTATAACGTCTGTTTGCTAATATGATGAGAATAATTGTAATTATCTGTTTATATATATATAATATTTTCTAAATGAAATCTTCAATAGCTGAAAAAATTGTATACTTCTAATTCAGTGAACATATTATCTTTATCTTATCATCATAATCACAAATAAGAGACTTTATGATAATTATTATTATATTTTCAAATAAAATCAATTAATAGCTGAATTAGTAAATAATAATTATTATTTTGATTATGGTAATTAGAACATAAATAACAGCAATGAAGGGTGTGGAGAGTATCTTCATTCTATAGAAACCTTGGTGTGTGTGAGTAGCTATGATAAAACAATGGGCCAAATATCATTTTGAAAAAAAAAAAGTAATAATATCCCATGCTTAAAGCATCAAGATTATTCTTTGACTTTTCTTCATTGCTTATTTTTTATTCTTTACCTACTTCATAATAAGTTTAAGGTAATATTTGTAGGCCATCGAATCAAGTGTTGCTTTCAATATTATCAAGACTTCATCTAATTGGATCATTGATGGAGCCAACTTTACTCACTAGAGAGGATAAACTATTATTTCATCCTAACTGTCATGAGAATTATTTGTGTTAGATCCAAACCTATAATCTTTTTCTTAAAGAATCTCTGTAAGGTATTGTTTGTGTTAGATCCAAACCTATAATCTTTTTCTTAAAGAATCTCTATAAGATACCGATCAAATCGGGGAACAATGAATGAACTGGAGATGATAATAAATTTGTTTGTTGAGGCCATATCTTAATACATTAGCTCTATCACTTCATATTTCTTGAGTCTTCTGAAGAAATCTGAAAAGCATCATAGTAAAAATATGCGGTTGAAAAATAAGGTATAGATAAATGTTTGATCATTAAATATTTTGAATTTGCTATTGGTGACAACGTACCTATAATGGATCAAGTGCATGAATTGCAAATTTTTGTTAGTAGACTCCACGATATAAAGTGCATGAATTACAAATTCTTGTTAGTAGACTCCACGATCTAAAAGTAGTTCTTCTTGAATAATTTTAAGTGGGCGTGATCATTGCAACGCTTCCTTCTATTTAGAATCAAGATTAGTTGAACCGTGTATTGGTACTGAAATAGTATCAAACCGAACCAAATCGATAGCATACTAATGGTTTGGAATGGCACATCAACTTTGCCCTATTTTCTTTTTTTTCTAATTTTTATAGTTTTTGGGTCACTCAAATACAAAGAGTGATGTTGAGAGTGTTTTGTGAAATCTCATCCTATCTCTCTCTTATTTACATTCAAAATTATTTAAGTAAATATCATAAACATATCCTTTCTATTTACTCAAGTTTTCTTATTCAAATAAGAAAAATATCTCTTATTAGAATTCAATAAAAATATCAAAAAAATTAAATTATGCAAGAATAAAAAGTCAGCTCTTTCCCTCAAGAACTGGATATGGATCGCTTACAAAGAGAAACCATATTTTAACTAAATATATAAGATTGACTGCGGTCATGTTTGGAGCCAGCTTGTCAACAAGGATGAATGATGCATGAGAGTCTTGATCTTACTTGAATCTTAAGATTAACACTCACTTCCATCTCTTTTTATGCCTTCTACTCTTAGCAAAATACTTGCATCAATCTTCTTATAGCTTCCACTACAAGCAAACACTCAAATCGAAGGAGGAATGGCAAAGAAGATAGTGGTTATCACTTTGGAGACATCGATAGCCATCTTCGAAGAAAATCTCTTGAGGTGGTATCTCATCATCCTCGCTTTCTAAGAAATCATGAAAGCCAACCTCCTCACATCCAAACCCACCATCCTAACGATCTCAAGCCCTTCTCCTCTCCTCTAGGTGAGCCGACTCCACCCTAAAACCACCAACTAGACTTCTTTTATGGGTTATCTCTATAAGAGAAAGGTTGTTTAGCAACTAGAGTGCTCTAGACTCTTAGCCCTCTCCATATATCATATTCTCATATCCCTCCAAAAGACTATGAGAAGGCTTACATCCCTAAATCGTCTCCATCGACCCCTTCCACCACTCCCCGTAGTAACTTCCACGATATGGAGCCCCACAAATGGTGCGCTTTCTACCAAGATCTCAAGCGCATCGGCCATGACATCGTCCTCTACCCTAATGCTATCAAATCCTTTGAAAAGAAAGCTAAGTGCTATTATGAAGGCTGCATCAATCTTTCTAACAAGTTCATTGAGATGGTGGTCCTCGAATTTGTGCTCGAGCTTTTTCATACCGTCGATGAAGGGCTTCAAGGATTTAGGCTACTTACACTATAGCTTGATTTCGCACGCAATACCATGCACTCCATCCAATGCGATTTGATCATGTTGGAGAATTAGATCACTCTCTTCATCCTCGACCACTTGCTAGCCCTAAAGCTAGATATCCCATAGTTCTACTCGGCCTCACCGCTCGCCTCACCCCTCATGCCCACTAATGAGCCGCTTAATGAGTCTCGATTCACTAAGCTCGAATCCACCATGCAACACATTCAACCTCCCCGTATGAAGGCACCGCGAATCACATTTCGGTACCACGAGCATATTACTGACCCTCTATCCGAGGATGAAATCCTCCACAAACTTTGATGTCTTCTATCACAACCTTTTCCACTTCTAGATCACTGTACCATGCCGCACGTTTAGAATATGTGGTAACCTTATTGTAAATGGCATCTATGATAGGCACCTCTAGTAGTTAGTCCACCGTATTGCCAAGCTTGTTGCAAGAGGCTAGCATCGAATTTTAGAGATGAAAGATGGATCATTTCCCCCAAACATCAACAAATTTGAGAATGGTGTCCTTCATATCACTCGCCTATACTTATCCTAGTCAAAGCACTCAAATCCTTGTTCCATAACCTTATCACCTTTGAGTAGTGCCACATGGATTACGTTTAAGAACAATATCACCTCTTTTGCGGCCTTCATGGATAAAGCTTTCTCAACATCAATTATGAGAAGGATGTCATACACTTGCATTGATGTGGCATCATTCAACATTGTGGCTAGAGAGAAGCAATGAGGTTGCCCACATGTTCAATAAATTATGCTAAGAGGTGGTATTTGATATTGATGATAGTTTTCCTGTCTAAGTTGTTGAAGCCTATGATCAAATATTATAACTATTATTTGCATCATGTCCGTCGGCTATTATTTATTATCAATATCAAATATTTATTATTTATTATTTATTAAAGCAGTGTTCTATAGAGAGAAGCATGGGCTATTATTTATGTTATTACTGTTGCTATTTTTTTAGTGCTTACTTTTACTCAAATGTTTTATACTGTCTATGGTTAGTACATACCAAGTTGCTCTTTTTTTTTTATATAGCTAGCCAAATAACTATAAGATCATCGATCTAGTCAACCTCAATTTACCATTTAGAACCTTAAACACAAGGTTTTTCCATACCAGCTCCTTCTGCTTATACCATAGTTGAAGTACTTAATGGAGAATTTGATGTTTTTTTTGTCAATAATGGAAGCAATCATCCTTACTATCATAAAATAAGAGCATCTAGCTCTATCCATTTATAATAACTCGATTCTATATCCGAACATTATATGTTAGCACATATCGTTACCATCATAGATACCCAATATATTATGTCTGGAGAGATAGATAGATAAAACTATGACTTGCTTGATTAAGACCATAGCTTAATTAAGTGAGCCGAAGACCCTAAAAAGAATAAGTAAGGAAATACTACATTTAGAACAAGAGACTCGCTGATGGGGTCCATAAAGGGATGGAATTGAAAGGTATTAGACTACTAACTCTTTCAATTTTCGAGTTTGTTGACTAGAGTCAAATAATGATATTATCGGCAGATGATCCTCAAGTCAAATGGGCATAATAGTGAATTATTTATGGAAAACTTGTAGCCCTCAAGCACAGTGAGGGGAAAGGAGGTAAGCAATGTCAGCAGTATCATCATGGCCACAAGAAGCAAGACCCTCCCATGCTAGGCCGACTAGTCAACTATTTTCTTTAGATTACAAGCACACCATCAAATATCAATGTTTCAGTAGAATGAAGCCTTCAAGTTAATCTACCTCGCTCACAAGTTCAAAAAGAATGAAATCATTTCAATGACAATTGCAATATAGTTTAGAAACAAACTATATATGATGATAAAAATAAATATAGATTTCAGATATATTTCTTCCTAAAGTAGATTGGATTGTGTGGCTCTAACAGAAGTAATTTAGAAATAACAATATTTTCTATTTAAAAGGCAATAGTAGCCACATGTTTGTTTCCTAAGATAAAATACTTTCTATTAAAGGCTAAAATATATGAGATTATCAGGTCTTCTAATGGCCAAGATAGTAGAAATACAACATTTGAAGCAAGAAAGAATCACTAGGAGATGCGTTCATGATATATGAGGTGCGTAATTAAAAATAGAGCATGCATTCTAACTTTATTTCACTCCATAAAAGACAAGGTATAATAGTTTGTAGAATACAAAGTAATTTCTTGAAAAAATGAAACTAATATAGAGAAAACACCCACCTATCCTATTTGGTCACCATTATCGACCATTTCAAACAACAATTTGCTTTATGGAGAGAAAATTCATTTTAACTAAATAAATAAGTTTGACCACAATCACATATTGGCTAACTTATCGATAAAGATAGATGATGCGTAAGAGTCTTTATCCCACTTGAATCCTAAGAAGAGCATTTGCAACTATATCTTCTCATACCTTTGACTCTCAACAAAACACTTACATCAATCTCTTTTTATACCTTTGACTCCCAATAAATAACCGAATAAAAGGAGAAATTGAGGAGATAGGTAAAAAAATAGCAATTATCTCTTCTGCAGACATCGTTGGCCATCTTTAGAGACATCAATAGCTATCTTCAAGGAAAATCTTCGAGGTGGCACCTCATTACTCCCCTCAATTTTTAAGAAATCATGAAAGCCACCATCCCCACATCCCGACCCACCACTCTCAATGATCCTATAGCCCGCCTCTTCACCCAAGGCAGATGACTCCACCCCAAAACAACTAACTAGATTTCGTACGGGTCATTTCCATAGAGAAAAACTCAATCGAATCCAAAAAACCAACATGCTCTAAGTTCTTGACCTTATCCATCTACCAAATCCCTAAATCCTTTTGGAAGATCGATAAGAAGGCTTATGCCCCCCAACTCATCTCCATCGGCCCCTCCTACTACTTCCACCGCCACCTTCATGATATGTTTTTCGTACAAGTCACACACCTACTAAGTATTG